>VWYE01007588.1:189652-278969 GCA_013398995.1 Alaudala cheleensis
TTTTTTTTTTTTTTTTTACCTGGAATCATAAATCTGCAAAATATCAAATACAGATAAAAATTACTGGAACCATCTAGTGCCTAAGCTGGGCTTAACTGTTGCGGTGGTCCCTCTCTGCCCGAGGGTCTCCCTCNGTGACTGACAGGGAGCTCTAGGAGGGGTTAAGAGATTGACACACTGCCTTGGGAAGGGTTAACTTAGAGGGCAGACCAGTGTAAACTAATACAGGAAAAACATAGGGGGAACAGGAACAAACCATTAGAGCAGAGTCAGGGGGTAACAACACAAATCCCAACAAACTGTAAAAAGAAGAGCATATTTGAACAAGACCCTGTAGAAAATCATGGAAAGTTTTTGTGACTCAGTTTCTTCCCTTCATATCTGCTCTCTTCGGGGAGGAAAGTAGGCTGAAGCAAACCTGTACTTGCTGTCAAAGCTATATTGACTGATTCATGTGGATGGAAAATGCAGATGAACAAATGACTGAAAAAGCATCATAGTCTGTTTTTTCATTAACAGAAATGCCTGTTAATGCTTATACATGTGTTTATCTAGCAGAAAAATAATCCTGTATATGACTAAAAGTAAACCACTAGAGAGATGAAAAATTAACCCCTTCAAATGGCAAATAAATTAAAGTCTCCTTTTTGGTAAATTCTGTGGTTGAGAAAGGAGAGATTAGATTGATTACATGCATATTTGCTTCTGTTTTTCTTTTACTGACTGTTTCTAGTTACTTCATACAAGGTTTCTTTGTGGTTTTGTTGTTGTTTCCTTGTTGTATGGCAGAGTATATGTACTCTTTATTGCACAATTATATGACAGTAAATTATTTGAAACATTATTAAAACCCGAAAAAGAAAACAACCAAAAAAGAATAATAATCTTAGAAGTTCTGAGTCATAATGGTAGTGTCAAGAGATGGAGGAGCTGTAAAGAAGAAAAAAAACATGGAGGCACAAGGGCGGAAAAAGGAAAAACAACTATTGCCAGTGGAATGAAGAATAGAAAGGAAAAACAAAGGGAAGTCTTGGAGGAAGAAGAAGGAAGTCAAAATATACAGGGTTTCCTCAGATAAAACACCAGACTGCAGCTCTTGTGGACCATTCTTTTGAGAGATAGAAACAACATCAGAAAGAACTGGTCATTGACTTCAACTTAACTTTTCATAAATTAGTTCCTTTGTTCTTCCCATTCTGCTGTTTTCTTTCATTCTTTGAAAAAGAAACATTGAACTAATGTCACACAGTCAGATGTGTCACATATTAGAACATACCCTTCAATTTTTTACTGTAGCAGAGTGCTGAGGTATTGTTTCCCAAACACTGTCTACAGTTATAAGATCTGTTATTTTATTTATGGTTATTTTCATCAAAGGCTATAATTACATATGTAGTTAGTTATGTTTTACATGTGAATTGCTTGTTACTCACCAACAATATATTTTCCTTTTATTTCATCATTTGGTCATCCAGATTGTGATTTTTCTGCCTCAGGTAGTGGTTGAGATGGTCAAGATANTAAGATTGTGATTTTTCCACCTCAGAGAGCTAGGTAGTAGTGGTTGAGATGGTCAAGATACACAAAGTGCTTCATTAAAAAGCTCTGAGGGGATTCAAGTGTCAGGATTTTATAAGTCTTTCATACTTTTTAGAAGGCTTCACACACACTATTGCCTTGGTATTTAAAAGTCTCTGTCTTGTTTCCCAAAAAGCATCTCTAAGCATCACTCAAAGGCAGCTCCAAGCAGCTCTCAGGGTCTGTCCATTTATGCCAACAGCCAGCCAGTCAGTTCTCCTTCTTCTCTCCTGCTTTTCACAGAACCAGCTCCCTCCATCCTGTCCCTGGCCCAGCCACCCGTCCCTGTCAGTCCCTGGTACAAAGTCTTACCTTATCTGTCCCTTGCACCACCTCCTGTCCCTGGGTTTTCACAGCACAGCAGCAGACTCTATCTGGTTCCAACTATGACTGACTCAAACTGAGGCACAAGAGAAACTGAAACCCCTCCCAGCCAGCTCACTCTTTATCACACCCATAGCTGGGAGAACAAGGCTGTTCCCACTCTAGGATAATTAACACAGCTGCAATACATTGGCCACAAGATTACCTTTAGTACTAACTCTATTTTTCTCTCCACATTATCTATCTTACCACAGAGGGCAAATGTGGTATAGGTAAGGGAAGACCATCAACTATCACAATCTGAATGACAAAATGGAGAGAAGGGGATAATAAATGTAGCTGGTCATCTATAAACAAGCTGCTTGTCAGCACATTAGTCTGACTGAGCTTTGGATCTTTTCTGTCTGACCTTACTCTGTTTTCTGTGTGTGTAAGTTGCTGGGTCATTTCAAGCTGTTAATTAAAGGAGACATGCATCTGCTAATGCACAATGTCTGAGACACTTATTAAGGAAAGGGCCCAGGGTCTGGCCTTGGATATCAGATGAACTTAGAGATATTACCAGTATTCAAGCTGGGTGGGAAGGAGAAGCCTCTGGGCTGCAGAAATCCACTGGATTCAACTTTGCACCTTTATTCAGTGAAGGCACTTGGGAATCAGGACACAAGAACTACATGATTTGACAATATAGGTAAGTCCATTATGGCCCTGAATCTGCTAATAGAAATTCTCATCTAGCCATCTAGGAGCTCAGAAAAAGCACCTACACAGTCTCTTCATTACAACACACATGTTGCAGAAAATGATGGCACAGTATTTTACAGCAATACATCCGTTTGTTGAAATGTGGTATCAGTTTCCTAAGGAGACACTATCCAAATGAAAAAGGCTGCTCATTCTATTTGAGATAAAAATATGCTAGCTCTTCTAGCAATCCTTCTCAATAATTTACAGCAGTTCTACCTATTTGAAAACTAATATAATAAATTAATCATCTTTAAGATGCAAATCTGTGATATTTTCAAGGATTGTTTTTGACTGATGCATGTCTCCAGAAGCCCACTGCTAGAAACCATGTGGGAATTGATGTCTACAAACGTGTTCCCAATCCAGTTGTGTTGGTCTCAATTTTCTTCATCAGGAGTGCATTTTATTTCTTGCTCATACTCGCTGGTTTAAACCTGCAGCAAATCCTATTGGGTTCAGATCCTTCAGAAACAGACTGCTTGGAATGTGCATTACAGAAACATTAGGTTCTTAACAAATGTACAGGGACAGAGTCTTGTTTAGACTATCTTGTATTTTATGGGAAGAACTATGGCAATATTAGTCTGCAGAAAAAAAAATGCTTTAATGAAAATCCTAAATTGTTAAGCTTTCACACACTCCAAAATTTTATTTGTACTCTCTTCCATCTCCTCTGTTTTATATTAATATGATCCAAGATTCAATGAATATGGCAAATGGATTCTCTTAACTTACAAAAAACTTTTAGTCTGGCTTTGAGAGTCTGATGTCTGCAGTGAAGCTTTTTTAAAAAAATAATAATAATATTAAACATGGCCCCAATATTTATAGTATTTTTCATCTCACGTATCATAAAGTTTTAATGTGTTTCTTTATTCCACACTGATGTTTAAAAAACCCTAGATATTTCTTAAAATTATATGTAAAAATTAAAGTGTAAATTTCTTGTTTAAAAAAAATTACTTCCTGCCAGAGCCCATCTTTAATGTCCTAAACTCAAGTCCTGAGTAGTAACTAATAGTAGCTAGAACAGCCACTAGTCTACAAGGAACTGCTAAAGGCATATGAAGAGGGTAATTTCTAGGTCATGTCCTAGAACTTCCATTTCTGGTTCCTTGAAATATGTTAAGCATAGCTAAATACACTATTTATTTGGTCATGGAGTCTCCCTCCTTGGAAGCTTTGAACACTTGAATAGACACAATTCTGAGTAACCTCACTCAGCTGAAGTGGAGTTGGATCAAAAGATCTCAGAACTCCTACTCCACTGTTTTGTGGTTCTCAGATTTTATGTTTGCCTGAGTAACAATTTCCCAGTTAAAGAAATCAGTGCAGTTAAAAAATTTATGAACTGACAATTTGGACTATGCTGAACTGATCTAGAGAGTTCATTCTTCATGTTTAAACCTCCAAACCTTTCAACAATCTGTTTCCTGGTTATTCTTCAGTGGACTTTTACCTCTGGCTTTGGAATGAACAGAAATAACTAATCAAAGTAGGTTTGCAAAAGGAGGTGAGGTGCTATTTGTTAAGAACAGACAGAGGCATTAATTGTTTCTATCAGAATTTTTCAGACAATAATTCATTTAACCACCTTAGACTACTTTTGTGGTTTTTTTGGGAGACGGGATTGGTGTTTGTTCTATACATACATTGACATATCCAGAGATAAATTTATTAGTTATTGCATAAAAAATCTGTTGGCTGTTATAACTTGCTGTGTTCCATCATTATCCTTCTAGACATCTTCATATGCTATTAGGAAAAAAATAAAAATTAAAAAGTAAAAAAATCGCATTGCCCCTAAAAAAAAGGCTATGTTTCTGTGGTCTGGTATACTAATATGGTCACATTAATTTTGGGCCACTTCCTCAGCACTACATTACCCTTTAGTTCATTTGCTGCCACACAAGTAGTGTGAACTGCTAATGAGCTGCTAATATGAAATGTGTGGGTTTTGTTAAAGGAAATCTCCTGACTTTATAATATGGGCTTTTGATTATCTCCTTTTCCTCTTTTTCCTTACTAGCAAGGGGATATTCAGCATATTTCTGTATTTAATTATACAGAGAGACAACTCAAGGCTCACACTGTACTTCCGTTATCTAGCTCTACATAATTACGATCAATTTAAGAATGCTGAAGGCCAATTAAAATGGACAATTAGTGAGATTTTATTAGTTCCGTTACAGTTCTGTAAGCCTTGAAATGTCCAAACTCTTGAAGAACTAAATATGCCTGAAGGTATCTTTAGAAACTTCTATGCACCTTGATTCATGACTTTATCTTTGGTAAAATAAACATTTTGGTTTAGTTATATAATTAGGTGAAAATATAATTGTGAAGGAAGTTGAGAGAATCATTGAAAGAAGACTGTCCAATAGCTAATAATTTTTCAGCACACTGAGGTAGAGTTTCAAAGGTATCTATATATTGTAGGGAAAACAAGAAATCAATGTGCCTGAGTCAAGTGGTATTTAAGAACCCAGGGGGAAATTTAGTTACATGCCCTTTAGAGACATCTCATTTTTCAAAACCAGACCCCTCCAGGTGAAAACGTATCTGTTTACAAATAGGAAGTGACTGAGAAATGACAATCTGTGTGGCTCAGCATTTATTTTATTTTTAAAACCTGAGAGTGTTCCTAAATTAGGAACTTTGACACCCATCTCCTTGAGAGATCCAAGGGCGAAGAGGAGGGGGGAGAATGTATTTTAACTTTTATATTTTATATATTGATATATTTTATATATTGATATATATTTTATATATTGATAATCCTCAAGATGAACATTCATGCAATTCACCAGCTGCTTTACCTGTTTTGCAGATGGTAGGCTTTCAGTTTCTTAGTTTAAAAGACAAATGAATGGCACAAGAACCAGTGGTTTCCTCTGCACCTTCGCCTAGAATTCACATTCTTTCTTCTTGCTCCCTTGTCCAACCCTCCCACATAAGTACCTTCAATTTTTAACTAAATTTTCTAAGCTGGATTTGCAACTGGTAAAATGTACAGAAAATAAAGTTTTGCATTACAAAAACTCTGTGTCTAGAACTTAGTCTGGAGTGAAGTGCAATCTATACAGGGAAGGAAATCTCTGTAGAGCAGCAATTCCTTGAACAATAAATGACTAGAGGTGGATTTACCTGCCCTTTCCCTTACAATGAATATTCCACTAATATCAACATAGTCTTTGAATCTCAAGGTTTTGTCAGAGTATGAATTAGAAAAAGGTAACTTTTGATACAGAGAAAATTGAAATGATCCAGCTAATAAGCTGTAAAAAATATATTTTAAATAACCTGTAAAAAATATATTTTCTTTCCTACAGTCTGTACACAAGAACAGGTTTTACTTTATTCCACCAGCTTTCATTGTCTCATTTTTTTGTAACAGACACCGTGCAGTCCTCCTTGGATCTTCAGGGTATGTGTCTCCATCACATCTCTAATATGGATTATAGATCTCTCCTGAGGCACTCTCCTTGCAGCTTTTCCCATTCCTGTGTGAATCATCAGAATCCAAATTAACATCCAGCTAACAAAGCTTTAACTTCTCTGTTTTATCTACTGCAGATGAGAAAAACCAAAACCGCTAACAGTGTAGAATGTAATTTCTTCCCATTTCTTCCCACTTTCAAAAATGTAGTTTTGACAAGTCATCTTCATTAAAAAAAGGGTGGCAAAAACCAAATTATTGACATTTTAGGTTTCTGGTTTTCCACAGAGAGAAATTCCTCCTGTGACTTATTCTTTATTATACAGATCAGAATTAAGTATGATCCAATACAATTCTTTGTTTCGCACAAATTAAACAGCTTCATTAGCATAATTATGACTTAAGCATCTGTTAAATTAAAATGTTTTAGGAAGAGATTATGTTTTGTCTGAATTACTTGTTTATATTGTGTAGGGATCATGCTTTAATTTAGAAAACAGATGTAGTGATCAAGAATAGAAGTATTTGGCATGTTCTACTGAGATGTACATCTTGGAATGTTTCTTTACATTTAGTTGCAGTTACCTTTTAAATAGAAACTGCTTTTTTCTGAAATGTTCTTTGTATAAAATGATGTTTCATTCGCTTACCTTAAACTGTTACTGAGAAAGATTTTTCAAGTTGTAAATTATGCAGGGAAGAAGGGATGAAATGTTTGCTGATTTTCACTCTGTAGCATTTGTTTAGTGTTAGTTTGTTCTTAGTATTTGTTTTGGTGGAGTATTTTATTTTATTTCATTTCATTTCATTTCATTTCATCTCATTTTATTTTTTCCAGAATTTTCGTAGTGACTTCGGATAAAGACAATGGCAGTGGTCTTGGCAAGGTTTTGAATTTCACAAAAATTAATTACCTTATTCCTTTCTTATGTTTTACTCAGAATTTGTAATAATTATGTGAAACGACTGTCCTCTCTGCTCTAAAATTACTAAGGAAGCATGTCACTGTCATATTTCTTATGTTTTCTTGGAATTTTGATGCTCACAAATGTGGTCATTTTTTAGATATTTTCATGTTAAGCAACGTACAACCAGATAAAAACCTGTAAAACTAAAAGAATTTTTAAATTCATTTATAAGAAACCTTTATTTTATTACTGAAATTTAAACATTCATCTTAAAATTATTTTACTACATTAGGTTATGGATTTGTAAATGCCTCTTTAAATATCTGTTTCCCATTCCCCTGTTCCTCCTTCTTGCCTTTCTCATATGAAGATTGGTGAATAGAGAACAGCAACATTTAAAAATCTGTCAAAATAGGCTAAGTAAGAACAGACTGGTAGGATTCTTGCTAGTGTTCTCAATGTAAATTCAAAAATAAACTAAAATTAGAAAATATCCCTTTATCAGGTTTAGTGAATCTGGAAGAATTATTCACTTTTTACTAATAGTCTTTTTTCAAAATTCAGAACATCAACTAAAGGAACATTTTCACTTAAGAAATTTTGACAGGGATGGATTGAAAATGTCTGAATTATAGAATCTGCCTGTTAAGCCAGACCCCTATTCTAGGTCTTGGGTCTTGGCAAGGACAGTTACTTCACGGTGTGGATGAAACTAGAATTCTGAACACTTGGTTTCTTAAAATATCTTACCCAGTTCTTGGAAAATGGAAATGGAAGAGTAGAAAGTCAGAACTCTTTTAATCTCAATAAACAATTTATATTGTGGTTATGTAAAGCCGAGAAACTTTTTGCCAAGTAAATGTCTCGGTCCTGTGAAACCACGGGGCTAAACCAGGCTGTCTCAGAAAGCAAGCAAACAAACAAATTAGTCAAACAATTGATTTAGGACATCAGGCTGCTGAAGTTAACATACTGTGGTTTTCACTGTATAATCAGTTCTTAATTTCTCAAGAATTAAAATTCAGGGTTGTTCATTTTATTTTCCTGCTGACTCCCAAAAGTGAGTGTCTCCTCAGTGTATCCAACTTCTAGCTCAGGAATGTCTGCCTCAGAAACTTTCAGAGATATCCTGCAGCTTTATTTAAAGATCCTAATCAATAGAAAAGTAGTTTTAGATATTTTACTAAGACAGGAACCTTAGCGGTTTTGGACTGACGTTTTGTTCAAGCATGATAATATAATTTCTGAGGCCATCAACAGAGTTGTGCAGTCAGCCTAAAAATCATGGATATTATTCATAACTAACACTATTTGCCTGCACAAAAAGCCTGAAGAGTGCATGTCCTGATCTGATGTTTACTCTTCAATCCAGAAGATCTCTTTTATCACTTAAAACATTGTAAGCACCTCTGTGAAATAAGCCATTCTTTGAGGCAGGGAGATGTGAAGATTTTTATTTTCTTTTTTTTGTGGTGGGTGAAAGTTAAAGCTTATGTCTTCAGAAAAGCCATTTTAATACATTTTCAATGACCTCAGTCAACTGTGTTATCGGGTATTATAGATGCATAAAAATATACAAGTATACTGGAAAATATATTTGTTAATACTACTGCAAAATTCAAGATGGGAAGATAGTTATAATCACATCAGCTTCAGGATTTCAAGAAGAGATAGATTTCTTTTGGATTAGGAAATTGCAATTTCCTAATCCAAATGAACACTTCTGAAAGTCAGAGTTAGGTTAATAATGTGATAGAGTGAGATATTAAAACATATTTTTGGAGCCTGTTGATCACATATTTTACAGGATATGGTTTTGACATTAGGTTTTGTGGCTAAATTTCTTTTTGATTTTGATCAGATTATTTCATTCTGAACACTTCCTGGGATAATCATATTTCCATCTTTACTAGAAAAAGGTAAATCAAGTATAGGCAGTGGGAAAACTTGGACAAAAAGGATAGCATAAAAAACTTTGAAAAAGCTGCTGCTGATATTATCTAAATATGACAAAAAATACATTCTAATATTTCTGAAATGTCATCATGTTGAGAAAAAAAAATTCAAATAGTTCCTGACATAAGTGGAGGTATATCCACACTTTCATCAAGTTTGATCTTTCTTTCCTTTTTGTGTATTAATTTCCCATATGACAGAAAGACCTCTCAGTACAGCTGCACGAGGTATACCAGCATATATATTTAAATAGAGATAAATGTTTTATATATACCCCTTTATTAGCATTTTTCAATGCTGTTGTTTGTATTCAAAAGAATAACCAAGATCATCATAATGAGATAGTACACACAGTGTACAAAGAAACTAAAATAAAAAAAAAAATGTTGAGTTTTCACACTGGATTTATTATTTTAATTAATCTCAGGCTCAAAACAATATTTTTTATTTTTATTTTTGTGTTTATTGTGATCAGGAAACTGCAAGCCAATTAAACGATCAATTTACTACCCGAACCACCTTTACATTATATTATCATAGAATTAGTAGACCCAATACTGAGAGATACTCTCCCCATCTAGTCTACCCTCATGAGACTCCACCTGGAGCACTGCATCCAGCTCTGGGGTCCTCAGCACAGGAAAGACATGAACCTGTTATAAATGGGTCCAGGGGAGGGTTACAAAGATCATCACAGAGCAGGAGCACCTCTCCTATGCAGACAGGCTGAGAGAGTTTTCGTTGCCCAGCCTGGAGAAGAGAAGGCTTCAGGGAGACCATGGCTTATGAGTACTTTTGGAGGGCTTATAAAAAGGAAAGAGAGGAACTTTCTGCACTGGAAGATAGTGACAGGACAAGAGGGAAAGTTTTTAAACTGAAAAGAGAAGGTTTAGATCAGATGTTATGAAGAAATTCTTTATTATGTAGGTGCTGATGCACTGAAGCTGGTTTCCCAGAGAGGTTGTGGATGTCCCATCCCAGGAAGTATTCGAGGCCAGGCTGAAGGGGATCCTGACCAACCTGATCTAGTGAATGTCATCCATGTTCATGGCTGAGTGGTTGAACTTGATAATCTTTAGTGTTCCTTCCACGCTTAATCATTCTATGATCCTATAATTCTATGATACACTTAATTTTGTTTTCTCTTTTAGAGTACAGTCAGGGTGGGAAATGCCTGGGGCTTTTGATAGTGTCCATAACGAGTCTAATGGTGATTTGGTCAGAGTGGTATCAAAGATTCGACAAGAAACAAGGTCTCACAATAGAAAAAGATTCTAGGAAACTAATTACAAAAAACTAAGGCTCAGATTACTCAATGGAAACAGAAATTCATAGAATCCTACAGGATATGCATAAATTACTAGGGCATTCATATTGTTCAAATATAAAAGGACAAAATTTGCATTGGATACAAAATTTATCAGGGTGGTCAAAAGCAAAAGCAAAACAAAACACAATGAAATGTGGAAACGTATTATGATTTTGAATGCCCATGTAGCAAAATGAAATATTTAATTTTAAGCTGATAAGAAAAAAAACAATGAAAACTGAAAAATATATCCCTAACTTACAATAAAGTTTTCAAATTTAACGATTTTCCCTTGGTTTCCATATTAACAAGTAAGATATACTAAATAAATGAAAACCCTCAGCTTGAAAAAGATGTTCATAACATTTTAAATACAGAGAAAGTTATTGTGGAAGTTGGACTCAATCTAACAGTCTGATTACATGCTCTTAAAAGTCTTTTCCAACCTAACTACAATTCAGTATTTCTCCTATACAAAATTTCTAATGTAGTTATCAGATACCTTGCTTGAAATAAATAAAAGGATGAATATTTTACGCACTTTTACACCAGTTACCATAGAGCTCAGTAGAATAAATGTGATAAAGAAATAACAGGATAAATTAATGAAGAAAGCATCCATCACTACTTCAAAAGTACAAGAGTGTGGGTGAAATCTCTAGATATGAACTCCACAACCTGCAAATTCTTGAAAAAATCTAAGGTGCACTAATTTTTTTTTAGAATAATTTCTTTGTGCAAATGATAGGGTTCAATTGACTGGACAGCCCTTTGAACTGACCCACATTATCTCTTTTTATGTTCTTATGTATAATGCAATACATAGAGTTCTTAGCAAATATATTTGCTTAACATTCTTATGATTTATTTACAATATTGACTCTTTTAATAAAAATTGTTTTTACATCCCTTTTCAGAACCTTGCATATGCATCAGAAGTCTGAATGAATGGAAACATCTTACCTTGTTAGTGCAGTTATTTGAATAAGCATTTATGAATAAATACTGTAAATAATGTCTGTTTTTCCACCTACTCAGTCATTCTTGAAACAGCAGTGAATGTCTTTCATATAGGTTGGTTCAAAGAGAATTCCCAGTAAATAAATTCATCATTAGAACATCTCCAGTTATATCATTACCTGCTACTCCACTATTCCTAGGTCACTAGGTTACCATGGCTGATTTTGTTCTGTTGAAAGATTTCTCATAGGCTTCCTGCATTTCCACATGGCAGCAACCAGAGTCTTCACTGCAAAGTTAACTCTCTCACACAGGTATACCATGCCCAAGAGGGCTACAAGAAGCACTAAAGAGGCCACATCAGTGCTGGGGTAGCCAGCTACCTGTCGCCAGCTCTGCTATATATTGTCTTCTAAGCTCTGTTTATCAAAGGAAGAGAGGAAACACAAGTGCAGATGTCAGTTTAATAAATGCTGCCACATTTTGCTGCTTGACCTTCGGTATTTCAGCCAGGTTTGGAACTCTTTGTCCCACACAGGATATGACATTTTGTCTCACCTATATAATCTGTATCTATCTATCTATCTATATCTATAGCTATCTATCTACAGGTAGATAGATATTTGCAATACAGTCTTGAGGGTCTTGAATCAGGAATGTTTATTCACTCCCAAATTTTTATTGTTGGAAATTAATAAACATCCCTAATTCAAGACCATTTATTTAAATGAAGAATCCAACACCAACCATTACTTCTTGTAATGATACGATTTTGGAGACAGAAAAGAACAATGAAAGCCTGAGTCCTTGATATCTATCAGATTGGAACTTAATGTGCTCAAGACCTATAACTAGTGAGGTCTGGGCTTCATAGCTGAACGGTTCAATAAGTAGCTTTTTTATAGTGTACTGTGGTAATTACCTCTTATATGAACTATCTGTTCTTGAAAGAATGACACTTTAACCAGCTCTATAGAGATCTTGACATTTGAGGTACCCTGAGCTTTTTTTTGTTGTTTGGAGTTGTTTGAGTCTTAGGTGTTAAAGGAAAGGTGTTGGGACAAGGATATCTGCCCAGTACTACAGCCCAAGTTGATAATATAGAGCAGAAGGTTGCCTATTAGGATAGTTTAATATAGAAAATATAGTGCAGAGTCTTTATACATTGAAATTTTCTAGCATTCATGTGTTTTGCCAATTTTTACATTGAATCTTCATGTACTTTTTCCTTGGAAAAATGGTAATGCACTGTATAGGCTTTTGTACATAAAGATTTAGATGAATTTTTTCTGCATTCAGTAGCTACTTTGTTGATGGCAGCTAGACAACGCATTTGTTTCAGTCAGGTTTAAATTAGAAGTCAGTTACTCTGGCATAAACTAGAGAAATGTTAGAACCCCTGAAAAAGTGAGCAGAAGGATCATCTACTGATGTGAGTAAATAAGAGACACAGTGAAATTTTTTGAGCAAATTTCTAAACTAGCATAATATGTTTCTTGACACTTCATTATATCTAATCTAGAAAGTCCCTGTGACTCAGTGAGCAGTCTGGATCCTCACAGGGACAAAGAAACAAGATACATGATGTAGGTAAAAGCCAGTACCTACTGAACAGACATAGGAAGTCGCACTGACTCCAAATCCTGACATCCATATCTCTACCAGGCCTCTGATGGTTCCATAGGCAACCAAAGTCATGTAGACAAGGTAGCTCATTTTTTTAAAATAAAATTTGTGCCTTTCAGCCATTTCACTTAAATTCTATTCCCATCTGTATTTATGCATTTTCAAAATAAGCATCAGAACTCCTTAGTGAATTAAAGAAATTTCTTCAGGGGAACAGCATATTTATTGCAGGTTTGTTAGGTTTTTTTTTTTTTAATGATGCTAAGAGAGTGGAGAACCAGACGCTTTAAATTTGGATGCTATAAACATCCAAATTTTATAACACTTATGGGCCAGTGAGCAAATGTTTCTAAATTTTCAAAACCATATAGTGCTGCTTGTAGACAGGGATAAGTAATTGATATTTTAATATCAGAGAAAAAAAACTAAAACACATCACAGCCATTTTCTGCAATGAAAAGATCAGTACATCACATATATTAAAAAAAAAGAATATTCCATCTCACTGATTGTGTAAATGAAAGTGTAGTTCACAGAAATTTGTTGATTGCTTATTAAAAGCGTAAAAGCCAGTAAAATATTGTGACCATGCATCAGTCCATATAACAGACACTGGACAGGGGATTGACCATGTTGCTTTCTGTTTTTCCAGAGCTGATATATCCTTAAACAGTTATAGTAGAGCAGGATTTTAATAGATTCATAAACAGGAAAACAGTGGTGGTGCAGATGCTTTACAGTGAATCCTGGTGAGACTTATTAAACACATTGCAACAAAGATAATACTTACAAAGATTGTGACCAAAGAAAAAGATCAAAAAGATCCTCGAAACAGAGGTCAAGAGGAAACAGCAAAACAGAGTGTCTCCACTCCACTCACCATTTGGGTAATGCAAAGGAAAACATTTTTATCAAACTTATCTCCTTTTTTTTGTTTTTTTTGTTTTTTTTTGGTTTTTTTTTGTTTTTTTTTTTTGTTTTTTTTTGTTTTTTGCGTTCATTCTTCATAAAACCAAGTAGATAAAATTTGTATTTCCTGGAGCATATCAGATTGCTTCCTGAATTATTGAAGGTCTTTATATATGTTTAAAATATTGATGAAATGTTAACTCTCCAACTGAAGATATGGACTGCTCAAGACACATGAGATGGGGTAGAAAGCTCCCAGGATTAACACCAATCAAGTCACAGACAACCTTGTTGCAAAGAAAGAGAACTGAAATACCCCTTCTTCTACAAGCCCATAAAACTCCACTTATAAACACTATGGCATCAATATATCTCTACAGATTGATTGATACAAATTTGATTGGCAGTCTATTAAGTTCTGATTGGAAACTTCAGTGATTATGGGGGCAGAAGAGATTAGGGGAGGTGAGGAGAGGTTAGGGAAGATATAAAATGGCCTGATGAAGTGAAGCAAGGCAAGGCAATGAAAAAGGAAAGGAGTGATGCAGTTGCTCACACTGAGAAGTTAAAAACAGATTAGTAATATTTTGCTGATTGAAAATGTGAACAAAAAAGGTTGATTTTTTAATGTTCCATAGGTTTCCTTTAGGGTTTAGATAATACATTTTATAGTGTAGTATTTCTAGAATTTATACTATGTGGTGAAACCTTAAAGAAAAGGAGGGTTTTAAGTTGTATTCAATATGCTTACAAGTAGATATCATTGACTAAGGAATAAATACTTCATGCATTTTTAATTCATTTTTCTCAAAAATAAGGTTTGATTGTGACTTGATTTAGCTTTTCATACATCTGACAATCATTTCCCACTGACAGCTAGTGATCATAATCAAAAGCATAAATTAACATGTAAATATATATTGGAGTGTGTGTTTTCAGGAAAGTTACCCATTTCTCCACACAAAGTTGGAGCTCGTGATTGATTTTCTAAAATTTATTTTACATAGGGGTTTTGTGTTGTTGTATTTATGCTATTTTAATACTTACAGAAGTATTTTTTTACAAATCCTAACTGCATTTAGATATCATAAACTTTCAGAAGTTTTTTTTAGTGGTGGAAAGTGTGTTAATTTGCTAGTTTTTGAATAAGCAAAACCTGAAACATACTGTGGTCTATAAACCCAGCAGTATAAAGAGAGCTGAAATTTTAAGTTGCTTATTTAAAAGAAATTCTTTAGGAAGCACTAGAAAATTATAAGTCTTTGCTTATGAAGAAAATGACTACTTTAAAACTCTGGTTTAATAAGAGAACTAATCAATACAGTTTTATAACTTTTTGTACTACTTTTCTTTGGTAAAAAGTAGATGGATATAATTTTAGATAGAAACATACAGATAAAAAAAATTAGAGAACAAACAAAGCAAAACCAAAACTAGGGCAAGTTGAGCATTCTAAAAGCAAGCCTAAGCTTTTCTGAGCCCCATATCTGATCAAATGTTTCTTAGTCTTATAATGTCAGCACTTCACAAGAAATTCAAGATAAATTCAATACTCAAAGTAGCTCATATTAATCACAGCCTAAGCAAAAGAATAAATCAAGTATTTAATTTCAGAAAATGTGTATGAATTATTCACTGATACAGTTTTGTCCTTCTTAAGGGCTACCAGTTTAACTTACTTTCATACTCGTACACACAATTGTATTAAATGTCAGCTTCTCTTATGACAAAAACACAAAATGTTTTTGTACTATTATTGCAATGAACTTATACTAGAAAAGTTGTAAATCCATTAGCAATACCAATAGATATTACTCTTCTGTTCTGCAAATGTTATAGAAAAGTGACTTTTTTGCACTAATTATAGTAAGGAAAAGACTTTAATATATACCATCTTTTCTGAAAGATGATCATGCCAGAAGCTACCAAACTTTTCCAGTTTGCAGAGTACAAGTCCAGATTTTTCTATTGTTACTCCTACATCCTGTGTAAATAAAAAAAATCTTAAAATTTTTAATTTAAAACTAATTTTTTGGCTCTTTTTTTTAATGAATAGAGGTATCTGTGAAATTAGTTGCATTATACATGTCCACACATACACATATGCATACAGAGAAATAGAAACATTTATATAGACATGTCTCCCCAATAATGCAATCTATTTTAATGAGAGCCAGCTTCAATAAAAAATTTTAACAAGTTGTTAGATTGTAGTTCCAAAATGGAAATAAAAACTTGAAGGCACTCTTGGCTCTTTCTTGCTTGCCTAGCCACAGATATTTGGGTTACTTCTTTCCTAATTAAGATAAGTTTCAGTTTAAGTGAGATATATAACTCATGTTAAAGGCAAGAACAAAGAATCAAATGGAGACATTTTTATTGTCTAATGAGGGCTTTGTCAGATTCCATCTTCAAACTTTCCAACAAGAAAGGCAGAAGGAAGGACCAGTGAGGTTTACTAAGAGAATCACTAAATTTCATCAGAAATGTTTTCAAAATTTACCAGATGCTTATGTCCACATTTTATGACTAATCCACTCCTTAGTTCAGTGGATAAGACTATTGTTCTAAATAGGGTCTTCCTCATCTGAGGTCATTGTCTCCAAACGAAGGAGATAAAGAGAACTGCTTGCTGCAAAGAGAAACATAACCATATAAAGCACTCTTCAGGACATGTAAGAAAAATTTTAAATCAATAAAACACCCCTAAACCTCAATACTAGTTATAATGACGGGATTTTAGATGTTTTGTCTACCAAGCTCTCTGTGATTTAAAATGATAGCAAAGCATGGAGATGTAGAATTGGATGATTAAGGACCTTTGTCAGTGTCTGGAAAAACAGGTTATAATCTTCTGCTCATTATGTCCATATTTTTTGTGTTGATATTTCTGCTATCATTTTTATTTGCCTATTGCATATTGCATACACCTATGGAGCTGCTTAAATAATGATTAGGATATCAAATGTATTGGTTTTGTCAGAGTGACAGTAATTTTCTATTTTACTGCTTTAATTGCCATTAACATCTGATGTCTCCTCCATAGTTAGTGAGGAGACTAATAATGGTAAAGATAATGGTCGCTACTGATTATGTAGTATCACGCATTGGAACAAACTGCCCAGGGAAGCAGTGGAATCATCATCCTTGGAAGTGTTTAAAAAATGTGTGGAAGTGGCACCTGTGGGATATGGTTTAGTGGAGAGCAAGTAGCAATGTTAGGTTAATGGTTGGAACTGATCTTAGATGTCTTTTCCAACCTTAACAATTCCATAAAATAAGTCTTTAAAACAATTTAAAATTTGCACATTTCACAGTAGTAGATAAGGAGGTCATATTTGGAAAATTAATCTGCAGCAGAGCTAAACACTAAAAATGTTGAAGTCAGGTAAATGAAGTGCATAAATGTTAAAATAGCAAATTCTGTAGGTATAGAGTAACTTCATTCTTAATCCCCTAGAGATACTTGAGTAATTTGCAAGCTGTAACATTTATTTCTTTTGCTGAAATTCTCCTCCCCTTGTGACATGACAGAAAGTTATGAATATAAAAAAGAAATCATATGCCTCTGAGTTATATAGTTCTGAAAGCTTACTGCCAAGGAAGCAGTAAGATTTCAAAACAAAAAGAGGCAGGATGTGGAGGCTAGAAAAGATTTCACTAGATCCCCTTTTTTTTTCTGCATTGTTGAAGCTCATTTTGCCAGTACATGTTTTGAACTATTTTCTTTATCTTCTTTCATTAGAATTCAAATATTCTCCTTTGGGAGAATAAAATATTTCTTTTGTTTGTTTGTTTGTTTGATTACAGGTGTCCCTGGGTGACTTTAAGAAGCTTGTATCCCCAGTTGTGTGTTGTGTTTATGCTGGATATTAATTTCTGCACCTTTAAGACTGGTTCCGAGAGTGAAGGGAGGAAAGAAGAAGTGCAGAGTTTGTTTTCAGAAACAGCACTTGCTCCTCCCGGTTCTCTCTCATGGACTGTCTCACTGCAGCACAGACGGCAGCAGAGAGCTCTCCTTTGCTTTGTAGTTAGATTTTAGCTAGCTGAGGCAGAGAAGTTTCCAGGACTGTGGCTTTTCTTTTTCTTGGAACTGTTCAAACCTGCTCTGGACTGAAAACCCAGAAAACACAGGCAGCTCACACCTGTGGCCCACCAGGGCCTGGGACTCTGCATTCCAGCACAGGAGGGACTGATAAGAGACTGAGTGAGCTGAGCTACACCCCATGACAAGGACTTTCTGAATTTGCCATCTCTTCAGAACATCAAGAGGTTTCATTATTTAATAGTATTCATTTTTCATGTTTTTGAGTACTTTGCTTGTAAATAAATGGGTTTTTCTCATTTTCTTTGAAAAAGGATTATGTCTCTTGAACTGGTGGGGAGAGGATCCACTTGAATTTGCTTTCTAAAGGGACATCATTGGAAGTTCTGCCCCTAAATCTGCCCTAAACCAGAACAACGGTATTACCAGGTGTACAGACATGCAATACCTTGGAATGGCCCAATGATATACCAAGAGAGTTTGATTCTTGGCATTAAGAAACCTTTCTTTACCAAGGGGGCCAAACACTGGAACAGGTTTCCTACAGGCATGGTCAATGACCCAAACCTGTCTATAGTTTAGAGCCAACTGGATAATGATTTCAATAATATGCTCTTACTTTTTATCACCCATGAACTGGTCAGGTAGTTGGATCGTTTCCCAACTGAAATATTCTATTCTGTTAAATTACATTTCTGTTTAGTATTGATTTATTTTTAAAAATCATGCTTAATATTCTTATTTATATTTTTAAATGGTAATTATTTCTTGATGTGGGTGGATGTGATATTTAATTGAGTCTGGAAGCATGAAACTATGCATTAAAAAGTACAGTGAATTATAATTAATTGCTCTATTCTAATACATTAGAAAATGTTTATTTCTGTGCAAGTACTTTTTCTTGCATATGTAAGGCACAAAATGTTCTGCTGTAATTTTATAACTGCAATATAATTGCAGAGTGGAAGGAAAATATGCCATATATGGTAATTTGATGCTAGAGGTTATGGTGTGTTAATGTACCTTGATTAAAGCAATGAAACATATTCACAGAAAAATAAAGAAGGGTCATCATCCTGAAATTATATCACAAGATACAGAAACCATTTATTCTGATTTGCAACATTTGAAGAACCAGTTTACATTTATTAACAACATATTGTGCTCTCCGCACTGTTTTTTCTTTTTTTTTTTTGTATGAAATATTATTTCTCATAGTAAATGCATTTGTGTGACTCACACATATGTACAGATTAGCACAGATACAATAATGAATATTTGTTCCTGATATTAGAATAAGAATATACAGCAGTCTCCTTTCCTATACTCTGGAATGATGTGGTCCAAGTAGAAACAATGAATTACTGACTTTTACTGTAAAATCTCCATTTCATTTGGGCAAAAGATTAATTTCACTTTATGTATTCTTTATTGTGCCAGTCCTCTTGATGTACCCTTCTGTAAAATTTTATATTTTTGTCCTCACCTATTTTGTCTTATTTTACTTTTCTTTTCTTCCTTCTCCTTCTGTCTGATACTTATTTTTATATGAATGTAGCCACTAAATCTAGGTTATTAAAGGTAGCTTGAAATCTAGTAACAAAATGTCCAATAATTTTTTAAGACATCAGCAGGCATATGAAGAAGACCTTAGAAAAAGCTTGCACTCCAGTGTCATTTGCCACTGTTGTGCCTGCTAGGATGTCCTTCTCTGCAAACAAATAGTCATCATGGCATTTCAGTGCAACTGTCCCAGCTACTGATAAGATTCAAGATCACTGTGTCTTTCCCACTGTATACAGATTCAGGAGAAAACTATCTGAGAATGCTGCAGCCCCGTGTGTTTAGAAACAGAGACAGGAGTGGTGCACTGGCCTGAGGGAGGCAGCATGGAAGAATGTGATAACACTAAATTTATAGTAGTCAAATGACTACTGGGGCCATTCTCTGGCACTGGTAGCTACTGGCATGGAATTCCAAACATCTCAAAAGGAGTGCCCAGTGTAAATCACCCAGTGGATTTGTCTTTAGCTCACAGGGTCTCCAGAGCCATACCTGAAAACTGATTGGATGCACACCAGTTTTTTCAGGACAAAGTGATGTTAGGAACTATGCTAACAATAAAACAGTAAAAATGCTTTCTATGTAAATTAACTGCCAGTGTTTATCCTAAAGCTATCTTAGATGAATTTAAATTAATAAAGGCTGTCACTGCAGTAGAGACTCAAAGTAGGATATGCAAAATCAGGGTGGGCTTGATGGATATTTCAAACAAAATAGGAAAATAGTTTTCAGAATCAGTTATGCTCTTATTTGTATGCGGTTGTGAAATTCATTAAAATCTCTGAATCAAAAGTTACTGAAAATAGGATCTTCATTATGTAGCTTATACATTTTGAGGTTTTTAAAAAATTTTTAATTGTCTCTGGTATTCTGAGAAGAAATTATTTTCTGATTCTTCTCCCAGATTCCATTAAAGTAACAATACAAACTAAATGTTAAGTATAAAAAATAAATTACATATGTCTCTGGAAAAAAACTCCATCATAAAATATGGTAGAATAATATGGTAGAATAATGCAAAAACATAGAATGCAGTTCATTCTGTAATTTAGATTATTCAGAAAAACAAAGATTCATGTTTGGCAAATAAGAATATTTTTTCTTGCAGTGGACTTGCACAGCAGTTATGCATATAATTTCTCTGACAATCTCTTTTACTAATGGCAATAGTTCAACAGATATGTGTTTTGTATTAAGCATTCAATACAGAATTAATTAGAGTGTTATACTTTGGTTACATGATTGTGGATTATTTGCCCATCTCTTATTAGTGTGACTGACAGATTTCTATTTTCACTTTTAATTTATTGTACACATTTTTACAAAATATTTCTCTTATAGAACCTTTACATCATCTAGATTTATGAAGCAATTTTTTTATTCATTTACCTCACTGAGATTAAAAATGTGCATGTATTGATGCATATTTATATATAATACAAGCATAAAATGTTATTATAGGGAAATTAAGACTGAAAGCATATATCAGATCTAATGTAAAAACAAAATAAAAATTATAATGATAAAAAATATTTCTCTTGAAACAATATATTTCTGCAAATACAGTAAATTCAGTACTAATTTTATGCATATGGGAAGTAAAGATGGGGGAGCTAAGCAAAGCACTCAGCCTACCTAATTCTGCTCCATTGTGGTAGGCTTGTGTTTATTGGTAAGGTACTTTAATGCTTTTAAACACAGGGTTTGTCCCCGTTTTTCTTTCCATTTTTGGACAGTGGCTGTTGTCTTGTCATCCCGTGCCATCTGTCAGAGAGAAATTCAAATTATAAGGGGACAGAATAATTCCCTCAAGAAACATCTTTCAATAAAAGGAGCATATAAACTGATTGCACAAAATTAGATGGTGTTATCCAAGTGGCACGATATATAACATACAACAAGGGATAAGGTCATTGATCCTTTTAAAACCAGTGACATTTGAGACAGATAATTCAATTTTGAGTGTTTTTGACCTTTATCTAATCTCACTTATATCTTAATGATTATAATAAAGAAAACTGTTGCCTGCAGGTAAACTGTAAAGGAATGACGAGTTTCATGAATTGTGTGGTAGAGCAGTGGCTTTTTATTATTGTTGGAAGGCTAACATTACTTTTTGTAATTATAAACAGCAGATGTCTTTATCAATACTTACAGCCATGGTAAGCTTTTCTTTCCCAGCTGTGCTTTTTATAAAGCATACAAGTTAATTTTATGTGTATAGCTTTAAGTACTCACAGTGTTCTTCCATTCAGATTGACAGAAAAATACTAAGAACAGTGATAAAACCATGTTCAAATCAATTATATAGATTAAAATGTTTATATTAGATTAAATTAAATTAATTAAATTAAATTAATTATCTAGATTAAAATCTTTATATTACATTTGGACTTAATGTCCAAAACTGTAACCAAAAAAAGTAATCTACATTTTTCTTCTGTATTTCTTCCTCCCCTTCTCTTCTTTTTTCAATTATTCCTTAATCATGTCTCTTCTTCATCACCTTTCCCCTGCAGTTGATGATCTGTAAAAATTTAGTGTTGCCTCTCAAAACAGATTTTTGGCTCTAAAAATGCATCTGCACTACCATATAGAGAAAAACGGGAGTGTGCACAGCTAAGAACATTCAGCAACTCAAATTATTTGAAATACTTTATCCTTAGATTAGTTCCAGGTTAGCTCACCTCCTTTTTGGTCTGCTGAACAACAGCACTATCTTCAAAATAAATTTGTATGGATATGATTAGTCTTTAGAGACACAGATCTGAGACAATCACTTTTACTCATCTTGGACACAAATGAGTAATCCTTCTTTCACTTTTTTTGTGCGCACACAGTCAGAGATATAACTGTAGCTTGCATGATGATCACTTCTTATATTTTCCTAATTGATATTCTCTGTTACCCAGGTGTTAACCATGCTAAGACATAGCTATGTCTTGTAGGTGTCAGTGACAGACATGCTACCAAGTAACCACCAAACCACTTGGAATATTTGACAGGACAGTCAAATATTTGACAGTTTTGTAAAGGAAGCGAAGAAGAAAATCCCTTGCCCATTCTCAAGAAAACAGGATTGGAACCTCAGCAAAAGCCCTGAATTTCTGCCTTCTGATTAACACGGAAGACCCTATTTTCTTCTATGTCAAGCAAAACAAGGGAATTGATTCTCAACAGTCTTGTTAGAAAAATGCAAGATAATGTAATTGTAGAAAATTAGTAGTTGCTGTATAATTCTTTGCTAAAATCAAGTCTGCCAAGGCTTCAAGGAAGTGTTTTTCAGGGAGCTTCTGCATCCTCCTTTGGAAAGACAGTAATGACTCTGCGAAATGTAGACCAGTAGCAAGTAGTGTCTCTCAGGAGTCATATTGTGACTGGTACTGTTCCCCATTCATTTATTAATGACATAGTGGGATTCAGTGAACCCTCAGCAAGTCTGCAGATGACACCAAGCTGAATGGTGCAGTTAATATGCTAGATGGAAGGGATGCCATCCAGAAGGACATTGTCCTACCTAGGTTTCTAGATTTTAGTAAAGCTTTTGACATTTTTTCTCACAGCATTCTCCTGGAGAAACTGGTTGCTTGTAGCTTTGTGAAGTGTGCTCTTCACTGGGTGAAAAACTGGGTAGATGGCTGAACTTGAAATGTGGTGGTGAATAGAGTTACTTTCAGGCAGTCTGTTCCAGGTGGCAACCTCCAGGGTTCACTTGTGGGGCTCACCATGCTTAATAACATTATCTAGGGCCTGGAACTGGGGATCAAGTGCACCCTCAGTCAGCTTGCAGATGACACCAGGTTGAGTGGGAGTGTTGATCTGCTGTAGGGTAGGAAGACTTTGCAGAGGGATTGGAACAGGCTGGGATCAACAGCAAAAGGACAGTGGGAAGAGGTTCAACAAGGCCAAGTGTCAGGTCCTACACCTGGGTCACAACCAACCCCATGCAGGGCTACAGACTGGGGACAGAGTTGCTGGAAAGTTGCTCAGTGGAAAAGGAGCTGGGAGTGTTGATCAGCAGGTGCTTGAACAGGTGCTCAAGGAGGCTGACAGAATCCTGGCCTGGATTAGCAGTGGTGTGGCCAGCAGGACTTGAGCAGTGATTGCCCTCACAGTACTCAGCACTGGTGGGGCCACACCTCAAGTCTTGTGTTTGGTTCTGGGCCCCTCACTTCAAGAAAGACATTGAGGTGCTGGACCGTGTCCAGAGAAGGGCAAAAAAGGTGGTGAAGAGTGCAGAGTAAGTCCTATGAGGAGTGGCTGGGGGAGCTCAGGTTATTCAGCCTGGAGAAGAGGAGGCTGAGAGGAGACTTTGTCACTGTTTACAAAAACTTGAAGTTGCCAAGTAACAAGACAAAAGGAAATGGTCTAAATCTTTGCCAGATGAAGTTAATTTGTGTATTAGAAAAAATTTCATCTCAGAAAGTCTACAAAGCATTGGAACAGGCTGCCCAGGTTGAGTCACCATTCCTGGAAGCACTTAAAAGATGTGTAGCTGTGATGCCTAGGGATGTGGTTTAATGGTGAACCTGGAGTGCTGGGTTAATGGTTGGACTTAATTTTCTTAAAGTTTTTTCAAACGTAAGTGATTGAATGATTTCATGACAGACTTGAGAAGCAAGTCCAGTTTGTATGAGGTTCATAAACTTGAAGGTCAAATGCAAAATACTGTCAGAGGGTTTAAAATGCACGATATTTAAAGGTTCCTTCCAGTTCAAAATGTTCCATGATTCAGTAATAACTGCTCTTGTTTTTTTCCTTAATCCATGTTCCCTGCTGTGTCTTTTTATTATTTCTTATTTCTGTCAACTTTTATGGCTTTTATTTCATGTTCCTCTTATATCCTAATTTACCAGGTTTCTACCCTTTTGTCAAGCATTTATTTACTTATGCTTTCCTCTCTTCCTCCTGAACATTCTTCTTTTACTAAGCACTTTACTGCAATGGATGTAAATAGACTGAACAGTGAAAACTACTGTTCCAAAACAGATACTTCACTTTCATGTGAATGTGCAGTTTTTGCTTTGTCAGAAATGGGAGACAAACAAAATTACTTTCAAACAGCTCTTTTTCAAAAATGTCTCAGTAGGCTTGTTCAGTTTTGTAGTTCATTCATCTCTCGGTCAGTGATTGCACACTGCTAGAATTTCTTTACATTTTTATTGTGTGCTTTTTTATCACACAAAATAACCTCAGTCTGAGCATATTCAATATCTATCCTTTCTCTAACTTAACCGATTTAAAATCTTTCTGATATATCTTTCACTTCAATATTCCCTTAAAAAATATGACAGTGTGATTTTATGTCTTACATACTAACAGCTTTCAAAATGTCTCATTCCAACACATATAGAAAAAAAAAAAAAAGCAGCAGAAAAACCCCAGGAAATAGCCCTAAACCCAACCTTTTATTCTATCCTCTCTAGCTGTCATCCTGAGTGTTTTTAAAACTAACATCTATCCAAAGCTTAATGACACTGCCATAATACAGTTATGAAAAAATTCTAGTCCATACTGAAATGATTCTAAAACTGGGGAAAAAAACCCAAAAAACCCCCCACACCCCAAAAAAACCCAAAAAAACAAAAAAAAAATCAAACAAAACAAAACCAAAACCAATACCAAAACAAAAACAAAAAAACCCCTTCTGTCAATGAATGACTGTGCCTACTCAAACGTTCATATTGTTTCCAGATCATACTATTTGTAGTTTATTGCTCAATAAAATTCAATTAAATAGTTTCAGTTGAAATTGTTCCATATTTTCCACATCTTGAAGTATTTTAAAAATGTCATCTGTGCCTTTTATGTTTCTAAGTTCTAAATATTTTTCAAAGTCAGAAAATGCTGAAAGAATGAGGTACCACCCTTCTCAGGACAATGAGAAAAACAGCTAGTGAAGGAAAAAGATTAGTTCTTTAGCTGCTTTAGATAAGTGTAATTTTATGGAGTTCAGAGGGACACCTTTTACTGTAGAGATTTTAGACTTTACCAGCTAGGGGAAAATTGGTGAAGTCTGTAACAATTGATGATAAAACAATTGTTTTGGAATGTGGGAGAGAAAGCCCCATTCCTGATCCATTCAAGATCAGCTTGGCCAGGTATCTGAGAAACCTGATCTAGCTGAACATGTCTGTTCTTATTGAAAGTATGTTGGATGACCTGGATGACCTTCAAAGGTCCCTTCTTGCTGAAACTGTTCTATGATTCTATGATTGAATTTAAAACTAATACAAATGAGATTTGAATGCTATGTACATCTTTTTTTCAGAAAGTAAAACTATGTTTAGCCTTACAGTGAATATTTTGTGAGGATTTTGTGTTCTCTTGAAATTATATCTTCTCACTTAGAATTTGCACTTTTTCCAGTATTTGTAGCCTGCATTATCCTAAAAAATATGTACATAGGTTTTGATATATAAAAAGCTGGAATCAATGAAAAAAATCTCAGTTCATTTCATTAAAAATATTAAACCCTAAGGTAAGTTTTTTTTCATTATACATTTCTACAGCAGTTTGCCAGGTTTCTAGTTCTTAAAGCTTCTGTTTTGAATTATTTCCCATTATCAACGTTTTGTAAATGGGACATCTATAAGTAAGCATATCTGAGTGATATGCTCTGCCTCGAGATGGGAAGGAAGCACTGGTTTATTACTGGCAGCTTCTATTTTGTCTCTACATGTAAATATATCAGGCTATTTTTATGTTACTTGTCTGACAACATAACTTTTAAACTGCTGCCTTAATTGGTATTCCTACAAATCTGCTTTCTGTAGAATCACCAAAATCATGCAAAGTACCTCAATGCACTTTCAATTACCAATAATGCTATTACATGGGCACATTTAAGTACTTACCTACATTTTGAAAGGGTCAAGACGAAGTGATTTCTGATGTTTTCCTAAATTTTATCTATCTTTGGTGCCAGAATTTATTTGGAATTATAATTTGGGTTTATGGTTTAATATTGTTTATTTATATTCTACCTACTATTCTCATTTTTCAACCTTAATTTTTTTTCTCCAGCTCCCAACTATGTCTCATGTGCAAATTCCATCTACATAGTTTATCTGATCTTTCAGGCTGTTAAAGGGAAACAGCTCAAGTGACAAAACCATGGTTGACCCACTGCAGATAGCAGAAAAATAACTTTCCAGTGAAATATGCAGATATCACTTAACAGCAACACACATTTGCAACTGTCTTTTTAAACATGTAGAGCACATACTGTCATTATATATCCTGTGTTAACTGCATCCTTTTGGGTTTTTTTCGTTTATTACTCTATTACTTTGGCCTCCAAAACTAAATTATACAAGAGCTTGGATGTTTTCAGGTATATTAAAAATAAGTGAAATTAATTTGATAAAATTATAGAAAAATATTTAAATTTTTAATAAAATAATTTTACTTGTTATATGGAATGTATTTTTAAAATACATTGAACACTTCAAAGGACAGAAAGACAATTCTATGTTCCCCAGAAGGGCTGTGACATAAAATGTAGAATTTGTTTAATTGTAGTGTTTCTTGAAGTACTCTAAAGAAGCATTAGGACTAAGCAAAAGATTATATGTCCATAATTAATCTCCAGTTATGAGATTCTCAAAATATGAGAATTTTGCTATGCTAGAGGCCATGTTGCAACTTCAGATTAGCACTAATTCTACAGAATCCACTGTTTTCAACATCACCTTCAAATTGTGTTACAAGTGCTATTTCACCAGCTGCACTGTTATTGTTACTAAAGGCAGTTACTGTTCACTTGGTGACACAGAAGAGAAAGAGACAAATTTCTGTGTATTGGCCCCAGCTTTGATGAACAAGGTCTTTTACAACTGAAGTTGTCCCAAATTTTAGTTCATGATCCCAATATTTCTTCTTCTGCAAAGTCAGTTAGACATTATTATGTGATTGATTACCAGTCACGGTTTTGGATGACTTCCCAGCCACGTTTCATACATAACATTTAGACCAGATTGCTCAGGGCTATGCTCAGTTTGATTTTGAAATTTACTCCAGGGATAGACACCTCACAGAGTTCCTGTACAAACTGTTTTTTATCTGACACCCTCAAAATAACCAAGCTATCTATTGAAGTGTGTTAAATTTAATTTTGTGTATTTCAGAATCTAACAATTTCCTCTAGTCTTCATTGGACCTCTGAAAAGAATTTGTCACCACCTTGCTTGTGTCTCCCTCCCCTTTGATAAGATCTCTCGGAGCCGTCTGTTCTCCAAAATGAAAAGTCACAGATATCTCAGCCTCTCCTCACATGACACATGTTCCAGTACCCTTCAAGCCTCTTTGGGGCAGACCAACTGACCAATTAACAAAAAGAGCAAAAAGAGCAATGCCTGTAGTGCCCATCATCTAAGCCTCCATTTATCACAAGCCTAGAGTTCACTGTGGACTACCTATTCTGTGAGCCTTTCTTATAAGTGGCAATCCTTGGCCTGCTGCAAAAAGCTGAGAATTCTCCTTAAATAGCCTTCTTTGTAGCCTGTGCTTTCACTGCACTCACCAGTAGCACTACCTCCTGCTCCTGTTCCTGCTCCTGCCTGTGGGCGAGGACAGAGGTACATTCACAGTTTGAGGTGGGTCTAGCTGGTTGTCTCTTTTCTGCTTTAATTTTAAGCTTTATCCTACAGTTCTCAAAGCAAACAACTGGTCCTGAAGCCACTGACTGTGCCTGAAGGAAGGCATATGCACACAGTCTCCCACAGATATGTTATGTCTCAGGAAAGGAAATATTTTAACACTGACAGTTGCATTTGGTATTCCTTGCATGTCTGACAACCTTTCCCCTCAAGCTGAACTAATCCTCCTGTTGTCTTTCCTTGGTACAGGTTCTTCTGGCACCTGCCAGGTGCCTGTGTAAAGGGTTTTCTAATCTGGGAAAAGACTGGATGTGTTTGTAAGTCTAATCACCATTCATTGCAGGTTAATTCAATCACTTAGAACAGAAAATCTTCCTCCATTTCTCTCCCAAGCTTGAAACATTAGGTTTCTGTTGGATCATATGAATTTGCAAGGAACAGCTGTGCTAAATTTGATGCCCTTCAAAAACTGAAGTCATGCTAATTACCAAAATCAGTAGCAGTTGGTTTCTGAAGTATTTTGAACTTTTAATATTAAATAAATTTGCAGTATTGAGAATAACCATACAAACTTTGTGACACAAACTGTGTGAAAACAAACAAAATTGATTCTTTTTCCCCTTGGTGGAACACAGTATTATAACATGACCCTGGTGTTCACAATAGAATTTTCAGCAGACTGACTTTTCAAGCGAGAGACTCAACTCACTCAGGAACAGTAGAACTCTGTGAGTAAAACTATTTCATGCTGCTGGATTTGCTCATTTTTTTTTTTTAACTTTTGGAAATTAACAGCTAAATATTTACCTTTGAAGGGAATCTTTGACAGTTAATTGTGTACTGAAGTACATGACATACTGGTAAACATATATAGAAAAAAAAAAACATTTAATATGTGCTTGTAAGACAAGTCTTTTTGATTGTCAACTACATATAGTGTACCCTCTGAACAAATTAATTTATTGGTGTTAAATCATTAATTTAACAGTACATAAGCTATGAGTTAGACTCCTCAAAAAAGGAGGAATGTTTGAATCAATACATTGTGAGATACTAATGTACATGGTGAAAATAAGATAAAAAATCAATACAAATGCACAAATATAGTAGTAAGGCACTTATATACAACATACTTAGTTTCCTAAAGTCTACACAATTTCTATATGCTGTTTAAGCATTCATGCAATAATGGAAAGAGAGGCAAGACAAGAAAAGAAAGAGAAAAATACTACACTGAATGTAAAATGTCATTGCCATTAAAAAAAAGCTGCTTGATATTCTTAATTTTCTTCGTAGGCTTCAAGTACTGGTTATCAATCAAATAAAGGAAGGCATTTTGAGAGCCTCAAAATAAAAATGTGTTATTCTGACAAGAAGAGAAAGAAAACTCAAAACATTAATTTCACTGCTACCCCATGAATATCCGTCTCTCTTTGATAGCTGATATTGGCTGGATTAAAATTTAAATACAAAATGTTAGTTGTTTAAACATGAATAAAACTGTTATTTGGCTTGATAGACACATTCTGTATATAAAAATAAGTTTGACAAGGTTGACAAATGTAATATAATTTTCCCAATATATATGTTATGTGAACATAAGGCAGAGAAAGGTTTTATGTAAGAAGATCCAAAAGCAAATACCATAATGACTTCTGCTCTGTAAACTATTTGTTCATTTTTATGTTTTTATTTTTTAATTAGGATAAATTTAAGAAATTTTTTGCTATTTTATTTTAAATTCACTTTGCACAACAAGGAGGGATATTTTTAATTTTAACCTGACTGTAGGAAAGTCAGGTTTTCAAAAAGAGAATAAAAAAGGAAGGAAAAAAGAGCATGTTAAACTGAACTTCTCTTTCTTAAGTGGTGACCTGTATAAAATTGCAACCTCATGGAAGTAAAAAAATGTGTCAAAATATTGAATTTGACTGCTAACTAATCTTCCTTTTATTTGTCTTCAAATAACAGAAAAACGTGAAGACTAAACATTAAACGAGTTCTACCGTGAAGAAAATAACATATAATGGAAAGTTTAAGGTCTGTTTAGTTTCCCCCTAATCCATTAACCATAACTCAGTTATGTAAGTAACAGAGGCACACTCCCACCCCAGTGTCTGAAGGCTAACAACCCCCATTTACTTCAGGGCAGATGCTACAAGCTGGAACTGACCACTCCTCTTGACTCCACCCAGATCCCAGTAGTTGGCATTTACTCCTTTGCTGCACTCATTCACATGCAGAATAGAGGAGTGTGAGATTATGGAGAAATAGGATTAGGATTAAATATGGCAGGACAGACTGTGTTGATCAGGCTCAGCCAAAGAAGTGCAATGACTGTCCCTATTTTACATGTGAATACATATTTCTGTCTGTTCCCTTTTTGCTCTTTGCTGTTTCATTCCGCTGCACATTTCTTTATTAGTTTGCACAGATTCAGTAATTTCACAATAGAATCCCAACTCCTTGTGTGTCTTTAGTTCCCACTTTTTAGCCACAAAATGCAGGCTTCTCCAGACCTGTCCTGGAGTTTGTAGTAGCCCGTCAAGTACCATGACTGACAAGGTTTGTTTCTTGCCATTGTCTCCATTATTGTCTGCCTGTAAGGCCTGTGTATCTGTATGTTTTCTATGCATTGCCTTCTTTTCTTCATGATCACATTTGACAAGGTCTTTAATCAGATAATCTTCAGGAAGCAGACATGCTCTCCTTGTATATATTCTTACAAAGATCTGAAAGGATAAAATCTTTCACAACATAGTCTGACCTCACAGGTGAGTTTGCACTGAACAGTACGCTGGCCTTGGTGGCCCTCTCAGGTGCCTTCTGAGCTATGAGAGTTATTGAATTACCCCACTCTTCTATAAGGGCGTTCAGGAGATGATGGTAATTCATGGGTTGTGTTCAGGCTGGTAATACCTGTTTAGTGACATCAGAGGGAAGGAGGCCTTCTTTGTTAAGTTCTGTAACATTACCTGCTGTGTAAGTGACATTCTCCAAGACCACAGACAGGAATAGATTTTGATAAGCATTGAGATTTTTTTTTTCTCTTCTCAAGAGTAATACTTCCATTGTTAGATGTCTATACTAGATAATGTTTTGATGTAATCAAAAAAGAAGAAATTGATATACTGAAATCAACACTTACAAAAATAATTCCTGCAACTCAGGAGAGATGCAATTCCCTGGAGCTATTTCTTTATATCACTTTTGTAGACATGTTATTATTTTACATAAATATTATTTTACATATACATGTTATATATTTTACATATATACATATTATTTTACATATATAATATATTTTACATAATATACATATACATACATATATACATATATATATATATTCCATTAATCAACAATATTTGGAATATAATATTTTAATACAGCCGTAAGTTTTTCATCCTGAGAGAAGGCAAATTTCTTGTCAAGATGAATACCTTGCACTGGGTTTACACAGCAAGGTTTTGCTAGCAGGAGGTGTTTGTAATGTAGAGGTGACTCCTGTGAGAAACTGCCAGAAGCTGTTCCTATGTCAGCCAGTTCCAGCCAGCTACAAGGCAGACCCACTGCTAGACAAAGCTAAGCCAGCTAGCAACATCAGTAATACCTCTGAGATAACACATTTTTTAAAAAGTAAAAAATGTTTCACAGCAGCTGGGAGAGAGACTTCAGAAAATGTTAGAGAAACAGCTCTGTATATATCAAGGTCAGGGTAAAAGAAGAGAAAAAGGCTTTGTAAGAGCCAGAGCAGAGCAGGAGAAGAGCATGAGGAGGAAGAACCAGCCGAAATGAAGTATCATGAAATGAACACAACTCCTATTTCCCATTCCTATGCTCCTCCTGGAGTGGGGGGAAAGAGAAGATCTGGGAATGAAGTTAAGCCTAACAATGGAGGGGTGAGGGAAAAGTGGTTTTATTTTTTTTCTCATTTCTCACCATCCAATTCTGCTACAATTAAATGGCAATCAAAGGGATTGAATTTCCCTAGTTGAGTCCATTTTGCCATGATGGTAAATGGTAAGACATTTCCCTGTCCTTACCTCAGCCTGCGGGCTTTTGTCCTATTTTCTCCTATCTGTCCTTCTGGTAGAGGGAAAATGATAGAATTGCTTGGTAGGCACCTGGCAGCCAGCTGAGGCCAACCTACTACATTCCTTTAAACTAATGTCTAAATATAAATTTCCACAGAGATGAGTAAGACTTATGCAATTCCAGAAGCTTCAGTACCATGTGAAAAGAGTTGCTGCCCAATGGTGGGAATATCATTCAGATTTGAAAAACTTCTTTCTTTCCTGAATGAAAAGTTTTGTCTTAGATTTACAGACTTATGTTCACATCTACATGAACATATTTTGTATATCTCCTCAGAAATATAAGCTGAGATATTCATTGTGAAAAATATAGGGAAATAGTGCAAGGGGATAGATAGGAATCCATTGGAAGTAAATGTAAAGGAATATTTGTGGATGTCAGACTGAGAATTTAATTTGTCTGATATTTGCAACAAAGTCAGTAAAATTCAGCAAGTTACTGCTCTACTTGTGATTATTTATTATTTTCATTATATTTCTTATCTGAAGGTCCTGCTGATGGCTATTTAACATCTTTTCTTTCCCTTTTTTTTTTTTTTTTTCACTAAAACCGTTCAAATTAACTTAGTATTATGGAATTGATATAATAATTTTGGTTCTAATACATCAATACAGTTCTAGAATATTACCTTTTAAGCACTTGTCTAGTTAGGGCTGGGTGTGGGGAATGGTCAAAACTGAACTACTCTATTTACAGCTTAGCTTTGTAGGTGACAGATTTATCAAAACCCCCCAAAAAAATCTGGGGGAATCATCACACAGAACCGTCAGCATTTGCTCAGCCCTTGCACAACCCAACCACAATACAGAAAATTCAAAAGAATGTATGTAATAGCCATTTTTGCTAAATGACAGTGCAAACTCAATAGAAGAATCTCATTTAAATACACTTGTAAATTGTGTTCAGAACTAGGCATGAAGTATAGTCAAATACAAATAAAAACTGGCACATATATTTCCTTAATATCCATTACATTTTTCTTTACACTGACCACAAATGAATAAATTAGAAGTGACTTTTGTTTTAGGTATTGGGGATCAACAGAAGAAAAAAAAAACATGTTTCATGGGACTTCATACCATGAATCCTCCTTCCCTGATGAATGATCATTTGTCTCTACAGACAACTAAAACCTTAGAGATTTAATGTGAAGTACAGAGAAATTAGGGTCGAAAAAAGCACACCAGGATTTCTCTAAGTGTTTCCCATTGCCAAAAGCTCAGCATTTTGTGACTTATCCTTGATCCCTCTGTTCTTCCAGTGCCATTCAATACTGATCCTTGGTTTACTTGACCTGACAGTAACGTAGTCCCATGAGTATAGTCTTCACTTCTTAAAATCCTCCCCTAAAGTGCAATCTCTAACAAGCAGAAAGAAGAATATGATTCTCAGATACTCTATCAGAATAAAAAATAGCTGTCCAATGGAAGACAGTGATAGGCAGATGGAAAATGCAGCTTGAGAATTTTGTTAGCGTGGAACATTTCACTCCATGTTCTCAACAGATGTTAAAGGGAATGAGTTATCTAACAGAAATAATTAGCATAAATTTTATTTAGTGATGTCAATCAGTGAGTTTTAGGTATAAGATGCTCCCATTATGATAAGCACATCATAAAATGTACTTTCTCTTGCAAGAATGAGAATTTCAGAAGTGTTCATCATGGCATTATATTTATTCTAACTGAAATATTGTGGATCCTATATTTTAGCTCAAAGATAGCAAGTGAACCAGTATTGAATTTAAATCAATAAAATTATTTAAATGTGGCAGACAAAGTTTAAATTTCTAAGAACACCTTGATCAGTAAGGGACAATTTGAGGTTTGTTTGTTTGATTTTTTTTAGTTAAGTAAGAATTAAGCACAAATTTAGAAACATTTTTACAAATGTGGAAATTTCACATGCTAGTCTGGACATTCTGGTGCCATCAGATATGTCTGCTATGCAAAAACCCTGCAATTATGTGGAGCATATTCTCATTTTCATAGATTGTAATCTAAATAATTTTGGTGGGGTTTTTTTAATGGACTTCTGCTTAACCTCTTTTTAGAAAAGTAGCATATGGAATCAAACTCAACTGGTCCTCCAAACAGCCCAGCATTGCTCTCTATCTCTTTGTATTGCAAAATTATTAATTCATTTCTTAAATGGTCTCTATTTGTGGCATACTATTTCCTTAGGTATTGTTATATCTGTTTAGGATTTAAATTCCCTCTATTTTCTTCACATCAGACAAACAATGCTGGAACATGTCTTCTCCGCTTATGTCCCTGAAATGCAAAAAGCTGTACTTGATTCCTGTATGGATATTATTCCAAACTTCAAGAGAAGAAAATTAACAAATCAATACATGCACTGTAACATTTATAGAGAGCTGAGAAGATGGAGAGCAAGTAACACTCTCTGTGAAGGCTATCTCAGTTCATGCTACTGCTGAGTGCTCTAATCCTCCATGATGTTGGAGGAAGAAAGACAGGAATGAAAACAAAATTCTAAGGAATAATCAGTATAGGAGACATTACATGAATCAAGACATCCAGCAATAAAGAAAGTTCTGTGATAGTAGTTTGAAATCAGCTTTGTCGATAGCAAGACACTACTTTACAATTCATCATTCCATTAATATTTATCCCAAATTCAATTCTCCCTCTTAGGTCACACTGCAAACTTTTAATGATTGAGAGATTTAAAATAGCCAGTGAATTTCTTGTATAAATTGTCTATGACTTCTCAATAAATTGTCACTTTTGTCTGATTCTTATACTGTTGTGCAGGCAGCATGAGTTGAAAAATATTACTTTTAAGAAAAAGAGAAAAAACTCTACTCGGGCTATAGTTACATTACCTCTGTGCCACAGACCAACGCCATTGTTAAAATACTCAGTCCCACAACACCTCTCTAGTTTTTCTTTGTTTCTAGTTGATCTTATTCCATTGGAAGAAAAAAAATATAAATTCCAATCTATTAATGGATTCTTTTTGCAGTCCTACAGATGTTAGTACTGAAACTGGGAGCTAACAGATGGAAATAGAAAGGAAGAATGGAAAATCCTTTTGTGGCAACACAGACACATGGTAGATGAATGTGATAAGCTAGGTGGGATCTTCTGCTTGCAAATGTCCTTTCTCACCTTGTATTTAATATGCCTGAGACTTAAGAGTACCAAAGTAAGATCAGAGCAAATACAGGTAAAAGACTTACCTCCCTCAAAAATCTGTGATCCAGAAAGTATTCCCAAACTCATAAGCTGAGAGCAAGCACCTAGTTGTCATAGAAAAAGACATGGAAAAGCAGTCTTTATCAGAGTACAGTTAACCAAGGCATTTTTCACATCAGATTTTGCAGGACAATGCAGAAAAGGCAACCAGCAACTCTGCTGAGGACAGCATAAAACAGCTCAGCAATAGTGGGGATGTACCACAAGGTCTGGATAGAACAGCAGGTTTGTTGCTTTCAGGACTTTGGTGGAGGACCATCTGTGTCATCAAATGAAGGAGTTGCAGAAGAACTTCAGAGATCACAAGAAAAGAGATCTCCAGAAAGAAGCTGGTAGGACCTTCTCTGAGACCCTGCAGCAATAAGAGGAGTCTTAACTCCCAGCTCTGCTGAATGAGATGTGATAGAGTCTGTTCTTTTGGGTATGGGAAATGGACTTGCCTATCATGGTAAAGACTAGAAGCTCATTACTTAATATCAGAAACTGCTCCACTTGTAGATTTGCAACTATACAAGAGTTTTAGGGCCCTGGAAGCAGGGCTGGGAGCTTTTCCCACTGAAACTTTGAGCCTGAATACTACAGCAGAACTAAGAAATAGCCTCGTGTTTGTAGGCCTGATTTTATTTGGAAATTGAGCCAGGTCAATATCAGCTGGAGAGAAAACATAGCAGGGCACAAGAAATCAAGGAGGTTTCTTGAGAGCACTTATGGTAACTTCCTGAGTGAGGGGAGTCTGGGCTGCTAGACCTCATACTTACAAACAAGGAAGAAATGGTTGGAAATACGATGGTTGGAGGTAGGTTTGATTGCAATTACCATGAGGTAGTTCCCTGAAGATCTAGATAGAAGGGAACAAGGTAAGAAGAAGCAGAATCACAACCAGGTACTTTAGGTGCATAACCCAGATGTCAATACTAGGGTCAGTACCATGAATATTTTCTTCAGAGACTGGATGTTGGGATTCAGTGCACGCTCAGCACTCCAGATGATATAGGGACAGGAAGAGTGCTTGATACACCAGATGGTTATTCTGAGGGATTCAACAAGTTGGTGATATTGGCCAGTAGCAACCCCATTAAGTACATAAGAGGGAATTGCAAATTCCTGTATGAGGAGAGGAATAATACCCATGGACCAGCTGTTCAGGGCTGTTTGGCTTGAAGCCGCTGTAAAGAGAAGATCTTGGTGAACAAGGAGCTAACCAGAGCTCACTTTTGCTGAAGGTCACCTCCTGTGTCCTTGCAGAAAGAAAGGTCAAAAGCCTCCTTGGGTGTATTAGGAAAAGTGTTACCAGAAAGTAAAGGAAGTTGTTTTCCTCCCCTCTACTCAGAACTGATGAAAGAAATCTGGACTTCTGTGCCATTTGCTGAGCTCTCCAGCACAGAAGAGGCATGGAGCTACTGCAGTTAGGTCAACAAAGGGTCACAAAGACAATTAAGAAATCTGAGCATCTTTCATATCAGGACAGACAGCTAAGATTGTTCAGTCTGGAGAAGAGAAGGCTCGGAGTTTGAATCTTATTAGTTTGCAAAAGTGCTGGAAGGGAGAGTGCAAAAAGATGGGACTAGACTCCTCTTCAAAATATCTAGTGACAGGACCTCATAAGAAAAATACTTTTTTACTTCAAAGAGTATCTTGAAACAAACTGCTTCTGGGAGAGGTGGCCGAGAAAGATTTGGGGTTATTATACTTGGAGGTTTTCAAACCTTACCTGGGCAAGGCCCTGGACAGCCTGCTCCAGGTGACCTTGAGTAAGCAGAGTGTTTGCATTAGATCATCTCTAAAAGTTTGTTCCATTGTTATCCATTCTATGATTCTGTGTTTTATGATTATTCCACAAGTATAGGTAACTTACCAAAAAAAAAAAAAAAGTAAAAAGGATGACAGCATTGCTATGAAAAAAAATCATTAAAATAGTTTTTAATTTCTTGAAGAAATGTGCAAGTTTTAATTGCCTAAGCATCAGTGATCATAGGCAATGGGGGATTTTTGTTCTTCAGTGCAATGGTGCAATCTATTAAATTCTGCATCTGTCAACAAAATGCAAATATTTATGAAACCTTCACATATCTCAAACTGGTATTAGGCATCTATGTTTAGACACCTTAAATTATTTCAAAAATACAAATGCTTGGAAAATTTTTTTTAATTAATTATGAATAGGCAAAAACACATTTAACTGTGTTTGTCTTTTTGTTTCCAAATCTATCTCAGAAATAAGTATAACTTAATATGATCACTATTAATGCAGGGAGTGAAGGAACTACCACCTTCATATTTTATTTTTATCTAAACAAACTCCTAAAACATCCTGAGAGATTTTAACAACTTCTACAGGAATAGTAAAATTTTTCAACATATATGATTGAGCCTGTAGCAAAGTCAATCTTTTGCTTACTGACATCATTCAGATAAAAAATTCCTCCATAAAGTATTAGAATTTATTGCAATTGTGGAATTTTATATTTTATACATGTGATAAAATTAAACAAAAATTTTATAAAATACAGTAACATTATTGTTAAGTGGTGACAAAAGCAGACTGATGAGATGAAAATTACTTTGAAAAAGAAAGAATATTGACCAAAGAAAGATGAGGATAATGCCAGAAATATTTTCTGTCTAAAATCACTACTGCAATGATAAGCTTTGGAGAAAGCAGTGATATCTAAAGTGGCTTTTAGTATTGCTTCAAAAAGATTGGAGCTCTGAGCCTTGACCAAGGTTTAATAGACTAGAAGGAATGTTGACCCAAAGAAGATTATTATTAGCTTTGGGGGTTTCTTTCTTACTTAAAAAAAAAAAAATAGTAAAAAGCCACTTTAAAACTCCAATTATAAACTGTCTTAAAATTCTGGATTATGTTTGGATTTGAAGGGCCATCTTCAGTGGAGTGGGTTTTTGATTTAGGAAACTACTGTAATAGGATCACCCATTGTGACTTTCCTTCAGACAAGCTTAATAACTTTTGGAGTACAGGAGGAAGGAAAAAGCTTCAAGATTCCTCCTGAGAGACAGGAATATTAGTGTCTCAAAAGGTTCTTTGAAGAATGATGGGTAAACTTTAATGCCTTTGACATCTTTGTCATGATCTTTTATAAACCCCATTGAGCAGGTTCAGGTGAAATGGATTAAATGTGAGTAACTAGCTGGTGCTAAAACTAGGACTCATTACCCTTTAGACATTTATAAGCTTAATGCAATCAACAGGTAGCTATGTTCTATTAATTGAATTAATTTTGTCATAAGATAGCAAGTTTACTACGTTCTCTTTTAAAAGAAAGCTGTCAATTTTCAGAAAAATTGTAAATGGAAGAAGAATTGGCCCCTCTGCAATTTTATCTGATCATATCTAATGTCAAGTCATTCCGTGAAAAATAAGTGCAGGCTGAATTTTCTCAGTGCAGCTCAGGAGGATGACACAGAGTTTTTTGTAGAGGAGCTTGTCATACTTGACCTCCACAATTCACATCAAGAATTTTTAATCAAAATAGATCCCAAAGGCATCAATAGTACTCTCACAACTTTGAAATAATATTTTTATTAATTGTGGAAAAAGTCCATAGCTTTGAAACCTGACCACACAGTTAGTCACTCCAGTGTTTATATGAAATAGTTCCTATGCCTTCAGTAAAATGGTCTGTACTTTAAATAAGTGCAGAAATAGAGTCCTTTTACTAGCATTTTCCCCAAATTCAGATTGTGCAAGGTCTTTAAAATATTACTGACAATGAATACAGAAGGAATATTGCATTATTAATCTTATTTTTCTTATTTTCTTATCAATCTCTTTTTCAGTAAACTTTTTATGGAACTACATATGAAATATGAAAAATAAGAAAAATCTGTGAAATAACAGGAAAATAATATAGTTGCATATTTTTTTAAAAGCAGGTAAAGTTGATGTGACACTTGGCTTTGATCATGCATCTTTGCTAATACTAATATACAAACAGAATAAAATCACACATCTTCATAAATAAAGGTTTGAAACTAAAACCTAAACTATTCTTACAGAAATAAGATTTAAGTAAGAGAAATTTCATAGAAATACAGGACTATGTCCTACATCAGGATGAATATGCTTTAAAATGCTTTTTCATGCATGTTTCTTTCAAGTTTTCCCCTAATGTTATAGGAAAAGGAACCATTTATTTATGACTTACCTTTCTTTATGTATATTTTCATGCATGAGGCATGATACTATGTGAGTATTTTTACATTGCATAATTTGAAAATTATTATGATTGTTCTGAATAAACAAGCTTCAGGTTTTTGAGATGATGTAGCCGTGGCAGAGTGTTATTCAAAGGTCCAGCTAACAGACATTACTTCTTTAACTGTGCTACTTACATTATGCATGGTGTGAATGAGCTCAGCTGGAGCTACTCCCAGCCTCTTGCATGACACTTCACTTTGTAACAGAGATATGTTGGGTGGTATTCTGATCAAATTTAGGCAACTACAGTGTACATTAATCTTCACAGTCCTTCCTGTAAATGGAGAAAAACAGCTACTTGTGTAAGACAATTAATCTTGCCCTAAAATAGATGCCTAAATGAGGTCAGATGAATAGTACTAAGAGATCATTTCTCTCAGCTGACAGACTGACTGGCAGTCACTAATGAAGTCTAGGGAGAGCAATGTAAATGCAATGCTTGTGTTGTGTACTGCTAGGTTGTTTGAGGTGTGCCCCATGTATTTTGTGAGCATATATATGTAGTATATTTGGGTGAAATCTTTTGTAGTGTTGAGAACTTGTTTTGTACAAGGAAACACTTAAAACAGATACTTAATTTAACTGTATAAATATTCATGTTTGTTGTTGAAGGGCTGCTCATTTGTTTAAAATTAAATGCTGATATGAATAAGTAATTAATGGTAATTCTATAAATAGATCCACTTTAATATTTACAGCAATTAATTTAACTACTAGTACAACAGTGGATGTCACTTTACAATGAAAGGTATTGTTACAGTGAAATAAAGGCAGATCTCACTCATGTCACCAATGTCACAGATGAATTATTTCTTGTTACCTACATCATAATAGCTGTACCTTGAATTAAAAAAAAAAAAATTGACATTCAGAATATCTGATTCAACCTGTAACTTCTTGTCAAGCATTTACAGAGGCATAACTAAGAAAGAAAGTAGTTACCAACATTTGCCCATCATAAATGAAGAGATTACCAATGAAATACAGAAGGCCAGACTCTCATTATTGTGGGAAAAATATTTAAATTCCACATTTTAAGATATATTGTATATTAATTTATTCAGAAATAAATGTGTGCATTGACAGACTGTTTGGGAAAAAAATAAATAGGAAACTGTGAATGGATTAAATTATTCAAAGCAAGAAAACCATAACAAAAAACCACTAATGATTAGAGATGCAGTGATGACAGTGGTCACCATCAAAGCCTCAAATTTTTTATTTTTTTTTTTTCTAAAATATGTGTGAAATAATAAGTCTGCAATTTTTTTACATTATTTTCACATATGAAATTCTAAGAAGAAGTATCAAGTTAACAAAACACCATGATTATAAACTTCCCTTTGAAGAACAAGTAGAGTATAGAAAAATTAGGGCCTTGTTTTTCTGAATACGATATGGCCGCAACCCAGGGCCAGTTGCCATTTTACCTTTGTCTGGGAAACCATGCTGGGCACTGCCTTTGGGAGGTGTTTTTGTTTGCCTGGTGGTGAATACACTTTTGTGGGTAAAATTCTCTGTATCTTTTGTATATTTTTTTATTAATAGTATTGTGATTATTGCAATTTTTCAGTCAAATGTGATTCAAACATAATCTCTTCTAGTGTTCCTCCATTATCGAAAGGGGCAAGGGAACAAAGGAGCAGCTTGAATGGTTTTAATTTTCTATCTAGGTTTTAAACCAGCACACCCTCATTCTACAAGATAAGCTGCATTCACATCTCCCATATAGGTCCGTGAGAATTTTAATTTATGCTTATTGATTTGTAATACAAGGTGCTATAACCTTTGAACATTGAAAAAAATTATTAAAAAATGTTAAATTTGTAATTTTCCTTTCTGAGCAATATTTACATCCAGAACAAGTACTTTATTTCATCATACTCGTTTCAAAATATTCTTAAGCTTAGAGGCAAATGGAAGGAAATATGATTTGCCTTATGTCACTGTCTGGAGGCTGAAATATCTTGAATACAATCAATCAACTGTGTGGAAAAGATAATTACTGTAAAAAACTTTGATTTTCATATTTCTGTGTTAATATCTCTTTTCATTGCAAGGCAAAGGCTGAGAAAATATTCTGACACCATAAAATTTATGAAGAAAGTTTTAGCACCAACTTTTTTACATGTGTGAATTAAAGATGATTTAATTATCCCTACTTAATGCACTGAGTGTACAAATTGTTGGATATACATTCAATGTAAACATCACCCAAAGCACACAAAATTGTTCCAACTCTCACACCAGCTTCTGTTTTATTAAAATTCACCTCCATTTTGGAAGCAGTGTTAACATTGAGCTTACTGTAAATCTTGTTCTTTTATTATTATTTTGATCAAGTGAAAGGGATCCCCCCCTCCCCTTAATAGAATATCTCAGCTTCATTCAACGTTTCTAAAATGACACACACAGCTTATTTCCCTTTCAGTCCAATGTATTCACAATAACAAGTTCAGTGTTTGTTTGGGGTTTGTGTTCAAGCAATGATGATGATATTTAATGGACTAATGGCCTAAGAAAATAAGAAAATACTCCAAATCTATTGCTAACTTTATAAATATCACATTTTGTGGATTTCCTGGTTTCACTGCCAACTATATAATGTTACCATTCTGCTTTTAATGAGCGTTGGGCCTAAATCCTTATATCAATATCCACCATGTTTCTCAAGTGTGACATATCACAGTCACAGTGGCATTAATGAGATTGGGAAACTTTGCAGTTCCAGGTGAGAACTTGAACTGAGTTTGTTTTAGAGCTTGATACAAGTCCTGAGGTTTGAAATTTGTGGATAATTCCCCACAGTAATTGTTTCTGTCTCAACATGTATGTAAGCATTAGTTATAGTAGGTAAATATCATGGATGCAAGTGATCATTATTCCTATGAAATTTGCTGTATTGGAATAAGTTTTATTTATGTATTTATTTTATTTATTATTTTATTTATTTATTTTATTATAGATTTTATTTATATCTATATATAATTGAAATATAATTTCAACCTACAGATAGACATCAAATATTGCATTACTGAATAAATTTAAATAATGACATCGGACAATATCCCTGCAATAACTCTTTTGGAAAGATATTTAATTGAAATATGATTGGACATTTGTTAAACCAATTTTTGAAAGTTCTATCTATAAATCACTGAAAAGCTATTTAATGTAATCTGTGATAGACTGGAAAGACTGCTGACTTGAAAAAGTTCTTGCATGTGTGTGGGAGAAGGGACACCTTGCTCTGATGAGGTGATGCCCTACTCTGCACACCCCACACCCCCAGGCCTGTACACCAGCCCTACAGTGGTCACCAATCCCTGGCACAACAGAGGCAATGCTCCACACCTACCTCTGGAGCCCCTATCCCACCTTCTGAGTGGCCAAATGACCAGAAATCCCACCTGGGGGCAGGGCCCAGGAAAGCCAAAAGGTATGTAACCCTGGAGATGCAGCAAGCCTGTGTCTTGACCCTACTACCTCTTGGAATTTTTATCAGCCAAACATGTCTGGAAACAGGAGTGGTAGCTACACTTGTTCTTTTCTATGTCTTTTCTGTCTTTTTTTTTCTCTTTCTTCTTTTACTTCTCTCCTGAAGTTTTGAGTAACTTAAAATCAAATGGATTTTGAGTTTGTTAAATTGAATGGACCTAGTTAATGCTTTGTTAAATGATTTATGTTGATTTAATGCTGGATTAAACTTTTGCCTAAGTTCTCTGATTTTCTGGTAAAGTTATTTTTGTTGTTTTGATCTCTTAAGAATATTGTGTCAATATTTCTCCCATGTGCGTAACTCTGAGTGTGTGAAAAACCTTGAGCCCTTTTAAGAGTCTTGTCTGGTGAGTTTTTATGGGACCATAAAATTATCTCCATACTGGAAAAAAAAAAACAAAAAAAAAACTATCCTAATGAATTTTTGAGGCATTTCACTTATAGACTCCATTTTTGGAGGGGACAGGGAGTAGTTTAGAGATTTTTATTACCTATGTACTTCTATAAACAAACTAAGATAATGAAAGAGATTATTCTATTTTCTCTCCACCTTTACATTATCTATATCTCAGCTCATGTATGAGTAAAGGGAAGATGACGCAAATGTGATTTTACATGATGTTCCCACAAAATTCTAGATCTACTTTTTACTTCTGATTTAAATATGGCTGTGTGGAACTGCTATCCAAATGGCACTTATTCATTAATTTTCAGTCAAAATTAAGCAGAAATAATGATTCTCAGTGGAAAATAACATTAAGAGTGGGCATACCACATTCTTTGTGAGATAGATATAGCCCATATATAAATGGGATCCCGTGCTAAAAAGTTCAATCAACTCATCTATAAGGTAGCTATAACTACTTCAGTTGCGACAAAATGTAGTAAAAACAATGCTTAAGTCATCTCATAAGAAGACTTGTTTTTACTAATTACTTAGAACAACCTTTTTGGGTTGTGCATCCTCTGAACTAACATTTTTTAATTATGTAGGTGTAAACATCACTAATTGCACCTACTCCCTCTTACATTCCCTGTTTTTCTTTCCCAAGAAGTGAAATTCAGTTCCTTTTAACTTAATATTGACTTTTCCTTCCATGCATTGACAGGAATGTTTCCCTTAGACACTCTCACAGCTTTTATATTTAGTAGCTGAAAGACAGACCAGTAGATGAGCTTCAGCTGTGAAATTCACTATTTCCATATGGAGCACCCACTGCTCTGTTTGCTGAAAGCAGAATTCATTGCAGAATTAAGGCACTCAGAAGTTCAGGGCTGTGACACAGGGGGCTTGAGTTCCAAGACAGAGTTAAGAACTGTAAAATACTGTAGGTTCTTTCACATTATGAGAAAATCTAACACATGCTAAAAATATTACATAGGATGAAAAATTGCTAGCAAGGAAATCCATGTGTCCAAAAGAGTTCTCATATTTAGAATTGCTAGTATTCTTGAGTACTTGAAGTTGAGGTGAAAGAGCTTTAATTAGCTGGAAAATACAGTGAATATCTTTTAACAGTTTATATCTTAAAGTAAAAAAGATGACTCTTGTAATCCATATTTCTTGGTATTTTGAACTACAAAATAATTCTTTTCCTTTCTCAGAAATATTGTATAATAATGAAAAAAACGTTCAAATCTGTCATCTCAAGCCTCTCTAAATTCTGCTTCTTATTCCATTAGGGAAAAAAAAAAAATAAAGCCACAACACTCATCGCAAACAAACATTTTATACATGAGCCTTCAGACTTCTAGATGATCTATACTGTTACATAAAATAAAGTTTCTTGATCTCTACTTCCAGTAAGTTTATAAGTTGATTGTGTAACTTTTGCTGGTGACATGTAGTCATGGCTTTGACAAAGTTGTATTCTGTATCCTGCAAAAGAGGATTACAGGAACAAAGTTCTGACCTCAGGGAGTAGCCATTTAGTTATTTATTTAAAAAGGTGAGACTTCCTTTCCCTTCTTGTTAATGCATGGAAATTTTTGCCTATTTACTGTTACTCTCCAGTAAAAACAGAAAAAAAACTAACAATGCAAGAGCAACACATCTAGCTCCAGGATGCATTTTGCATTTCCCTGAACACTCTTTTTCCACATTAACTGACACCCTGGGAATAATAACCTGTTGAATGAAATTGCTGTGAAGTGCTCCTGACTTCCACTTTTGCCATACTCCCTCATAACTGACATCAACTCTTATGACTTTGTGGTAGCTGTTGTGAATCCTGAAGGGATGTAGGAGGGTATAATTGAATGGCATCTAATTTTGTTTGAGTCATTTAATTTATAGCTCTTGGAACTGATGAACATAATATTTCATAACCTAAAGGTCAGTAAGTGAAGAGTAAAATACAAAGGCTGACGTGCACAGAGAAGTTCACAAAGGTCCACCTCCACTACGAGGGCAGATGTGCACACCTCTCAACAGTTTGATTTTTTTTTTAATGGGGTGTTTTTGGGTACTTAAAAAAATACATACAGTTAATTCAAACAGCTACATTTCAAAATAAGAAATGTAAATAATAATCTATAATAATATTAGGAGAAAATGTAATTCTTCCATTTGATAGCTCAAAAAAGTTATAGATCCAAAATTATACAAGAATTATATAAGCTACCATTCTTATTCATCTAGCTGACTGATTAGCTGTATAGTTTGGTGGTGCAAATACCTCATGCACTACATTTATACAGGAAAATGAAAAACCATCTGAGTAGCATTCAAAGTATATTAAATTTAACTAATTAGGAATGTAAAAGCAGGAGAGCTTTGAGAGGCAGTAAAATTCTGTAGAAATGCTTAATTATATCCATTAACTTTCACCCTAATGAGCTTAACTTTTTTTTTTTTGATTCTGTGTCCTGAGTTTTTTGCATACATTTAAGAAGCATAGGAGAGAGCTAAAGGACAAGAAACTTAAGATATAAAAGGTATTTACATATAGTCTTTGTATTTTCTCAATTAGTAATGTTTTCTACGTAACAGAAATATATTTTGTTGAAGCTTATGTATATCTTTAAACAGCAACTATAATTTTGTATAAAATATACTAATTAGTTGATCTATTATTTCAATATTTCCAAGGAATTTTCTTTTTTGATAGCAAGGAGGAATTTTCTGCATAGTAATAAAAGATAATACAAATAAATAAAGTGTGAAGTGATAATGTGTTATCTTTTTGTTTGACAGGTAATGACAAATCTTTCATCAGGCCTAATCTGTTTGAGTTATTGAACAGTAAAAAGGAGAACAACTCAGTTTTGTTCATATCACTTTACTCACCTAAATTTGCAGGTAAATTCCCTTTAGCAAACCAATAACTTAAAAAATAACCAAATTATAGTTACATTTCATTAAAATTAAATTTTGTTCATTACTTTTTATTTGTATAAATAATTTTGAAAGCTGCAATAAATAACTTGTCTCCCAAAACATAATACATCATAAGTGAAATGCATGTGGAATTTTGGCAGTAATCCGCAGGTGTTGCTATTTTGCTTCACCTGTTTTTCACACTGGTAGGTTTAATAAGCTTAACAAAAACAATTTTATTTTACACTTCTGTATCAAAAGATATACACAGTTTTCATGCCACAGTTTCCAGTTTGTGACATGCAATTTTAAGAAACGGCTTTTTGTTGAAGATTAAACAGCAATCCCTGTTTGTCACAGGCTCTCTGTGTGACCTTCATTAAATTCCTTATACCACTTGGAGGAAGGAATTTAACCACCTCATGAGCTTTAAACCAAAGTTTGGAGTTTATTTACTATTCATTATTCTTTGTTTCTTCTATTTGAACTATTTCATTAATCCAAAAGAGGGTTGCAGAAACTAATGTGACTTGGGTGATCAATCACTTAGAATGAATAGTAAAGAACCATTTTTAACAACTCAAGGACAACCGTCAACAGTTAAAGTGTTTGACATATCTCTGTTTCTTTCTGACCGAACTTGCCTCAGGTGTTTTAGCTCTTTGCCTGCATATGTTTAGAGTCTGAATCTCTCCCTTTTTCTAATCTGGCATCAGGATTTAGCATATCACACTGTTCCTTGTCTTTTCACCAGTGAAGTTTGATTCTAGGATTCCTTCCTTTTGAGAACTGTCAGCTAATAATATGGAGTCATACTTGATCATGCATTAGGCTGTGAACTCTCTTAGTTCTCCTTTCTGAGTTCTTACTTATGTTCCAGCAACTGCTTTCAGCTAAAATAATCAATGACTCTATGCTTTAGGCAGAACCAGACTTGTAGTAGTGCAGCTTTAAACCAAACAGGTATTTTCCACATAAGGAAGAAGGATTTCAGTTTTACCATAAGACTTAAAAGGAGAAGCCCTAGAAGCTTCTCTGCTCAGCTTGCAGCCATTGGGTCAAGGCCAAGACAGAAACACAGATAGGTCTTTTTACCTGTCTTTCAGAAATGCAGCCATTCTCTATTGGGCAGTTTGCCAAAATTCCCACCCCAATCATCCTGTATTTAAGGTTGAGAACAAAGCTCGGGGCTTCTTGGGGTGTCATAGCAGGGTACAATGTGAGTACCTGTGCTCGGCTTTTGTTTTGTTCCTTTATTGTTTATTATTTTATAAGTTTATTAAACCTTTGGCTTTACAAAACATACCCAAGGGGCCATCTCACTATTATTTTTAAGCCATTCTGTGAGGTGCAGGCACCCTCAGAAACTTGATACATCTGCCCGTGGTCTATTCCACTCTGGCCACGTGCAAGAATGTATCACAGGCTATAGAACTTTTTTTTTTTTTTTTAATTACCTAATATTCTTTCATTATCAATGTCTACTGATTTAAAATGCTGGAGAAAAAAAATTCTAGAAGGATTTGTCAGTAGAAACCATCCCATCTTTTCTGACATTATTTCCAACTGTACCTTATTTATTTCATCAGAGATGAATCTGTATCACAAGCTAACTAAGGCATTGGCAAAATCTTAAAAAAAAGACACCTCTATATAGCAGAAATTAATGATTTTTTTAAAAATAATGGATTTATTTTTAGGAAACTGAACTGATACTTTTAGCTTTTCAATAAAAGATTAAAAACTATTTCTTGTACTTGTATGTTACTTTTGAGAAATAGTTAGTCTGGCTTTAAGAATGTTCTTTACGTAAGGAAAATTAACTACGGTAGCATTTAAAGCTGTCAAACTTGCCATAATCTATTTTTAAGTTATCTTTTTATAAACTTTCAACATTCTTTTGCAGGATACATCAACATAACCAACTTTTTAAATAAATAAATAAATCAAAAAATATTGGAAGTAAACCTGCTTATCTCTTTGTTGCCAAGCTGTTTATTATAAAACTGTAAAAAAATATTTTTCTTCTATAACTTTTAACCACTTTTATATTTATTTTAAATTTGGAAGTTTTTTTTCTCTTTTCAAGGGTAGTGCAAAGGAAAATATTGGACAGGTAGATATATACCTCCTTCCATTCTTGATGCTATAAGCCTTGTTTACTTAAGTAATTATGCTGTCAAAATTTTACATTCATTTAAATTTCCAATTTTTTTCCTGGTACACATGACCTGATGAGACCTTCTAGAGAAAGAGGTTTGCTTTTGAGTACAGGACCTAATTCTGGTTCTACAAATAATTTGGTCCAGCAAATCTTTTCCACAGTAATTATACAAAGAACAGAAATTATTCTAATTTGATAAGACAAAATTGTATTTTCCAAAACAGTCATAGTTATCAAAGATTTTTTGGAGAACTAACATGAGTCCTAGAATCAAGTCTTGGTGCTGTACACTAAAACGGCTGCTCTGTTTGCAGGTTTCAAGTAGTTGCCATTTCCAGTCTGTGAATGTTAGCTTTCTCCAAACCAAAAGAAAAAAAAAATATAAAAAAAGAACAGTATTTTTGCAGTACCTTTTTCTAGTTCTCAGTCAGCTCTACAGAAAATGCACTGATTATTCATCACAGTCCTGCACTAGAGTACTGTAATCACTGCCTGAAAACTATAGCTATATACTTGTAGCACAAATAATCAAAAAAAGAGCTGATCCCTCAGCAATGGCAGAAAATTCAACAAGTATTCAGAATCAAGAAAGAAAAACAAACAAGTTTGGAATTCAGATAAGGACATTCTGGTTTGTAGCTAAAGATTCTTCGAAGCATTTGTTATGATATTGCCTCTCTCAATCAGTTTGTTATTTTTTTAATAAAGATTTCATTTTAAAAATAAAATTATATAATATTAGGAAAAAAGAAGGAGAGAAGAAAAGGGGAAAGAAAGCTACTCTAAAATCATGGTGCAAATCTGTTGTAAATTAAGTAAAGCTTTGCTTTTAGCTTGTGACTAAAATGTGGCTCCTCAGAGAGGAACCATGAGAGGTGTCCCTCTAAGGGAGAGATCCTAGCATGCAGCCTGCAGCTGTGCAGGAAAGCTCAGTGGCCTCTCAGCTGTTCGCTGTTAATGGAATAAAACAATTAATTTATAGTCATATTTGCATACTGGCTAATGATGGTAGTTTCTTCCATATGTGACTGGAGTCAGATGTTGACCAGCATTGTGGTTAGGTAGGCACATTGCTCTGGGTGTACCTTGGCCACTGTGTTGTTATCTGCCTGCCCCAAAATTTGCTTTGAGGATCCATTATGACCATCACCATCAAAAGGAGAGACACAATACTTGCTCTTGAAAACAAACTCCTCTGGGGACTGAAGTCCTCAGAGAATCTCCTATCCATTTGCCAAGAGCTCACTGCAGTATGTACAGCCCTGCAAACTCTCCTTCATGGAAATGACACTTAAGCAGTGACTCACAGGCTTACAAAATACTTACATTTTATTGTTTGTGGTAGATAAAACACATATGAAACATATTTTACATGCCTGTAATCTGTTAATTGTCTTATTAAATATCAAATTATGGTTTGGGGATGCTGGCAGTTTACAAACGTAAAATTTTTATTGAACATAAAATTTTAATTAAAAAAAATTGTAAAATAAAGATGGAATTTCAGAAGAGGCTTTTATTTCAGGAGACTGACTGGCAAAGAACTTTTGAAATTTATCTTGGAGTTTCTCGCCCTGTCAATTTAGTCAACCATAGCCAATGTATTATCCATCATCCTAGGGTTATGCATGTCAGAACTTCAAGGAGGAATAAATGGCAGATTTGAAAGAGTCATTCTTTATTTAGGATAATCACAGTGAATGAGAACAACTCCACTCCACCCCTGCAGATGCCCAGTGTATTTTATACTAGCTGCAACCAGGAGCATTTTCACCTTGCAAATAAAGGCTTAATATGGGTGAATGCGTTGCACTAACTCACCTACAGCTCTGAAAAAAGTCACTCCTCTCCTATTTTTTTTTTTTCCTCATACCTGGACTGAAAAACAGCACAGCATCACATTTTAAGGTTAATGTGTAAGTATGATGTGTTTTCCTCTTATTTTCATGATCTTAAAGGTCTTTTCCAACCGTAAGGATTCTATGATATTACTCTCATTGTAGTTATGGTCCGCACAACAGCATGTAAGTGTGTATGTCCATATATATATATATATATATATATATAAAACACACTCTTTAATAAGTTCTATATGTCTGTATGTATATCAACATAAACATATAACATACTCCTTAATACACACCATAAGTGAAACACTTAGCTTGTTCATGATCTGTTTTAAAAGAGCAGCCTGAGTCATTAATTGTTTACTGCTGAGACAAAAATAAGACTGGAAATTAATTTTTATACAATTAATTACTTGTCTTTTGATGAGTCTAAAATTGAATAAAAGTTATGCATCAGATAAAAATTTTGCATATTTGACATGTGCTAAAGAATGAGCTAGACTTCATTGTCTAAAAAGGCAAAGCAATATAGGGACAGGCTCTTCATTTTTTTCCCATTAAAACATATTTTATAACATATTAACCAAATTATTCTATGCCCTTTTCTATGATTTTTCTAGCTATAGACTTGAAGAGGAAACTAAACTTTCCTCTTTCAAGCTCTTAATCATATCTCTTCTTTGCACTAATAATGTAGAGGAATTTCAATAGTGAAGCAAACTGAAAATGTATTTACTTAGGTGGTTCACTACCGAAAGCTAATTTAGCATTTCATCAAAAACTGATACATAGGTTGTGACCTTAGTTGGTTAAGCAATTTCCTTTCTTTTTAAACTTCAGCTACAGATATGATTCTTTCCTTACTTTTATTAATTTTTTGTATTTCTTCATTCGTGATCTCAATCAATAATATGAACTTGAAGTCTAAAAGGGTCATAACAAATATTCTGTACATTTCCATATCTGAAAACACTCTGCTAATGCTCTTGCTGACCCATTAGTAAGGTCAAGTTGTTCCCTTTTCATAACAACAAGTACCTCATTTCTAAGGAAATGTGTTCTTTCATTTTTAATGCAACTTGACAGTTTTGACAGGGAAAGATAATGACAGTTGAAAATAGCTTTCAAAAAAGTTCAAAGACTAAAAAAAAGATATATGCATGCTACATAGCTTTTGAACTGTTCAAGAAGTTGAAACAAAATAATTTATTTATGGTGCTGTATGAATGCAAATAATATGCATCTGGTATCAAAAAGGTGCCAGTCTCAAATGTTAGTTACAGGTAGTCGTATTTGGCAATGAAAGCAGATTATGCTTGTTCATTGCAAGGAAACATTTGAGCTGACCACTTCAATAACCCACTCTTGCTTGTTGCTAATTTCCCGTGTTCTAACTCAGGCTGCTGACCCTTAAATCTAAATGTTATGGATCTGTGGAATAATCAATATTTTCACTTTGCACATGCAGCAGTGCAAGCATGGCCAACAACCCAGCACCACACAAGTGCTCACTCAGTACCACCCACAGTGAGGTGGAGGGAGGATCAGATGGGTAAAAGTGAGAAAACCTGTGGGTTGAGATGCAAACAGTTTAAAACTGTAAAAAAAAAAAAGAAAAAAAAAGTAAGATGACAAAGAGAGGGAAGAAACCAATCCCTTCTTATAAGAATTCTGGAAACTTTTTTTAGTGCAAAGCTTCATAGATTGGCATTTGCTCTGAATATTGCCCTGCCCTGTTAAAATAACTGATGCAATTCTATGCAGACATGTCTCATCTAGAGCTATGCCTCACTTGAACTGCAAGATTTCACTCTGATTTTACTTGATTTAGTCATCCCTGGCACCTTTGTTAAAAAAATTTCACATCTACCAATGTAAATGTTATCCTTGCATTGAAAATCCCAATTGTCACAGAACAAAAAAGAAATACTAAAGCTTGAAATTCTTATCTTTTAAAAATTTAGACAGCTGTACACACTCACTCATGAAAAAATGAAAACACAAGAACTTTCAGCATTACCAGATAACAAAGAGGGATTTCAGGGAATCGTTCTGGAATTCAGCCTACCCTACAAAAAAAAAAGGAAAAAAAAAAAAGATGCTAAAAGAACTCTTTGTTTAGTAGAAAACATGAAAACATGTAAGGTGAATTGTTGAATTGCTATTTTACCTCCATAAATTCAGTAAGCCAAATTTAACCTATGAAATTTTGAAGGAAATCACTACTATGATCATAAAAAAATAAAGAATGGAGGTAAAAATACTTCACTTTTCTAAACATTCATAGGATTTTTCCTTCTTTACCTCCACTCTTACATATTCAAGTTTGCAATTAAAGTAGTTTAAAATATATTTGTTTATAAATGAATAAGTATCAGGTACAGAAATGACATTTGAATGCTAAGCAGAAAAGGTGAAATGCACTAATTTTTCTCTTTGCATCACAGTGGGATGATCAGAATTTTATGTTTAGAATAGAGATGAACCTTCTTTTTGAACATGAATTTTTTTCTGTGTCTGGGCTTTGAACTCCATCAGAATCACACAGGCCTTGGATTTGTTTTGGATAAAACAAAAAACAAATGGGGGAAAAATGAAAAGAAAAAAGTTATATTTCCTCAGATATTACTTTTAATGGTAATATTAAGAATTAAAGATATTTTGTAAGTTCTGATATAATAATGTGATTTGACTCAGATTTCTGAGATGTTAGAATGATAAAATCACAAGACTGTAGACTGGAATAGAATAATGCAATTAATTGGATCTGGAATAGATGTCCTGAGATCATTTCCCCTCCTTCTGTCACTGGGAGAACAGACTGACCCCTGCCTTGCTACAGCCTCCTTTCAGGTAGTGGTACAGAGTGATATGGTGTCCCCTGAGCATCCCTTTGTCCAGGTTAAAAAAGCCAACCTCCCTCCACTGGTCCTCATTAAACAGGTACACCAGACCCTTCACCGATTTTATTGATCTTCTTAGATCATGAGTAATACACAATCACTTGTTATTTGATAAGATGCAGACTGATTACAGTATTGCAAATGCCAAAACATAATCTGCTCAATAAAGGAATCCTTAACCTCACTCCTAGTAGGAAAAACAGTGTATACAGTGTCAAAAACAGGGAGAGAAACACTTCTGTCAAAAGAATCTGAACATTTTTTTGTGTCATTTCAAAGAATACATTGTAGAATACACTTTGACATATTTTTTACTGTTTTCTGATCGTAAAAGGAAAAGAACTTTACTGAAAATGATGCAGTCCTGATTTATTATTGACTTGGGCAAGTATAACAGGGGTCTACTGGACACATGGGTGAATTATAAATGTGTTAGAATGGTATGCAATTGGTGATGTCAATACCATCAGATGCTGCAGGAACACTGTGTCTGGCAGAAGAAAACTGCTCTTTTCACTGCAGAAACTAATTAGATGTGGAATAACAGCTCCAGATAACTTTGAAATCCCCATCTAAATGTATTTGACAATTCAGCAACAAATATCTCGACTTTTATTTGAGAAATTACTTGCATTGGGTCAAATTCTATAGCTTTCCCTGGTTAATGGTCTGTAACTTTCTTTGCCTCTCTAGATATGAATATTGCTATCTGAATCTGTTAGCTGGCAATGTGCTGTCTGAATAAGACATTCAGTACGTGAAAGGAAACAGAAAAATTATTCCCTTATTCAATTACTTGGAGTTATTTTAAAAAGAGTATTGATTGAGAAAGGCATCAAACTTTTAAGTGTTTTTCAGCTCTTTATTTATTGTTACAGATGCATTTTCTGGTCTCAAAGAATTCAGAACCCAAACAAATACTTATAGAATTCTACTTATAAAGGTAATTTTTTGAACTATTTTCTTAAATTACTTTTTGTTTTCATCTTCACCTTTACTGGAACGACTAGAATAAATGTAATCTGCTTGAAGTAGAAAAATAATATAATAAAAAAAGCTAAATTTACCCTCCTAATGTTTACTGCATTTTAGTAAAAATGGGCCTAAATCAAACTAGGCTTCAGGGTTTCTGAATTGGCAGCATATTTCTAGAAGCAACCTTCTCCTTTCTGTCTCAGCTTGAAACAAGTTGTACACTGTACCTGAAAGAGAAAATATTTTTACAAGACTTCAGCCCCAGAGGGGCTTTGTGCTTGATAGCAATTTAGAAAATACAGGCACATAGAGACAGTATGAATAAAAAGAATTGGTGGGCACCTGGTGCCTGGTCCACTTTTACCAATCTCAGGAGTCCATTCCAAGTGGGATGCATTTCAGCAATGTTCATAAGATGTCTGAAATCCAATGTAATGCAGCAGCAAGATGCAAGACCTTCTGCTCTAAAACCCTGCCCTTTTAAAGCCTAGAAACCACTGTACAGTGTCCAGTTGATTGTTTTAAGGTATGATTTGTATTGGTGATTAAAATAACATTTAAAGCAGTTAGACATAATGACACAAAATGAACTCTTAGGAAGTCCAGTTCACAAGTCTTGCCTGTCAGAAAAGGGGCCTAAATGCCAGGCAGAAACGTGAAGCTTGTACAGGGTAAAGTCTTTTTTCTACCACTAAAGCCTGGACAAAAAGGTATCTCTAAGAAGGTATTGATACAAATTCTCACAAGTTTATATATTTAAACTGACCTTTGAAGTACACATGAATTTGTATTTAAGCATGCAAGCTGCCTATAAGATAATGATAAGACAGGATTATTTAAAACATGGAAGTTTTTTGCTGAGTGTAGCTACCAAAAGTATTTATGACAAAAACACAAGAGAAATAGATTTACTATTTTTTACCTGACATCTTGAACTCTGCAATTACAAAGATAGAGTGAGTGAAGTAACTGAAGAAATTATAGGCATCTCTCCATGTCATACTGGCCACCTGAGGGTAAGTATTTTAATTTCTTATGGAAAATAAACATTTAAAATAAACATTTTGCCAAACTAACTAGAACAGGATTTGACAGGCTTCAGTGATGTTCCAATTATTTAAGTTACCTTATACTTCTGCACATAGACGGGAGCTATCACAGGATTTACAGAGGTCTCATGCCTTTCAGAAGTGGAAGGAAACTCTTGGATCCTCCAGGACATCTCAAATGACACAAAACATTTTGTTTAGGTAACTGGATCATATTCCAGACTTTTTCTGGTTATGTAAAAAAGCCAGATCAATCAGCATAAACATAGATATTTACAACTAAGCTGGACACCTCAGCTTTATAATATACTGCAGGAGCTGCAGTACATGCAAATAAGTCTGAACAACCAGGTGATCTGGTAAAACACAGAATTTTACTTTATAATTATCACTGGGGTCTGTAAAGGACTCACACTGAGTTCAATCAGGGCACTTAAAGCCTCTTAGAACACTTAGGGTGTGGATAGTCCAATCCAATATTCTCTTTTTAATGGAACAGGTTTTCCTACATGTTTATATCTTCATTGCAACATGCTGGCATCACACTTAGGCATGTTTGCAGAGCCTAGTTCCATGACATAGAAGTAAAGAAGCCTCATGACTTCTGTTTGGTTTTTTTGGATTAGGTGTTTTTTCATTTGTTTGTTTGCTTTTTTTGTTTGGTGTTTTTTTTTTCTTTTAGCTGATTCAGAAGGGCTAAAAAATGTGCTCAACTTGTCATGTTAGAGATGTGCACACACACAATTAGAGTTGTAGGTATGTGTAGGGCAAATATATCCACACTTTAAGGCAGCATCCAAGCAGTTAGTTTGAAGATCTCATGCTGGCCTGATTAACAAAAGAATCAGATAGTCACCTGAGGAGTTTTATAGGACTCAATTCTTACTTCATTAACACCCTATTTGAAAATATCTGTGTATGCACAGATGTGGCCACTGAAATTTGTCCATGCCCTAGAATTTTTGTACTACTTACTTCCAAGTTTGATTCATGAAGGCTCAAAAACTTTAATAGTAAGTTGTGAGCACAAGATAAATTAGAATAAAATATTGCTTATTTTAAAATTGAATGTTGTTGGAACCCTGGACATTCCTCTGGATGCCCTGGCAAGGGGTCNCATAGATATTTACAACTAAGCTGGACACCTCAGCTTTATAATATACTGCAGGAGCTGCAGTACATGCAAATAAGTCTGAACAACCAGGTGATCTGGTAAAACACAGAATTTTACTTTATAATTATCACTGGAGTCTGTGAAGGACTCACACTGAGCTCAATCAGGGCACTTAAAGCCTCTTAGAACACTTAGGGTGTGGACAGTCCACTCCAATATGTCTCTTTTTAATGGAACAGATTTTCCTACATGTTTATATCTTCATTGCAACATGCTGGCATCACACTTAGGCATGTTTGCAGAGCCTAGTTCCATGACATAGAAGTAAAGAAGCCTCATGACTTCTGTTTGGTTTTTTTGGATTAGGTGTTTTTTCATTTGTTTGTTTGCTTTTTTTGTTTTGTGGGTTTTTTTTTATTTTAGCTGATTCAGAAGAGCTAAAAATGTGCTCAACTTGTCATTTTAGATATGTACATACACACAATTACAGTTGTAGGTATGTGTAGGGCAAATATATCCACACTTTAAGGCAGCATCCAAGCAGTTAGTTTGAAGATCTCATGCTGGCCTGATTAACAAAAGAATCAGATAGTCACCTGAGGAGTTTTATAGGACTCAATTCTTACTTCATTAACACCCTATTTGAAAATATCTGTGTATGCACAGATGTGGCCACTGAAATTTGTCCATGCCCTAGAATTTTTGTACTACTTACTTCCAAGTTTGATTCATGAAGGCTCAAAAACTTTAATAGTAAGTTGTGAGCACAAGATAAATTAGAATAAAATATTGCTTATTTTAAAATTGAATGTTGTTGGAACCCTGGACATTCCTCTGGATGCCCTGGCAAGGGGTCCAAGAACTTTGGCACAGAGTCAAAAGTACCAGTGCCTTTGATTTCAGTCCATGGGAATGGCTGCCAACCTTGTGTGAGGAGATGCAAGCCACAAGAGTTTAATTAAAATGATAGGTAATAACTTATCACAGGGTAAGTTTTTAGAATGGGGGTCAAGAGGACAACATGGAGGAATCTGGGCGGCGTGTCCTTCTTCTTCTTCTTCTTGTCCTCCATCTTCTGCTGTGATGGTGGCACTTTTGGATTGGATTAGAGTAGAAATGCACTGTCTAACATAGGTAATAGGGATTGGGAATTAACTACAAACATGGAACATGTTGTACTTAGTATAAAGAGTCAACACTGCCCTGAGAGGCAGGGAGTTCTGACAACCTGAGCTGCAGCACAGACCTCAGCAGGGCAGAAAAGAATGTAATAGATAAGAGAAGAGTAAACAACCTGAAGAACAGAGACAATGACTCCGGCCTCATTTCTCAGGTGCAGGGCTTGGGAAAAAAAGGACTTTTCCCTGACATCTTGGGAGTCAAACCAACCAAGAAACCCAAGAGAATGTCTCTAATTAATTTTCTGTACAATCCCCTTAATTTCATTATGGACAAATCAGACTGATCTTGGTAATCTGAAATTTAATTGAGAAGCAGAGAATCCTGAGAATGACTTAAGCAAGAACATTAATCAAGAGACAAGATCAAATAAGTAAAAAAGTACATCAACCTTAGAAGTAAAAAAAAAGTAAACTGAGTTTAAAAAAAATTAACTTTTCTTCCGTGTTGACTATAGGGATTTATTATAGCTGATGATAGATATCTTAAGATGCTTCTATACTGTAGGATAAACATACTGCTTGGTGTGTTTTACCAGATCACCTGGTTGTTCAGACTTATTTGCATGTACTGCAGCTCCTGTTTATGCCAGGATTGTTTTTGCCAGAGAAAAAGAAAAATCACCCTAGGAATAAAATTCCTGATTTTTTATGTAAGAGTGTGTTTTTTTTTTTTCTCAGTTACTATTCTCTCCCTATTTAGTTTTATGGCACATCATATTGTTTGGAAAACTCTTAAATGTGACACATGTTGGTAAGTTAACTATACTTTCTCTTCCTTTTTGGTATACACTTACTGGTTTTAAGCAAGGGAAGGTTCTGAGTTGCATAAGTACCATTCTCTTATCACAGTTTATCAGAGTAGCTCCTGTTCTGACATGAAAACTCCCTTAGGGTTAAATGTTCAATTACACTTGGGGTTTTCTCAGAGAAACCTTATGAAAAGTGATTTAAATGGAAGTACAAAACCCATATTTTAATTTCTTATTATTTTTCTACTTGTAAAAATTAGAAATACCAAAAATAACTAGAGTTCAGAAATATACAATTGTCACACATTTTTTGTGACAATTTTAGGACAAAACAATTGCTGCTAATGGGATGAGAAATCAACTTAAAATATAATGAAAACATTAAAAAATTATTATCTAAGAAGTGGATCAGAAAATAATTTCTGGTGTATTTATAATGCAAAATTTTAAAGTAAAAAGTATTTTAATTGAAAATATTTATTTCTATAACTAAATTGGTATTCCTGAGAAGCTGAAAAATTTCTTCATAGAAGATGTGCTACAAATGCTGGTTAATTACCAATTCAGGCTGATAAAATTGGCAAATCAATGAAAATTCAATTTTCCTTTGGCATGCTAGTTCAAAATAGACTTTTAAATTATTTTGCAGATTTATTTTTAAATTTTGAAGGGTTTTTTTCCCCTTCAGTTATTTTAAAAGGCAAAAAGTTAGCTTTTTTTGTTGCACCAAAGTATAAGTGGGTTTGTTATACCCTGAGCAGCTGTGACTGTTCCCTGAAATCTTATGACAGCGCACCACAGTATGGAGTAAACTACATTTGACTAAGTGTTACTAGGGATAATAGCAATAAGAGATTTTTTAAAATTTTATTTTAGGCAGAGTACAGTGCAAGTAAATCTAAAAAGTCAGCCTCCTGAGAATCAATTCATCCCTGATTCTGCTTACTGTAAGGTTGAAATGTTTTGCTACAAAGCTGATAACAATTCACGACAACTACCACACTACTTACAGATTTCAGCCTGGAATATTCAAGGTAGAATAAAATTCCACCTTCTCAAGTGAAAGGAGTGTGAGAGAGAATTATTCTCTGTCACTATGTAAGGGTGTTTATATATCTGTGTTTGTCATATATTAATATATCTCATTTGAAATGAGATATATTCTTAAAACGAAATTACTGTTGTTTGCTTTTTAAAAATTTAATTCAAGTATGTCTGCATCCCTACAAAATATTTTCAATCCTGAAAAGATACTGACTATTAATGGAGGGATAAATTTTACCATGAAAATTATGACTTTTACTTGCCTTTAGCAGATTTCGTGCTTAGTTATCTGTTTGAATTTTTTCTTCTTTTACTTTTATGGAAATAAATTGAACATTTCTAACTAGCTTCCTCAATAAAATTATCTGTGTTTTTCACAGGTCATTTGATTAATTGCTTCTTGAAATTAAATGAGACCAGTTTGCTGTTTGTTGAGATTTTTTNGTGTTTGTCATATATTAATATCTCATTTGAAAAGGGGTTTTTAAAATGAAATTACTGTTGTTTGCTTTTTAAAAATTTAATTAAAGTATGTCTGCAGTCCCTACAAAGTATTTTCAATACTGAAAAGATACTGACTATTAATGGAGGGATAAATTTTACCATGAAAATTGTGAATTTTACTTGCCTTTAACAGATTTTGTGCTTAGCTATCTGTTTGAGTTTTTTCTTCTTTTACTTTTATGGAAATAAATTGAACATTTCTAACTAGCTTCCTCAATAAAATTATCTGTGTTTTTCACAGGTCATTTGATTAATTGCTTCTTGAAATTAAATGAGACCAGTTTGCTGTTTGTTGAGATTTTTTCCTTACTCATGGTTATTTGCTCAGTATGTCCCATTGCTTATTAAGATGCAAGAAAAAAGTTGGTCAGACTAATTCTTCTAGAGAACATGCAGTTTTTTTCCTGAAAGTGAAAAAGCTCTTAATAATTTATTTTTCCATATCCCTGAGAATATGCTCTTGAGGGTAAAACTACCCATATTTTAATTAGATAGCATTGAATATTTTAATAAATACTAGATAATACCAGACAACTTTTAATGTTCTCTAAATATTAAAATATATATTTAGTGTTGAAATGCTATATTATTATTGCTATTATTGTTATTATTATTTAAAAATTAGAAAAAGCATATAGTTTTAAGTTTCAATTTTGAATATTTAAATATATGAAACCATGCTGTGGATATAGGGCCTTATACATCTATAAAATAAATGTAAATTACATAAGGATTTTCTTATACCAAAGTAATGAAGTAGAGAAGTAAGACTGAAAGTTAGGGCAGGAATCTGTATGTAGATGTTTAGTGTCATTTGGGGTTTCTTGGGTTGTCAAGAATATTAATGTAAGTTTGTCAAAACTGATTTTCTGACAGACTCAAGACTTTTTATCTGATCCTAGCATGATCAGGTGAAACATTGGAGGTCACCAAAATCAAAGAAAAAACCTCTCTATCAGCAGTTGAATCCTACCCTTGACAAGCATTCTAGTGCGTTCTTGCAAAGGAAAGAAGTTGAAGGACAGTAAGATACGAACACTCTTCTTGAAAATGTTGCCCATTCTAACATCCTAAAATATTGGAAATGTGTAGCCTTCAGTGGTAATATGTAGACCAAATTTAAGACTGTGTAGATGAGCTCAGTGTCCAAGCACCCATGGATCAGCAGAATGACAACAGACTGAATGAAACCTAGAGAGCTGAGCCTACCCCAAAATGAGTTCTGTAGAGTGGGATTCTGTTCTCTGCATGAAGACATCTACTAATTTCTAGGCACCATGAGGCACCTTTCCCAGCTTCCTCCTTGCTGTAGAAGGAGGTAGATCTACATTTTCTGTCTATGAGGTCTTTATGGCAAAGTCATGGTAACAGCAGGGTAGGAAATGAGGGTGGTTCTTGTTGCACAAGGAGTGGCTACTGTGAGAAGATGCTAGCCCCTGTGTGCAGGAGAGCCGGCTGGCTCAGAGACAAACCCACTTGTGGCCCAGGCTGAGCCAGTTAGCAGCAGTGATAGAGCCTCTGGGATAACAGATTATAGAAAGGGGAAGAAAGCCCTGCACAGCTTCAGACAGAGCAGAGGAGTGAGAATACAAGAAAGAAGCATTTCTGATTTTGTTAGATTGTAGTGTGGCTGTAATCCCCACAACTGCAGTCATATCAGAGCTCAGAGAAGTTAACTGAAACAGATATGCCTCTTATAAAAGGAAACTTTATGCCTCCCTGTGACATGCTACTATGAACCAGACACGGAGACATTTACAAAGTAATGAAGCAAAGGAACATACTTGTAATCAGGCTGGACCTGGGAAAATTTGTAGAATATTATATATTTACATCCTGGTTATGCCACAGACTTATAGTAGTGCCTTGGACAAAACAGCTGCCAGATCCAAATGGGAAATCAAAAACAGACCCAAATGTAAATTTTAATAAAAATATGCTTGGATTTTGCCCAGTCTTAAAAATGTATTATGGCCTTGTGTTTGTTATTATGGTGCTAAATAAAAGGGAAGCATTGGAAATACAAATATTTTGGAACCTGAAAAACACATTGCACATCTGTCCTAGTTACACCTAGGGCTGTAACTAAGACAGATTGATTAGAGTTAATTTCTTCTCAGTATTTGTTAGAGTGCTGTCTGTGTTTTAGATTCAGAATGAGAATGGTAGTGATGTTTTTGTTTTTGCTAAGCTGTGTTTATCTTAAGTCAAGGCCTTTATTTCCTCCTTCTCATCTCATGCTCTGCCAGTGAGGAGCTACACAAAATAAACTGAAGGAAGCATAGCTGGGACAGGTGACCTGAACTGTCCAAAGGGAAATTCCACACCACAGAAGGTCATGACCGGTATATAAACTGTGAGGGGAGTTACCAAGAAACGTGGCCAATCTGTGTTCACATAGAGGGGACTAGCATCAGCCAGCAGGTGGCCAACAGCGCAGTGCTTGTTTGTTTTCTTTGTATTATTTGTTTCCTTTTTACTAAAATTACTATTCTTATTTACCATTATGATTGTATTTGGCCTTGAGTTATTAACCTGTCCTTATCTTAACACACAAGCTTTATTTCGATCCTCTTCCCTATCCAAACAAGCTGGGGGGAAAGAGGAGGGGATTAAGTGAGTGGTTGTGTGGTGCCTAATTGGCATCTGGGCTTAAAACACAACAATGTCTGATGCCTATTTGCAAAGCATATTACTGAAATATTATTGCAGGTTTTAGAAAGCTAATCTGTGGCTTTAGTGTTAAAAACATTTCTATTTATATTTACAAAATACAACCATTTTCTGGGAGAGTCACATTCCAGGATGATTAAGATATTAAAACTGTCCCAGCTAAATATAACCATTGGATTTGGTAACATTTTGTTCACGGGACTTAATTATGTTTTCACATAGCTGATGTTGACAAGTTTATTAACTACCATTATTTGTTCAGCAAGCACGTTGGGAGAACCTGCAATGAACCGTGGGTTGACTAATTTTCTGAAGTAACTCTACGTTGTGTCTTTGTTTTCTGGAAGTATATTATTTAAAACTTCTAAAATATATTCACTACAGTTTGGTTTCTACTGATCTGCTTCTTAGTTTCTGCCTTAAACCAACTTTCCTCAAAAAATAGATATCTTTATAAAACAGTAGAATAGTACGTTGGGTCATAAAGGATCAATACATAGTTTCTCCTGATTTTTTTTTTTTTTTGGATGCAAAATACCTTCTTTGATACTCTTGACTCGTCCTAGTCTTGCAACCTTCTGGGTCTTCCTTGATTCCAATTTTTTAAAGTTGTTTTTCAACTTTAACTTTTGAAGTTTGTGCTGGCTCTTTTTCTGTGTTCCAACAACTAAGACATGTAGATTCTCAAAAAGTTATGGCTATTTTAGTAACATACTAGAACTAGAATTCTGCCTAATTCACACTAAAGTAGGATGTTTAAGGCTATGTTGTTCAGTCCTTGGATTCTTGGATTTTTATCGATACATGGATAAATAGTAATACTTTGTATTGTTTATGTTTGTATAAGATTGTTATTATTTATTGTATATCATGGTAACTTTTTAAATGAAAAAATCCCACTTTTTCCTTTCAATTTATACTTTTCGAATTATAAAGTAAAAGCTTGAAACTCCTATAAGGGTTTGATGCATACTGTGTATTTCTTTATTAGTGATACGTTTAGGAAAAATTAATTCAAGCAATTAAGTTTTACATAATATTTTATGCAACTTTATTTGTTTCCTCTTACTTTTTTGCTAAGCGTGTTGACTCATTATTCTTGCTAAACTTTTGGAATCATTTGAGAGTTCTATAAAAATTACAATTGAATGTACAGAAAGTTATTTTAAAGTACTGAATTGAATCACATTTCTGTTCATCACTAACTTGCATATGTGGGACACGGAATTTTGGCTGCCTAAAGGGGTAATGAGTAGGAAGGAGTGGGAGTGCTCTGAGATTCCCATATCTTTGCAATTAATAGCTCATAGAGATAGATCTATTTTCCAATATCTTTTTGCATAGTTTTGCAAGAGGTAATTATAGTCTATAAATAAACAAAAAAGTAGGTTTCTTATGCACTTAGAACTTACACTATAATCCAATACAGTCATTGGAACAGTTAAATGTAAAATAGGAAGTTAAAATATTTAAGAATATTAACATCAGAAGAACAAGACAGAAAATATGTTGCAATTAGATACAGAAATAAAAGATTTGAGTCTAATTTTAGCAAATTATGATGATACAAGGAATTAATCTAAATTCTGAAAGAGGAATCCAGGAAGTTATTTTGCAAAAGTAATTTTAGTGCATTATTATTATTAAACAAAAATACGGTGTTGATCTTTATTTATCTGCATTTTTCTCCAGTTTTGTTTGCAAAAATATGTTGAATATTCTTGCTGCTCTGGGGATATTGAATCAACTTGGGGGCTGAAATTGGACTTTGAGATAATAATGTTTCAAAGTGTTTACAAATGTATTTTCTTATCATGAACAAAAGCAGCATCTCTCTATGACAGATAAAAAGTACTAGTTCAGTCTTGCAGATGGAATATTCAATGAGGTTGTAAATCTGCAATTTGAACTGATTGTGTGTGGAACTCAAAGGATTTTAATCTCTTTAACAATTAACTGCCTGAACAATGTTCATATATCAGCTATGGCAGAAGGCAGCTTGTTAATAAGTGAAAATCTTTTCCATCCCTTCCATTTGACCTTGTAGAGCACTTTCCAGTAAAATAAGTTACTTGAAATCTTCTAAGACATTTGAAACAGAAACAGACATAGCTGGGAAAACCAAAGAGAGGAAAACGGCTTACTCGGTATGAGATTTGAGGTTATGAGTAGTGCAAAATAAGATAAATAAATCTGTAACCACATAAACAAAATTATCATTACACCTATTATGATGCCAAAATGGTTTGCCATGATATTAATATAATGATTGCATTTTTCCCCTTGCCCTTTATTTTCTGATTTTTTGTCCACACTCATTTTTTTATCACGTATTTTCTTTTAGTTCGGAGTTTTCTAGCTATGATTTTATAAGATAATAATAGGTGGATGTAGGAATCCTAAAAGTAGGAAAGAACTAGGATATATAAAAGAGGTTTAAGGTGAGAGAAGCTGGGAAATTCTACAAATTCTCATGGGAAGCTAGGAAATTAGGAACTAAGAAAATACATTTGTATTTGTTAGAGGGAACAAGGACAAGAACAAATGCTGATGGTTCAGGATGTGGGAGACTTAGATACCTTGCTTTGCAAAGATAGGAAAAGTTTCAAATTAAATAATGAATTATTGTGTATTGTTTTGAGCTTTATAGAGGGCTTTTGTTAACCTGGAACCCACGTGGGTCGTTTTCTGATTTGCTAAAGTAATGTGACGTTAAGTTTGTTAATTGTAAGCTATTGGTTGCGAAAATTCTTATAAAATGTTCTGNCTAGCTATGATTTTATAAGATAATAATAGGTGGATGTAGGAATCCTAAAAGTAGGAAAGAACTAGGATATATAAAAGAGGTTTAAGGTGAGAGAAGCTGGGAAATTCTACAAATTCTCATGGGAAGCTAGGAAATTAGGAACTAAGAAAATACATTTGTATTTGTTAGAGGGAACAAGGACAAGAACAAATGCTGATGGTTCAGGATGTGGGAGACTTAGATATTAGTAGAGAAAATTCTTATAAATTGTTCTGCAGAAGTTTTTATTTTATCTCTTGATATAGTTTACATAGATGTTGTTTTTCTGTATCTCTTACTTATTACTTGTATAATATAAACAAATAATAAATCCTAAGTCTACAACTATCAAAGATCCATCCTGTTTGCGAGACACAAACTAATCCAGCAGGTGGAAACTTTTGTTAATAAGGTCATACATATACTGTTTGGAAGAACATGTCTTGGTGTTTTACCAGTTTGTTTTAAAGTATTTTTTTACAAAGTCCTTGATAAAGTCTGGCCTCGCCCTACCTTCACAGAGTATCTGAAGATGACTAAAAGTCTAATGGACTACTTAGTCCACTTAGTAGATCATCTTACTGTGTCCAGGGCAACTTCAATGCAGCCTCCAAGAAATGCTGGTGGCTAAAAGCCAAATTTCAGCAATAATTGCAGCAGCAGCAGGCACTGAGAAAATATCTATAACTGGTTTTTTTTTCCAGGATACATAATCTAAGGAAGATCAGTCAATTTTAATATAGAAAGGAGGAGAAAAAGAAAAAGTCTCTATGAAGTGTATAAAAGAAATAACAATATGAATGAGGTCCAAGATGGCATAATTGACAGGCAGTTACCTCTCCTTTATGTTTTATTTTTAAGGAAAGGCCAACCTTGCTTTCTCCATATAACCAGTCCTGTCTTCATGGAAATTCGTATTAAAAGGTGACTAGAATTTGATAAATGCAATGTTAAGTGCTGTAATAGCCGTACTTTCAGTACAAATACTATGTAGTAATCCAAGTGACTCTATAAAATCTGTTTGAAGAAAATAATGCCAAAAGCTATAAATTACCTACATAAAGCTATAATTTACTAAATGTCTCCCCAATTCTACCCTGTCACTCTAGCTTGCAAACTCTATATTGCTGGTTTCTACAAAAGATCATTATGCTTATTAAACTTCGAGTACTTTGCTTTGCCTACAAATATCACAGTAGCTTTTGAAGTGATATTTGATTTCTTTGTTTCTGGCTGTTTGTCTCTTCCTTAGGAGAAAACTTGTTAGAATTTCAAGAGTGAATAAATATCAGTCAAAGAAATAAAACCACAGGTATGCAAACACAAAGGAAACCCACAAAATATTGCTATATTTTAGATTCAAACAAATGTAATTAAAAAAAGAATGTTGTCATCTCTGTGACAGTTATGCCTTTCAGTATAGACAAGTATAATTCATCATGTGAGTTCAAAAATATCTTTAGAAGGAAACAAAATAACAAATCGCTGAAATAATTAGATTTTAAAACTGAGTAATTTAAACTGCATCCATGAATATGTTTTTTAGAAGACAATATTAGCTCCAAGTGTTAAATAATGAAACTTAGGACAGCTCTGGTATCAGCTTTATTGACTAGGATCACACTGAATGAACATGGTTCTCTGACAAGTGATTGTACACAGTGTGTATAATGCTTCAGAAAATAAACAAACAGCAAAAACCCAAACAAATAAAAATTAAACCAACCAACCAACCACAAAACACACGCAAAAACACAAAACCAGGTTTCTGTGCCTGGAAGGGCAGCTGCCTAAGTGCCACACTACTGAGGGATGCAAATGTAAATAATGAGCCATGTAAGGATGACTCGTAGTGGAGCCTGTAGATGAGACACAGCCAGTATCTTACTAAGAACTGAGTAGTGGGAAATCATCACAGGATGTTAGACTGTAGTTGGAAGGAATGCTCTTCTACTTAGGATCAGTTTCTTAGTTGAAGAGAGTAGTGCTCTCCACTCTCAAGTACTAATAATTTTGCCTCACTTCACAAGCAACAAACTAGAATTGGATCTAACATATGTCCCAAAATTTTTCAAGGCTTGGAACAATTGCAATAATACTGAAAACAAAAGTAAAGCCCCAAAGCAGAAGTTAAAAATTACAAAACATTTGTACAGTGATCAGCTTCCAAGTTTCACTATCAAGGTAATAAAATATCCATGAAACCATTACACAACTTAAAAATGATTCTTTTTTTTTTAGCACTGGGCAGAAGTGTTTTTTTTTTCTTGTCAAAATACTCTGTACAAAGTTGAGATATGTAAATAGCTGCCAGCAATTCCTTTTGAAACTCTTTTGTTTTGAGGATTGTGATATCCAGGTATGATGTTGCTATTAATGTCAGCTATCTGCTGGAAGAACAGTGAGCTTACAACAACAAAGATTTTCATGTGCAGAGATGAGGAAAAAAGCAACAAAGGGGAAACCAAATGCAATAATGACAAGAAAGGGAAGCAGCTTTGATAAAATATGCAGTCTAAACTACTTAAAGCACTAGAAGGTGACCCTACTATTCCCCCCCTCCCCTTTATTTCCTTTTTTACAGTTGTTATATCATCAATTCAAGCAATTTTGAGTAGTCTTGTTTTAGGATTCTAAACAGAAAACAAATTTCTTTCATTCTTTGTACAGCAGCTAAAACAACAATAAAAAAAAGAACAAATTAAAAGAAATATTTTGCAAATCTATTGTAGATAGCTAAATAGAGAAGTTAAGGTACAAAAACGGGTTGCTAAGAGATTCATAATAACATATTAAGAGGTCACTGAAAACTGAATAAGTTGCAGAGGTCTTCATTAGGGGAAATGAGCATTAATATCATGCTAATGCTGATGTTAACTTATATTATAAATTCTTGAATACATTCTTAAAACAGTGTTGGTACTATCAACTATTTAATAGACAATAGACTTTTTGGATATGTTATTATGTTTTAATTGGTTTTCAAAAGTATCCATTCTGCTGAATTTGAAAACATAGGTCTTTTTCATAGTAAAAGCTTTTGTCTCAGAGAATGCAGAGCTGTTTGAGTCTTGGAGCCTTTCACTGAAACAAGCGTCTGAGTACTGCTTCTGCTAGAAATAATTTTTATGGCATATTCTGTTGCAAGGAAGACAGCAGGAACAAGTAGCTGCATGAAAGCTAAAGGAGAGTGAGAAGAGTTATCTCTTTGTCTTGCAGCCCATATTCAGATCTAGAGTAATTCAATACTCTCTTGCTTGAACAACTTGTAGAGATGTTAATGTGTTTCTCTCTAAATAACATTACAGTACTTGAGACGAGCAAGAGAAGGCATGAACAGAAGTCATTCTATGTTTGTAGTATTGTGCTGAACCTGTACTGGTCGAATGGTTGCACAATCCATTTCTGTCCTCTACAGCAAGGGGAGTTCGCCTTCTAGTTGGATGTGACATGAAAGCTCTCTAGTAACTATATCAGCATTGTGAAATAAGAATGGCATCTAGGATTGTGGATGCAAGTGAAACAATCACATAGGGATATGAGAAAAACTTAAAGTGTTTAACCTGGGGAAAGAAACAACAAAACAACAAAACAAAACTAATAAAATTAACCTGAAACTTAATTGAAACTGATGTGGACTTGAGTAGAGATGTATATTTATGTGATTTTTCTATTCTGGCCAGATATCTGTGAAGAACATTATTATCTCAATTCAAAATATGAATCTAGACCGTTAAAATTAAGAGATTATTTTCTTAGTACATGGGAGAATGTTGTGGTTTAGGAAAGGTACTCCCCAGTTCAGAGCCCTCACCAAAACTTTTCCAAACCAGATGTGGATCATTTGCTCTCCCTCTTCCCCTCTCCCTTCTTGCTTGGGTGTTGGAGTAGTGAATTGGAAGCACAAAAGGTGAAATAACAGCTTGAAATAAGAAGAGTGTTAACGGAAACAGAGACAAGATAAGAAAACAAACCATAAAAGGAACAATACTAATAATGAAAGTGTACAGAGAGGGTGTAAGATACTCACCAAGCTCAGGACAAAGAAACAGTGGTGGATAGAACCTATTCCCTCCATGCTTCCTTCCTGTCTGGAAACGGACACCGTTCTTCTAGGAAGAAAGACGCAATAACATAAGACAATATAGAATAACCTTAAGGACTTGGCCATGCCTACACAAATCCAGACTCTGCCCCCTCATTGTTATTGTGAAAAATTAACTTGTTCTTGGCTGAAACCAGAACAAAAATTCATTTACATTGTAAATCAGATCAAGAATTAAACAAATATACAAAAATCCCACCCATATTTTTAAATAATTTATGGGTTGTTGTATAAACTTTCAAAAGAACTAGAAAGTACAGAATGTTTTTCAGCAAGAATGTCATAAACTTTTAAGATGGGTTCAAAATACAGACTCCAAATATCTAACTGTAATTGTCTGAATATGAATGTTTAAGCTTCCGTCATGGAAGGGCTTAGATGAATCGTCAAAATTCCCTTAATTGCTTTAGTCTGAAGTGTAATTTGACATAGAATACTATATTTTCTGAGTTCCAGTTGCCAAACTGTGAGAGCAGAGATCAGCTGCAGGTCTAGCCTAATGAAAGTGTCTCAAATGCCATAAGGAGTTTCCAATGACATTTGATACTTATGTTTGCTTCTGAGAAACTACCCTCTAATTAACCATGTTGGGATCTGATCTCTCAGTTTAAGCTAAAGATCTAGTTTGTCACTTGTATAGCTCTCTGAATTAGTGACTTCCCAGCATAAGCAAACTGGATCCCATGACTAAATTTAGAAGCCTTGAGTCTCAAGCTCTGTCCAGACCCTAACATTTAAGTGCATTAGGTAATGCAGATGGACCCTCTTTTAAATGTTCCATAATTAGTGGAAAGGGAATGTTTTCTCTGTTCTAGGCATGTGTAATGGAACTGGTTGTACTATTCATTGCAAAGCCATAGAAAAAAAGGATATATATGAAGTTAGTAACAGCAAAACAGATTTTTCATTATACATAAGTACCCCTCACTAAACTTTCTCAAAATTTTAAATTCAAGAGACTATACTATCTGTTCTAGAACTGCTTACATCAAGGGTTCAGCCATTTGAAAATAAGCAAATCATTCAGATACTGCTCACATACTTTGGGTTCTATGCTCTGAGCTTAGAGATTAAGGAGAAGAACACTATACTGGTGAGTTTCATTGAAGTGCAGTGAGTCTTTACTTCAGAGACAGCTATTATTTTTGCTCATGCTTGTTGCCCAGGCAACAGCTTATACAGTGATCACTCTTCACCAACATAAAGCATTACCCTAAAACTGTAGAGATTTAGCTTTAGATAGAGTAGAATAGAACAGAAGAGAACTATTTTAGTTGAAAGGGACCTAAAGGATTATCTAGTCCAACTGTGTAACCAATTCAGGGCTGACCAAGTGAAAGCCTGTTATTAAGGGCACTGTTCAAATGTTTCTTAAATAAGCTTGGGATATCAACCTACTCTCTAGGAAACCTATTCCAGTGTTAGACTGCTTCTTGGTAAAGAAATGATTTCTAATATCCAGTTTGAACCTTCCCTGGCACAGCTTTAAACCATTCAACATGTCCCATCATTATGTAGCAGGGAGAAGAGATCAGCACCTCCACCTCAGGAAGCTGTGGAGAGCAATGAGGGTGACCTTCAGCCTTCTTTTCTCCAGACTAGACAAGCCCAAAGCCCTCAGCTGCTCCTCACAGGACATTCCCTCCAACCCTTTCACCAGCTTTGCTGCTCTTCTCTGAATGCATTTGAACACTTTCACATCGTACTTAAATTCTGGGATCCAGAACTTCACACAAGGTGGGGCTGCTCCAGCATTGAATACAGCAGGATAATCACCTCTTTTGACTGGATGGTGATGAAGTATTTGAGACACCCCAAGATGTGATTTGCAATCTGAGTGCCAGGAAACACTGAATCCTAGTGAACCTGTTGCTGACCAGTATCTCCAGATCTCTTTCTGGCGGGTTTCTTTACAGCCACTGCTTTATCAGTTTATACTTGTGCTCTACCAGTTTATACTTCAGCTGGTTCTTCACCCACTGCAAAATGAGCCCACCTATCCCACAGCTGATCAGTGTGTCCAGAAGGATGCTGTGAGGGAGAATATCAGAATCTTATAAAGTTCATAAAGACTACATCCACTCCCTTCCCTTCATATCACTAGTTGGGTGACCCAAGGATAACAAACTAGTTAAACAGAATTTTTCCTTTGTGAACCCATGTTGACTGTGACTACTGACGGCATTATGTTTTAAATGCTTTCAATAGCAGCCTGTGTAACCTTATCCATAATTTTTCCAGGAAGTAGGCTAGACTAACAGATCTGTAGTTACTCCACAGACCCAGTATATAAAGCTAGGGGAAGGAAGAGGAAGGGAGGTTGTTTGGAGCAGTCATGTTTGTCTTCCTAAGTAATGGTTACTCCTGATGGACTCCTGCTCTCCTGGATATGGCTGAACACCTGCCTGTCCAAGGGAAGTGGTGAATTAATTCCTTGTTTTGTGCATGTCTTTTGCTTTACCTATTAAACTGTCTTTATCCCAACCCATAGGTTTTGTCACTTTTCTCTCTCCCACATCCCAGCAGAGACCAGGGGGTGGGGTGAGAAGGGCATGATCGAGCTGCTATGTGGTGCTTAGTTGCCAGCTGGGATTAAAACACAACACCTTATTTAGGAATTGCTTTCTTAGTCTTTCTACAAGACAGACTAATTTGGAGATACCGCAGCAATCTAAGGCTGCCAATGCATAGTGCTTGAAAGTATGTATGTAAAAGCAAGGGCCAAAATACCAGAAAAGAAAATGCAAACACAAAATCAATTTCTGCTCTGGTGCAGAGAAGCTCATTTGGCAAACTGACCTTCTTCAGTTCCCCTTACTGCCTTACTGCTGTCCCTGATGGGCTTGTGCTTGTCCAGCACTGTATCTGTCTTGGAGCCAGCTGGTATTGGCCCTATTTGACATAGGGGAAACTTCTGGCAGCTTCTCACAGAAACCATCCCTGTAGCACACAGACATCACCACAACCACACTCTTCCTGCCCCCAAAAGCATCTTGCAGAAAGACAATACAGCTTAAACTTATTTTTCTATAAGTTCCACTACGTTTTTTAAAGTACATTGTGCCACTATTACAATTTAGGTTAGTTATATAAGAATAACTGGTTTTTTAGCTGGCGCAAATATGCTTTATATATGCTGAAAATATCAGCTTTTGTTGAGTATTAAAATTTACCTATTATTATTTTTTCCCTTAGCTTTGTTGGATAAGGACACTTCTGAAATTTCACTGTCTTTCGTATTTACTTTTACCCATAGGGAATTTCAATATTAGGCTTGCTTGTAAGGTTTCCTTTATTTTTTCTCAATCTAATTTTATAGTAATTTGAATGCTGGCATTCCTGTCTGCTTAAATGCATTTCCCTTAATATTTGTAATTATGTCATGGATGACATGTTTTATGGATGCATGATCGTACAAACTCTCCTATTGAATCCATTTGCAGTGAATCATGCACTTGAGCATCGTTTTGTGTGCAGTGCTTTTCAACCATGTAAAAAATATCACTTACAAAACTTTTCTCCAGTATTTTCATTATTCAATATGTTTGTATAATTTTTTTTTATAATTATATGAGTGTTGCACAGTTAACAAATAGACTTAGCTTTACTGTTCTAAGAATTACTCTCTCTACCATCTCTCTTCCAATTTCTAGCACTTCCTTCTGCAAGTAAGACCACACTGGGTCAGTTGGCAACACTTTTTGTCTATCACATCATTGATGAGATAGTCAAAGACCAAGAAAAAATGTACATAAGAGTAGAGGATAATATTTCCTTGAAGAAAAATAATCTGTAACTTCAGATACACAGGCAGATAAAATAATATGCAAAAGAAAACATGCCTCTCTAAGTAAGAGGTCTGGGCTCATAGTTTCACAGAGCTTTTATACTTTAAGTCACATAACATCTCTCTCACTTGATTCTCTTCCAGTTTGTGACCCTCTACTTTTCTCTCCTGATGATATTTCTGCATAATTTCCTCTACACACAAGGTTCCAACTATTCTAATGTAAATGACTCTGAGTTCTCACTTTTCACTTCTGCCCTCTCTCCTCTGTTTAATCAATCATCTACCATCTCCATTTTAACATGGCTCATAATGATGTTCCTATTTTCTTCTAATAATCCTCAGGAGGACTTCTGAATATAGAATTGTTCATATGAATAAGGCAATTGTATTTTAACTTTGAGCCCTTCTATCTGCATTTTGAATCTCAGAAGGACAAAGTGCAAGACTGTTCCAATCAATGAGTTGTGAAATTGTTCTGTATCTCATGCGGCTCTGTACATTTTCTTTCTTCTTAAATATTTAAAAAAGAAATATGCAAGGCACTATTGTATGTAAGTTGCAAAGGACCTTATACTCATTTGGTACAGACTTTTGCTACTGCACAAAATCAGGGCATATAATCTTTTAAAGTAATTCATTGAGCTTTCTTCAATTTTTGTACTTTTTATCTTCTGTTTCTCACAGAGAGATTTCCAGAATCTCATTTCTCTGATTGACATTAACTCTATCCAATCTAAATTTATTTGCAGACATCTTGTGTCTATTTATTTTGGGTCCATATTGTCCTACAGACTACTTTTTTTTTTCCCAGTGCTAACATTTGAGTCACCAACCTGGTGCAAGTTATCCAAGGATCTTTAGAAGTGCAGTCTTAGCAGCAGGAGATGCATTACCTGAATTAAATGTACAGAAATGTAGCATTAGTCCTAGCCTCGGCACCAAATCATAAAAGCAGCCCCAGGGAGTGACAAGACCACTTGCATATAGTCCTCTTCACTAAATGGATGACAAGAAATAGTTAAATCTACGCATCTAAACATGGTTAATGATTCTGGTTCCCAAGGTTAAGTAGTACAGAGAGATTCACAGCAGCTTTGAAAGATGTGTTCAAATCTGTTAGGGTAAATTCTTTTGAAACTATAAAATGTCCAGACAAAGTAGCAGAAGAGCATCGGATGGTGTTCAAAAACTGCTGGGATGGTGTTAAAAAAACTTCACAGAACAGTGTTTTTTGAGATACATGGAGTGCTGAAAACAGTCTTTGAACTTAGTCACCATCAGATTACTCAGGAATTTTGTTTGTTTTCGCCAAAAGAAGTCCTGGAAGTGAATTAACACTTCTACAATGCAGTTCATTGGCTAAAATAAACTGAGGAGTAATCTGGGAGAGTTTAGGGAGTTTTACAGATTTTGGATGTGTGCTTCCTTTGAATAAAAATTCATTCTAAAAGGTAAGTGATTTTATAGGAGGAAAAAAATGCTATAATTTTTTTTATTTGTTTGTTTAAAATCCTTAAATTATCATTGTTTAATACTTACTCTCCTTATCCATGAATTAAGTCCTTGGTTTCTGCCGAATAAGATAACACAAAGTTTGGGAATATTTAAAGAATATATTCTCTCTATTTTGCTTTGGGGTTTTTAGTAGATTCCCTTTTTCTTTTCTTCTTCAACTGGTTTGCTTGTTTCTACTTCTTCCTGTTGCTTTATAGATTACTTAGGAGTAGCTTGGTGTAGTCAAGTTTACGTTTGTGTGAGCCCAAAATATTAGATCCCACCACTTCTAGATTTCACAGGGATCCTGATTTTCTGTCTCCATGCTCCCTAGGAATATGGTACTTCCTGTGCTCTCATTGTCTAATATACACACAGCATAACTGACTGACCTATGCCCCCAGTGGCATGCAGAATTCAGACCTGAAAGCCTGCTTAGCAGTTTAATTGACTTCTGTAAGCATGGTGTGCACAGAATCTGCTGATTTCACTTCAGTGGAACGTTTGTGACACCTTTTGGTGCTGTACATGTATTTTAACAACTCTTTAGTACTGTACATGCTAGATTCTCAGTTAAGGGAATCCTCCTACTCCTCAAGGATACTTTTGCATTTGCATTTAAAAGTTACTGAAAAAATTCTTATGGAAAAGTGGAAGAACATACCAGACAAAAGCACTTTTCCATCCCGAGCAGTCTCTCTGGCACTAGACTACAAAATCAAGCTTCTTTTTGCTTAGTTTCCCTCCTACCCAATAAATGTTACATTATTCTCTGCATAATGGTATAACTACAGCAGAGAGTACTTCCTAATGCCTATCTAAATTGGCTTCCAAATTTATTTAAAAATCTGTGAATTCCCTCATGTCATTATATGCCAACTGCACTGCAGAGTTAGAAACCACTACTAAAGATAAACTGCATCGTCTTTCTTTTTTCAGACATGTACATATGAATAAGAATTAAAACTTTTCACTATTCATCACTTTCTGCTAAGATGTAACTCTCCACAAACAAGAGAAGATCTATGGAGAAAAAAAAAATGAAGAATGGTGTGGTATAAATTAAACCAGCTCATTTTTTTGTATGAATGAGGTAATTTAATGTGTCTCTCCATCAGTAACCTTTATGATTCACTGCTGTTTTTTCAGCTATTCATAATATTAGATGTGGAACACATGCTATTAAATGTGGTATTCACCTTCACAACAGAATCAATGCTTCAGTCACTTCATTTATTTTGCAGAAACAGAGCTACTTGTCTATAGTATAGGTATCTTAGAGTACAAGAAAGAGAAAAATGCTATATAACAAAACTAAATATTTGTCTTGCAACTGCAGTAAAACATAGGAAAGAACATAGCTGGTGGAAAACTATTTACTAAAAAATAAGTGAGAAACTTAATGAATAGACTTTGGATAGTCTATACTCAGTGTGAAGAGTTAAATAATTGGAAATGGAAAAAAAATGAAAACCGTTAATTTATAAGGAATTTATGGGCTTTACTGGCACAGTTGTATTAATGACAACTTTTGCAGGGCAGTGCAAGTGAGATCAGAATGTGGCTATTACACTGAAATTCAGTCAATTAAAACAGACAAGTAGGTTTTCTAGCTAAATTCTGCATGCCACAAAGATATTTATCTTCATCATTCCTGAACTTTTCTTTTTTTTTTTAACAGTAATAAAAATAGTTCAAAGTGCCTCTAATAAATGTAGAGATAAACTCAGTTGTCTATAGGTCATCAAAAAGAAGAAAAACAACTGTTACATCAAATTACACATTTCTAAAATAAAATTTACCTTTTGTAAAAAAGTCAATAAAAATGCCTCAACCAAACCTCAAGTCAATCAAAGAGAAACTTGTAGCATCAGTTGTTTCATTATGACAATTTTACTGTGTGGCCAAACACCACATTGCCTTTTACATCAGAAAGGCACTTTACCCCTCTCCTCCCAGTATAAAGTATATTGTATTTAAAATCTTATTATGATGTACTTGTATTAAAATCAGCAATTCTGTCATTAAACAAGATTTTTTTCTTTATTAGTAATGTTTATAACTTTTTACTTATCCAAGATGTATTCCAAGAATTCCACAGGGATGCATATTTTAATTTGGGAACTGATATGAAGAAAGATAATTATTTTTACAGAAATGAAGAAATCTTTTAAGTGTATACCTCTTTTTTACATGGCTTATAAAAGAGACAATTGAATTTCTTATCCCGCAGCTCATCAAAGTTTTTGAAATATATCTAAACAATCTTTAAATGTCTAGAAAACCAAAGTGTTCTGGTTATCAGAAGACAAAAAATGTTACCCCAGAGAAGAGGATTATGTATTAACAACATTCCAGAGAAAAGAAAAGAACTTAAAGGTAGATTTTATTTCACCACTTTTCTTTCAACCTTGTCATAACTCACTACAACTCTTGATAAAATAATATACAATTAATTTGATTCATAACATCATGAATGCTAATATTTTTTTAAAGTTTGAGTTACAATTTGAAATCCTGCAAGAGATCTTCAATTAATTAGAAATTATCCTAAGAATCAAAATATAGTGTTATTAAACACAAAAAATTGTTAATGGTATTGGTTCCAAAAGATTTTTCTTGGTTTTTTTTGCATCAAACAACAGTCAAGTCTTCTTAAAACCAAAACTACTTTGCTATAATTTAGTATTCTTTAGTCATTTTTTCAGGCTTTTAAAAGAAATTATCACTTCTGTGATAATTGGTGATCCTAGAAATTCAGGATTTCAAGGTTGCTTTAAATATGTAGCAGCTGGACACAGACATATAAATGCTACAAGCTATTTTTGGCTACTATACATATTTTAGCTAAGACAATGTTCCATTTTTTCACATACTTTCAATAGGAATGTTGACTTCAGAGGGCACACCTCCTGAGGAGACAGAGAAGTGAAATCACAATCATAAGGAGCAATTTAACTCAGCTCCCACAAATGCAAATCTGAAACTTCATATAGAGATCAGAGATTCTTTCATTCATATTAATGATACAAGTCATTCCTCTGTATGTTTACCCTCATAGAAATTCCTTCCATGAAGAGAATTACCTGCAGGAAACAAAGGAGAGTCAAAGGTTATGAGGATGCAAATACATAGAGGTCCAAAATGAATGGTCAAATAAGTTCAGGTCAGTCTTTAAGACTAGAGCATAGCGCTTTGTGCATGGCATTGGCTGACTCTTAGATGTCCCCTCCTTTCTTTTAAATTCGTGTTCTACCTGGAAATAGAACTATTACAAAGAGATCAGTTATGAGCCAGAAGTGTTCACTCTATGCTAATTTTCACACTAGGTCACAGCATACAAAGGACATGATTAAGCAAGCAAACTATCTTTTTAGTCTGATAGATGGAGAGCGGTAGATTCCTTTAGAAAGTGATTTTTAGGAAATAAGATAGTAGTTTGTCTTTCTAATTTGGTTGGATTAGAAGCCAAAAGTTAGGCTGAATGAATAAATGTGTAATCCATGCCCATGATTTATTCTTTGTTAAGGATTAAGGCAGCTTCTTCATTTTCACAATGAGAAAAAGATCGAAGGGCAATGCAAGAATCTAAATGCCATAGGAAATCCTGGGGGGAAAAAAAATAAAAAAACCAAAACGTAATGCAAGATGAAAATAAACTGCAAAGAGTAAGCCCCTGTTCTAAGACTTATGAGCCCTGTGGTTTCAGTCCAACCTAAAATTTCTTTGAAAATCATTTTCAATGTGCAGAATGGAGAGACAGTCTTTCAACTCAGACAAATTCTCCAAGCACAGCACTGAAAAATTTTCTTAAAGTCAGAAGAAGTGTTAACACCATAAATAAAATTTCATGTAATTTTTGTTTTCCATCCAAGAAACTTGAATGTTTCAGTGATAAGCCTGGTTTTTTGGTCTTTTTTCTAATTATTTGGCATGAATCTTTTGCTTTGTTTAAACATTTTTTACAGTGTGATTGGAAAACTTTTACCTAATTTGTATTCATCAGCTGTAAGACTCATTAGTAAAAAGAAGGCTGCACCAGTGCTCTGAAACAAAATATCCACTGATTCATCATAGTCTTGTACTAGTTAAACAGGTAATACCCCTACTTGGATACAGGTAGCCTGTACCTTCAAATCAGCCCAAGATATTACAGGAGCTGCTGACAACAGCAGAAGAAGGGTTGCAGAAAAGACATGAGTCAAATAGCCACAAGTCAGTGGTTTGGGTTTTATTTGATTTTTGTTTAAGTTCACATATGCTAAACTTTCCTTAAAAGTTTGTTCTCCATAAACTGAAATATAACCTATATAGTACATAGAACCAACTCTTCTCAATACACAGAACTTCAGTGAAGGTTTATGTGGTTTTTATATATATTATTAATGTAAAGGAAACTTTGAAATACTTCATGTTCTTCTGCTTTTCTTTAGTAATGTGTTCCTTTAAAAAAAAATATATGCTAGTGAATGGATAGAAGCCCTAAAGAATAAGTGTATGCAAGAACAATCCGTTAAAAATATTTCTCTTTTTAGGCCCTAAATGGAAATTGAAGCTGTTCATGTTCCCTAGCTGGAACTGATTGGTTTGTATTTGTTGTGGCACGTAACTATCTGCCATCTCATAGACTCCATGATGTGTCATCCAGCCTAGATTATCCAGTCTGGATAGAAGCCTGTCTCCATGTATCTGCCTCTACTGATCCTTTTTATCCAGTTGGGAAACATAGAACTAGTCATCTTGTCATGAATAGAAAGGAATTAGGGGTTGGAAATACATATATGTATGCATGTATGCACAGACACACATAAATCTGTATGTACATGTGAACACATACAGAGAGTGGAGAGTTATTCTACCTGTTTCAGTGCACTGAATTTGAGAGTCCAACCATTCCAGACTCTGGAATATGAGGTAGAAACATTGCTTAAAGGAAGTCCACTGTGGGAAGAAAATAAAGCACCAGTATTCCAATTTATCTGCAAGCATTGTTCTTTTCCTTGTGTTATTTATTTAAATAAGGTTTAGTTACTAAGTCTGAAGAAATGGTAGAGTAATAATAATAAAACTATAAAAGCAGCACTGCAGAGAAGTAAAGGAGAAGTATTCTCTGGGGAAGACATTTTACTGTTTGTAAAAGCTAGTATAAGAGGCTATGTTCATGCTCAATCCTTGCCTATTCTGGCTGCATTGAAAGTGGTACACTAAAAACTATACTGTAGTCTTTTCTTTCTGTAGAATGTTTCTGAAAGTATTGGCAGGAATTTTTACTTAAGCACTATTTTCTTTAACTAAAATTGTAGTGCACTGATTCCCATAGGGAATGCAATGTAAAGATAGCGTAATGGGTCTCCACCAACTTTTGAAAAATTATTTCAGAATCGTTACAGATTCAGTCCTGTAATTCCACAACAGTTCTGTATTATCTGCAAATTTACTGACAGCACCAAAATTAATCTCCCTGCTGTTATTGTTGTTTTACTTATTAATGATAGTCATTTCAGAGCTTCATTCTTGATTGTTCCTACTTCATAAAAAGGAGCAGTGATAGTAGTATCATGCAGCAGCCACTAAAGACACAGCTGTAAGGAAAGGTGATACAGAAAGCATGTAATAGGTCTGTGGTGGTAATACTACCATTGTTCAAAGTATTGTAAAAGACTTCCCCTGAATGAGAGGGTGTTGCAGCTACGTTGAGAAATATGGTCTTGCTCCAGCTATAGCATATGAATTACTGATTTGATATCTTATTTCTTCTTTTCTTCATTCTAATAAAATAAAAATGTCTAATGCAAAGCAAATTATAGTTCTAAAAGCTCCTTTTGTCACATGCCTGATTCTTTTGTGATCTCTACCATGTCTTTCTTTTTTTTATGCCTTTTCCTGATCTCTGCTCATCAGCATTTTGCACCCATAGGAGTCCAGGACATTATTCAGTTATTATATCATTGGCATCTTTGTGGTATAAAAGCACGTCAGCAAAGATAATGTTAGTCCTTCTTTTTTCTTCTCTTTTTTCTCTCCTCTCTTGTTTTTTTTGTTTCTTTCCAAGTATGTTGCTTCATTGTTTCTCCATGCTCATGTTGTTTTTGTGGGCAGATGTCCTTACATTTTTTTTCTCAAGGTAGTACCTTCTTTGTTATCTCTGCAGAATACAGTGTATTCTTTAGCTAAAGATTGGGTTGTCTGTTATTTTTATTCCATCCTTTCCTCTGTGTTTTATAATTAAAGGTGATTTGTTACCTACATAATCTTAATATTCAAATACTGCCTCTAGATGGTCAAAATATTTCAGCGTATCAGAAATGTTCTATTGTTTTTTAGAAGAAAAGTCAAATAGACTCCATTTGTATCAGCAACCTGCTAAGAATTTGCTAAGTGGGACTCCTAGGCTTTCTAAGACAAAAATCTAACTTCCAAAGAAGCTAGAACATGTCCTATATTGCCAGAAATGGCTAAAATTGTGAAAGAACTATCCTATGGAGAGCTATTGATCCTCAGACCTTGAATGAAACATGCATTTATGACTGGGATACAAAATAACTTAATTTCCTAAACTCCAAAACTGTGCACACCAAATATATATATATAGATATCACCAGCTGATTAAAAAAAACACAAAAAAACCCCCACAAAAACCCCAAAAAAACTTCCTGCATATTTTCTTCAATATTGTTCTGTTCTTCTTTTTGATAACTTGAATATGATATGTAAAAATAACAAATTTTTACATATTAGCATTGCAAAGTACAGAAATGTCATGAAAATCTATGCTATCAAAGATGAATGCATAGTCTTATTTTGCATATGGTTATTAATTGATTTCCCATAAAAGAGAATTAAATTCTGGTTTTCAAGTATATTTGAATCTTATAAACTTTTAAGGGTGGGAAGTTGTATTTGATGCAAGTCTAAACACCATATCTAGTACTACTTTTGTCTAAAATACATTAAAAGAATAGTGATGTTAAATATGTGAGGATGAATGCAAAAGATGGGTCTTTCTCTCCTCGCTCCCATATTCAGTAGACCCAAACTAAAGGAACTAATGTCCAGTGAGGCTGAAGATGTAGAAAAGGCAATTATTTAGCTTTCAGTACTTGCAACATACAGTTTTTTTAAGCCAACCCCATTTCTTACTTGCATAGTAAGATTAAAATAGCCCTACTTTGAAGACTGCAATCATGGCTTCCCATGCAGATTTTCCATGAGGAGAAATACTAAGTTTATTAAGCCCTCCAAGAAAAGAAAAAAAGGTATTTGGGAAATTCCTATGAAGCATGCTCAGCATCCAAAGGGCAGGAAATAAGAGTATGTCTCACAAGTACTCCCATAGCCAAAGACATTCAGGCAGGATCAGTACATTTACAGTCCTATCACCTGCATAATTCTTGTTTGCTAACACATGGCATTTTCTGACTGTGTCCAGCTGTGCTCTAAAAGCAGGTTGCTCTGCAGGTAAAACCTTATTTCATATTTATCCAGTCACAGCACATCTTTCTACCCAATAAGGACTATTCACATTTGCTAGCACTTGTCTATAGTTAGGCTTTCTTGATCTCATCTCCCTTCCTTCTACTAACACGAAACACACACCGTCTAATGAGTTTAAAGGAGTGCCAACCATGTCTCAGCCAACTTGTTAGAAGAGGTCAGAGAGAAAACATTTCTGTGCAAGCAGTAGAATGGTCTTCTAAATAAAAAATGATTCAAAAGAGGCTGGGTACATAGTAAAAAGTTTATTTGTTATGCAGAGTTGGGGGTGTATGTTCTTTCCAAAGGACTGATTTCCTTCAGCTGCTTCATGCAGATGAGGTTACTAAAAAACAATATATGTAGGACTTGGAAGGGTTAAACATGAGTTGCATCTTTCTTTCTGGGAAAATAGAATGTGTTTTCTGGACAGGAAAAAAGCCTGCAAGAATCTCTGAGGATGCTCTTTTTAGGAGTGGTAATGGGAAGGATTTCTTGTTGTTTGCCCCTCAAAGATCTCTAAAGTCATCTTCATAAATAATATTTAAGGTGAGAAAAAAAGTTCTGTGCAAAGGCCTATAAATAGACTTGAGAGCACAAGGGTATTGCAGAGTCTTTTGTGGGGTAGCCATGAAGCTCACTTCTTACCCAAAATCCCTATAACACTTTCTATTCTGCTAAACAGAAGAAGATCAGGACTGAGGCTTTGCCCTGAGGATATTTGGCAGCAGTTGTCTCACAGTGGCACTAAGGCTGGCTCCCTACACAACAGAGCTGTCTCTGTGGGGCTACTTGTATTCATCAAAACTAGAAGTAGGACAAAAATTAGCAGCTAAAGTTTGTGAACGATCAGAAATCCTGTGTTTAAGCTCATTCCCCTTGACAATGTAAATGTACTCAATGTCACAGGAGATCAGAACTGTTTTGAGTGCATTATGGACTTATGCTCTGCTAAGGAGTGCTAATGTGCTACAACTTGCTTATATAAACCCATTGTTCAAGGCAATAGGAGTGTGTCTGTTGGCTGACAAGTTGTGTTTCTTGTACCCCCGTTATTTGCAGTATCCACACTAAAATTCACATCAACCTCTCATCTGCTTCTGTTGACTGAATGTCCACTGCTGTGTGGAACAGATTTGGTCTGCTGCTAGAGCACCTCACACAAAGGGAATCCTGTTCATGACATCAAATACTGTGCTGTGATGAGAAACAAACCCAGACCACCAGACAATCAAATGATTCACTCCAAGTAGTTTTCTTGCTCTGAACCACAATAAACTCCCACTACTCTTGCCTCCACCCCATGTATTCCAGTCGCATTACAATCCACCATTTAAACACCGAAATAATGGAAAAGTCCCCTGAAATCTGTGCTATGCTTGCTAACAGTTGCACTGTTCAAACTGCAATAATTTCACTTAAAATCCCTGAAGTGAAAAGGCATCTGGCATCAAGAATGAAGCTGAGGAAACTACAAGAGAGTTGGAGAAAGTGACATCCATGGAGATGCCAAAACTAAGGTGCAATTTAACTAAGACTTACAGACTATGTAAAAATGGTACAATCTATTATCAGCACTAGGTTGGAAAGGTTGCATAGATGAAAGTAGCTGGTTTGAAGGATCAGGACTCTTCAATCTTGCACTTATTTTAGCACTTGCCCAGGAAGTTTTGAACTTTCTCTTTAGTCACATTCAGGACAGGTTTAGTCAAATATCTAAGTATGGCAGTTGTCAGTTTTCTTGACACCCCATCTGTCACTTCTGAAGGTTTGCTTTTGGTGCCATTCTCAGGCCTTTTTAGACTCTTCTGAGATTCTAACTTGACTCAAATTCATGAGTAAGGAGCTACTGCTCCAGCCACTATCACACAGAATCCTATTCAGAATAAAAATGCTGGTTTATAATCCAGGAGTCAGTGAAGTGGCCATTGATAGAAGGTGGGAGTTAATAGCCCCCTCCCTCTCCCCACCACCCCAAAAGTCTACTGATGGTTGGAGTCATTATACTGTTAATACAGTATTTTTTTCAATTTTCCAATTATATTTGAATGTCACACTTTTCTCACATGGCTAGTGGATAATCAGTCAATACATTTACTTAGAATCACTATGTCAATGCTTTTTTTATCTGTCTAAATTTTCATTTTTAGTGGCAAGCTAGCACTTGATCTTTTACTTGACTCTGTTTCCTCAAGAGAAACACGTCTATGCTATTGTTTCCCCATGCTCCATGGGTAGTACAGAAGCAAGCATAAATATTGTAGAAACATATTGTAGAAACAATGCTGTTTTATAAGATAAAGAGGGAAAAAAAAAAAGCAAACAACCCTGCTTTCCAATTTAAAGACGGTTTCTCTCAATTTTTTATGCTTTTGAAAGTTTGCTCTGTTTGGCTTCTCAAATGCAATGCACAGATAAATTACAATTATTACAAATCTCAAGAAAATCACTCTTTCAATAGTCAGTATAAAATATTAAGTACTTTTCAACTATATGGCATAGAAGTATAAAAAATGATCATATTATCTAATCAAGGTGCTAAATAGGAACTTCTGCTTCACAGTTTGAGACATCCATGCTCCTAAGGGAATAATATCTTCTCACAGTTTAGTTTAACTATATTTAATTTATTGCATTTTTTTATGATGTTGGGATAATTTCTTAGATATATCTAATTTCCTTAACAGAGATCATGACAAAATTTTAAAAATATCACATTTTAGTGTCTCCAGCCTATATTCTCCAAGTGAGAAAATGAATGAAAATGCAGTGGCTAAAGAGTGCTATGGAATAATGCTTAAACTGAAGCAACCTTATCTGATACAAGAGAATATGTCTCTTATTTTATTGGTAGAATAAATTATTTTAAAATATAACTCTAAATAAGCCCAAACACTGATATTTAAAGCCTGTTCCAAAAGTTTCAGGCCCTCACAAGAAAAGGGAAAATTGTAATGGTGACAAGTAGTAAACAGTAAAGAAAGCTAACTCATGACCTAGTTAAGACATGAACCACTGGACAAGTAAACCATCCACATAACTAGTCTACGAGTGGTGAGTAATTTATAGTCTGCTGTTTGTGGCTGTTTGCAGTTCTTTGCGTTAATTAGAAAATACTTATGGTTCTGAAGCTATTTGCATAGCCATAGGAAACTCCTCCTGAAATACTTCCTTTTAGGTTAGCTGCATAAGTTTTTGTTTTGTTTTTTTTATTCTTTTCCTACAAGACAGAATGTTTCGTATAATTTGAAGTCCTTGTCTAAAGGCTTCAGTCTATCCATCAGCTTTTATCTGAATTCACCTTAGAATATATATATTTTTTTTGTCCTGGAAAAAGAACTCAGCAATACAATTTTGTGTTGTCTTCTGTGGACTGAATAATGGAAATTCCATCAAGGCCCCTTTTGGAAAAATCAACTTTTACTTCAGTTCAGGTTACAAAGGATTAATTTAATCCCCTGTGAAAAAAGAATTTCCTTTTTTATCTTTGTTATTTCTGATGTTTCATTTTGTTCAATGGGTCCTTTTCATTATGTGAGAAAAGGAATAAACATCTTAGAGAAGGACTTTCAAAGTTATATTGCAAAACTTCAGTCTTTATTAATTTGGTGGCTTTATATATAAATTTATCTTAATCTAATTTCTCAAAGACATGACATAAATCAAATCCAGATAGCAATTTCAGACATGCTTAGAGAAAACACAGTGAGGCATTCTGGGGTCTGAGTTTTTTGTGTAGTTGTTCTTGCTTGTTTTGGTGTGGGGTGATTTTGGTCTTTTATTTGTCAACAGTGAAATGCTTTTGTGAGATCTTTTAATTTTTGTGTACACCCAACGTGTTTAAGATTTCCATCCTAAGTGATTATCAGGTGGGTTTCTTTCAGATAAATGAAAGTCCAGTTTACTACAGTGCTTGAAGTTAAGAATGAAGCATTTTCTGACCTTTTGAATAATCATATGAGTGCATCTCCCTAGAGATCTCCCTTTCCTTCTTCCAGATTATCTGAGTTTTATTAAGTTTATTATTATTTATTCTGATAAGGTGAAATTTCAATCTCTTCTCTTAGAGAATCAGCTGTTTGTGACTCATGACCTAGTTTGGATATAACACAGCATTATAACTTTGGCATAGATATCTGGGAAAACTGCTAAACTGTGAGAAAGTACCTAGACAAGAGCCATGCAAGATAAGAAAATGCAAAATTGCAAGCTGTGGTGACACTGTTGAAGTGTGGATACTTAAGCAGTTGAAGAGGTAACAGCCTAACATGAAAAAATCAAAAATTTTAAAGAAAAAAAACAGAAAATCAGAAGATGGAAACTCAGCAACACTGAGGATTATCCTCTTTCAAGGAGTAATAGGGTCTGACCCTTCCCAGCCTGACTGACAACTGCTTGGCCAGCAAAAACTCATTGGATGCGTTACAGGGATGGTGAACACATTAACTCTCAGCCCAACAGCTTGCTCATCTTAGCCATTTGCTGTGTGTATTAGTCAATAATTACCTTCCTCTGCTTTCAAGCATGTATATCTTTCTTGCTGAACAGCTGCACAAGATAGAGGCCTTGTGAATGAAAAATTCTCAGACAGAGATTCAAAAGCTAGCTTTGAACATAAATGTTGGCAATAAAACATGGGTTTTTTCTCACCAATTTTTAGCACTGTCATTTATGTACACAGGGGCAGCAGAATGTTTTCTACATTACTCTCCATTGAAACATGTTGGTTTGTTTGTATATAGCTGACTCATGTCATAGTTATATGAACAGCTCTTCTTATCATCACAATGAGCTTTAAGCTCATGATAAAAAAAAAAAATAAAAATTACAAGATAGCCCAGAATTCTGGATTTAGAGATTTTTTGAGGTACATAAAGGCAGAAGCAAGCACTGAATTGGATTTATATTTTGAAAATAAAAATAAGTGTGTGAGAAAATGTCATATCCATTATACTTCTGATTAAATTTAAATTCCATTTAAACTCTCATTTCTATCAATATTTCCCCACTCTACTTTTTTTGTTACCTTAAAAATAATCTACTGTCATGGTTTAATCCCAGTCAGTAACTGAGCACCACAGAGTGAGTTGCTCACTCCATGCTTCAGCAGGATGAGGTGAAGGGAACTGGAAGGGTAAAAAGGAGAAAATTTGTTTGAGTGAAGAACATTTTAATAATTCAATTTTTAAAAATTAATAATAATAACAACAATTCTGGTAAATTATAATGAAAATTAAAATAACCAAGTGAAAGAAATAAAACCCTAGAAAGACAGGTAATGTAAATGCAAACAATGGTACACAACAAAACAAATAATGGCCATCCAATGTAACAGCCTCCAGGCATACCGGCTCCTCATCTATTGCTGATCATGATGTCACAAGGGTATACTTATCTCTTTGTTCTACTAAGTCACTAGCCCCATCTGTCCTCTCGACTTCTTATGCCTCCTCACCCTGCTCACTGGTCCAGCAGGATGGAAAGATCAGTGCTCATCTCTGTGTAAACATTACTCAGCAATAACAGAAACATCCCTGTGTTATCAACACCATTTCCAGCAAAAACCCAGAACACAGACCCATACTAGCTACTGTGATGAAAATCAACTTTACCTTTGCCAAAACCAGCATATTGTCCACCACTGATTCTACGCCATTTTTATCCTGCCCAGGTCCCACACTATCCAATACATCCTCAATTACCACCACACCACTTCCCAGCTTAGGCTAAGGAAATTATGTCTTTATATTTATCAATGGGCCATCCCTGTGAAATGTCAATAAAATATCCATAAAACTTAGAATCATAGAAAGACAAAGCTTTAAACTACATCCCCTTATCAGAAACCAGGACAGAGAAAAAAGCCAAAATTTAAACTTTTACCTTCATTCACTTAATTTTTCAAAGAATTTATAAGAGCTCTGTATTTTATGCTTCAGATCTTTCTCCATGTATACAGTATACCACTCAGCTCACTTAGTGGAATAGCACCGTTTTACAAAATAGCTCATATTTTGTCTTACTGGGTTGAGTTACTCTACACTATTTCTCCAGTTCATAAACATGTCAAGCATTTTTTAGGTATTGCATTTTTCAGTGGTTGAGACAAAAAATATTCAGGTAAAATCTGTGCAATGTTAATGAAGTTTTTCACAGTCACTGAAAAAAAAATTGCCTGAATAGAGAATTTTTTGGGTTTCTTCATCATAAGTGAGTAACTAGAATTACATCTTTTAAAAATAAATACCTATCCTGATATATACCTCATAGGGAAAAAAATCCATCAAAATACACAAAGCAAAAATAACCCCTCAAACACTTCTAGACATTTAGTGATTGTGACTTAATGAAATGAACATTAAACCCATAAATTTATAGGGCTGCAAGAAACATTTCTTATTTGTTTTAGAACTTATTTATGGATACTGCCAGACATCAAAAATATGACAGCTTAATGCTTGTGTTATATATTTTTGGTCTGTAAAAATATTTTTAAAAGGTGGATTTGGCACTGAGAATGTTGGCATAAATAATTTTTCGTATACCTAAAATCTAAATGGAAAAAAAGACAAGATGATAAAAAACTGGCAATTGTAGCAGACACTGAGTGGCAGGACAGTCTGGGAGGTTTTTAAAGTTCTAGTAGGTTGTAATAGAATGAGGCAAAATTGATTTCAATTATTTGTCCAAATTAAGGGAATGTTTTTATTTAATACAGTATTTTTTTAAACGTTACAGAATCAATCAGGTTGGAAAAGACCTCTCAGGTCATCAAGCCCAAACTATGACCTAACACCACCATGCTTTCCATAAACTCCTCCAGGGAGAGTGACCTGACCACCTCCCTGGGCAGCCCATTCCTCTACTTGTAAAGAAATCCTTCTTGATGTCTGACCTAAACCTACCCTAGTGCACTTTGGAATTATGTCTTCCTGTTCTATTACGGGTTGCATGGAAGAAGAGGCTGAACCCTACCTGGCTATAACCTCCTTTCATGCAATTGTGGAGAAGGATAATGAGGGAGATTTCTCCTCTAAGCCTCTCTTTCCCCAGGCTCAACAACCCCAGCTCCCTCAGCCACTCCTCATAGGCCATTCAACAGCTTCATTGCCCTTCTCTGGACACTACAGCATGGACGCTACAGCATG
>VWYE01007588.1:279250-314780 GCA_013398995.1 Alaudala cheleensis
CTGCATTTGTTAGTTTGCAGACTCTGAATGCAGGCTTTTACCCAGCTAGACTGTGACTGCAGGTTCCAACAACAGGCTCCAACTGCAGACCCAGACTGACCTCACAGCAGTGATGCTCTGTCCCAAGGATCCTCCTTCATGAGCCTCTCATTTCCACTTCCTCAAGATTCTCCTCCTTCATAAGTAGCCAACACCAGCTAACCACTCCCTTTTATCGCATTTATCTTTATTGGGTATAGCTGTGACTCATCAGGGGTGAGCTGTTACTTATCAGGGGCAAGGTCACCCGTATTCCCTTCTCCTACAACAAACTGGGATGCCATTGACCTTCTTGGCCTGGGCACAGTGCTNTACAGCATGAGTGTCATGAGTGAACTGAGTGGCCCAGAAGTTAACAACGATTCAAGGCATGGCCTCACCAGTGCCAAGTACAGAGGAAGTATCACCTGCCTGGTCCTGCTGGTCACACTATTTCTGTTACAAACTGTTGCAGCAACCCTCTTATTAGAGCATAAAAATGAGTTGAGGCACAGACTTCTTGTTTATCACAGCCTGAAAAGGATCCTGGTTTATCCCTCTTCACGGCTTAGCCATTCTGACTCCAGCTATTCACAGACTCCGGCTGCAGAAGGCTCCTACTGTAGGTTTCCCTTGCAGCCTCTGACTGCGCGTTATTTCCTGCTAAACTATGACTGCATTTACTAGTTTGCAGTCTCTGAATGCAGGCTTTTACGCAGCTAGACTGTGACTGCTGGTTCCAACAACAGGCTCTAACTGCAGACCCAGACTGACCTCACAGCATGATGCTCTGTCCCAAGGATCCTTCTTCATGAGCATCTCATTTCCACTTCCTCAAGATTCTCCTCCTTCATAAGTAGCCAACACCAGCTAACCACTCCCTTTTATCGCATTTATCTTTATTGGGTATAGCTGTGACTCATCAGGGGTGAGCTGTTACTTATCAGGGGCAAGGTCACCTGTATTCCCTTCTCCTACAACAACCTGGGATGCCATTGGCCTTCTTGGCCTGGGCACAGTGCTGACTAAATCAATTTTTTTATTATTAATAACTAATTGTAGAAAAATAGTTCAATTATTTACAAGGGACTACGAATTGTGAAAATGAATTCAATAATAAACTTCCCAACATTACTTAGAAGCAAAGGTAGCCTTCTAAAATAATTTTTAAAATATATTTAAGATACTAGGTCAATTTGTGCAGTCTTTTATAGCATACTATTTTTTGGTCAAGGAAAATCATTAAAAGTTTATATGGAGTACACCTTATTCTGGCTGTGATATTCTGTGCTTAGATAATCATCGGATAATAATTTCTTACTATCCTATTGCGGATTTGTTCAATTAAAATACATTAATGAAAGATGGGCTGCAAAGAAGCTACACTGGTTAAGACATATATGCAGGCATAGCCAGGGGCAGTGTGAGGTGAAGCATAACTCAAGTCTTTGGAAAATCTTTCTGCTCCCCTAGTATACAAATGTCTTGTGATTTTTCTCAAGGATCTAGATTTCATTTACACAAATCGAGGATATCAGTGCAAGTCAGTGGTCCCTAGACCACCATGGTTTTGGCTCTTCCTTTGTTGTTAAATTAGGCTTTGAGATCTTAAGGGATTAATGATTTATTCTGAATTGATTAACACAAAAGTGTTCAGTATTCATTTAATACATTAATGTCCTGCAGTTTAATTCTCCTGATAATTAAGACTGTTCTGTAGGGGGTGTGTGTAGCAAAAATCAAATTGTCTGGTGCAATTTTTTTTTATAATTTTGATAAACCATTAGAGAAATTAAAGCATTATCGGAACACTGAAAACATTATTAAATTATTTTCCTTCTTCTGTAGCTAAAAGGAGAAAAGAACACAATAATAGTTTGGGAGATTCAAGCTGAAAGAATTTAACTATTAGGATCCTGAAAAAAAAATACTTAAGAATTTGGTGTTTCTTGAATAAATAAGGTTTATGAAACTGCAGATATCTAAAACACATTTTAATCAGGAAGTGGACTTTTAAGTGCAAAATTTTGAAATATTTTATGTTACAACTGGGGACACAACCTCTCCAAAGGAAAACATTAAGAAAAGTAGGAAGAGTCAGTTATGCTTTTGTAAGACTGCTACGAGCAAAAGTCAGAGCTATGGATGTTTCTACTGAGACTGAGGCATTTGGATCATCCACTCCTCAGATGTAAGAAAATTAGAAGAAAATTACTAGAAGAAAATTCTGTGTATTTAAAGGGTCAGAGCACTCAGCTATGGTTGTGGCAGAGCCAGTGTAAGGGGTTCTGCTTCCCCTGTAGTTGTTTGGGACCTGCATATTCAGCATCTCAAAGGAATGCTTTGATTGACCTACATCCAAACTCTCATATCAAGTCTTTGTTAAGAATTATTGCATTTCCCAGAGAGAGAATATGCACATAGATCTTAGGAGATGGAATATGTATCTTTATGTAAAATTATTTACTTCACTGAATAATTAATGAAGATCTATTTAAAATTACTTTCAGCATTATAGAGATTCTGAGGGTACACTTATGCTATTTAGTAAGAGAAGGCTAGGGAGGGAGCTTGAGTGCTGTGATTGCTGACGCTGCACTGGTGTTAGCTTGCTTTCTGATCCTCTTTGGGCCACTGAGATACTCCTGTTAGAAAAAGGACAATCTGAAAAGAAATGTGAACACAAGACAATCTCTGCTACTTATCCTTGAAGCCAGGGATATGTCCTTACCTTTCTCTTATCTAGCAACATATTGCTCAGGGTCCTTTTCCTAGATAAGAGAGAACATATTTTAGCTCCTGCAATATACAAGCATAGTCTTGTTCTCTGGCCCATGAAAAGTGAAGGTGTTTCAACAAGGCAGCATAAAAGAGAACAATCTTCTGGCTCTCTGCCTATAATCAATTTTATAAGCTTCTGGCTAAAGCATCCACCTAAAAGATGTTGGGTCAGACTTTCATTTTCAGATTGAGTGACTGAGCTGTGTCATCCTTCAGCCTGAGTGAGTGGAGTACTGGCTGAGCTACTGAACAAAAGGGATGTACAATGCGCCAGGTCACTGTGTCTTCTACAGTATTGAACACTGTAGTGATTTCAGTCAAATAATTATGGGGCTGGACTTTGTGATTAGCATAAGCAGAAGGTGACCTAGGTTTTATAGCCTTGAATGGTTTAAGAAGAAACTGCCTTTCTGAGAAATTGTGCCAATGTATTGGGAACTTAGTATGTCCTGTAGAAAATGTAGGATATTTTCATGGTTGTATTTCCTTTCAAGGACTTGGATACCTCAGCAGGTAGGCAGCAACTGGTATACATTCTGAGGGACATTTTGGGATTTTTACGTATCATTATGGTCAAAAAAATTATATAGTATATGTATAATTTCAATAATTTGCAGATTTTATCCAAAGAAAATTTATTATTTCAGTATGTAGCACAGAGTAGGAAGCCAGAAAACCTTAATAAAATATCCCTGTCACAGCATGGCTCTTTTATGCCTGGAATGTGTAAACTCACATTTACCTGTTTGGCATTCGTTTTTGCCAAATGAATGTTTCTATTAAATGGCAAAGCTTCCTTGTTCGTTAGAAGAACACTTTGTATTAAAAAATAACGTCATGAATAAATACAGTAATTATAAGTCTACCTCCATATGTGAGACTGAAGTTAAAATCCTTTTCATAATACTGATTTATCCATTTCTGCTAGTTTCCAGATGCTACTAGTTGCTGCTAATTCTATTAGTTGCTTCAGATTTTTTAATTTAATGGGTATAGTTTGTACCATTTTCATTTCATGTCCTAAATGTGTAAGCAAAAATTAAATGAATTTTGGTAGGCTTTAATGTAATATTTTGATCAACCCTCCTCTTCGAAGTTTGCCAAAAAGTTCCATATGAGAACAAAATATTCCTAATGAAAAAAAAAATCATGAAGAAGAGAGAAAATTGATTACCCTTGTGGCATTTTCAAGACTGAACTCTTAGAATGTGTCCCATTTATAACAGTATATGCTTTCCGCACAGAAGAAAAAAAAATCCCAGAAAGCAAACAAATAGTCTCAAGGTTAAAAAGAAGACAAGTTCTTAGAATCAGGATGGCATACCTTTGTTTAGCTTTTCATTTGTTTCTTCCTTTTGTGAATTACATAAAATGTATTGGTTATCTGTCTTTGGTGAAATCCTCACCTGATTTCTGTTTGTTTCTCATAAATGTACTGTTTCCTTGCATAAATCCCCTTGACATTTGGAATCATTCTCTCTTTTAACACTAAGGGAACATTGTGCACAGCACTGAAAATTATAAAAGCTAAATTCCTCAGAAAGAAGAGAAAAAAGTCTACATTTTGACATAGTGTTTAATAATTTTAATGTTATTATATGCCATCATACCAAAGGGAATTTGATCATATCTGCATTTTGACAATGATTCTTTAATTAACAAACTTGGATGATGCTGTGACTGTGGGGCAGACCAGTGTTTATAATTTAGGCCTGTAAACTATGAAATGCAAATCTGTGCTCTGTGCAGGGGTAGTATGGATTATTTACAAGATGCTGTTAGGGCTACTGTAATCTCATCAGGAACACATCAGAAAACTCAGCTCCTCAAGTTGAGAAAAAACATGGTGAAATTGTTAGTGGCTGCAATCTTAAATTATGCATGATTGTTGACGGCTACTAGTGTGAACAAATGTTGTAATGTTCTTTTACAGATTTTCATTTTTTTGCTAACCCTCCACTCTATCTATGCCGCTCAGGGTGATAGAGAGATCAAGTTATGGAATGACCAGAGTTTAAATTGCTTTGCTTCATTTAGCTTTTTAGGAGCTGTGTGTTTATTTTGCCATACTTTATAACCTTACTTATGCTGCTGTTCATGTACAAACACTCCATGTGTGTGTATAGTGCAGCAGGAGATACAGTTTAATATAATGTCACTGTCACCAAGCATCTATCAATAAAGAATTTATTACACTGTCCACTGTTTTTATATGCTACAGCCATTATGGAAGAGTTAACTACTCTTTCAATAGGAACAGCTGGAAAAGGAACAGATTAGGAAGGTCTTTTTTATTAACTGCTTTTAGTACTTTAGATACTGGAAGGTTGGAGACCTTGGCTTATGTTACTCTGACAAGGTTAAAGAAAAATTACCCAGGAAAGCTGCCCAGGAACTGTCAGAATCCAAAAGTCATCCTTGTCAAATATGCCAAACAGATTCTACAATGCTCTTGTATGCAAGCTTTCCTTCCCTGTTTAGAAAAAGTAGGAATCAAGGTCTCTAGCTCTACGGTCTACAACATAAAAAAAAATAATTCTGTAATCAAAGCTATTTTTCCTTCTGTTCCAAGTGAATGAAGATGAGGCTATTATAAATAAAACTCTGATGCATGAAAATCATACAGGCTTCAGATAGATTGAGAGGTTGTGTTTGTTTTGAATAAATCAGATGAAAATCACATCAGATACAGTGTTCCAATTTGTGTAAAAAAAAAAAACCCAGAAAATAAAACCAAAACAAAATCCAGCCACATTTAAAATAGAGTTTACTGCATCATACATGAAAATCATAGAATGAAAAGTTGTTTTGATTTAGAAGGGGTATTAAAGAATACCTAGTTCCAACCCCTTGGCATGGACAGGTTCACCTTCCACTAGACTTGCTCAAAGCCCCGTTGAATCTAACTATTTACACTTGTAGAGCTTGTGCATCCACAATTTCTCTGGGAAACTTGTTCCAGTGCCTCATCATACTCACAGTAGAGAATTTCTTACTAATCTGACCTAAACCTACCCTGTTTTAGTTTAAAGATATTGGTCCTTGTCATGTCACTACATATCCTTATAAGAAGTCCCTCTTCAGCTTTGCTGTAGTTCCCCTTCAGGTACTGGAAGGCTGCTATTAAGGTCTCCTCAGAGTGTACTCTTCTCCAGGCTGAACAACCCAATTCTCTCAGCCTGTCTTTGTAGAAGGGGTGCCCCTGCCCTCTGCCCCTCTTCATGCTGTTCCTCAGGACTCACTCCAGCAGGACCACATCCTTCTTTCATTTGGAGCCACCGAGCTGGATGCAGTACTCCAGGTAGGGTCACACTAGCATGGAGTAGAAGGGCAGAATCACATCCCTTGATAGCTGGCCAGGGGTACAGTTGGCTTCTGGGGTGTGAGTACACACTGATGGATCACATTGCGCTTCTTATGCACTAACACCACCAAATCCTTCTCCCCAGTGCTTGTCTCAATCCTGTCTCTGCTCAGCTTGTATTTATAGTTGGGGTTCTCCTGACCCAGGTGTCTTTGGTAATGTTGCAATCAATGAGATTCACACAGGCCCAGCTCTTTAGCCTGTGGAGGTCCCTTGGGATAGCATCCCTTCCCTCCAGTGTGCTGACTGTACCACACAGTTTGATGCCATTGTCAGACTTGCTGAAGGTGAACTCAGTTCAACTTTCCATGTCATTGATACAGTGTCAGATGCTTTCCACAAGTGCTGATAATTATGTCTGTAAGATTCTAGCATGCTCCTCTCGGTGAAAAATTTTAATATACTTCACTAATGTGAATATATTTTATTAATGGCAATTATACATATGAAACCCACATATTGCTTTGAAATATATTTCTAATTTGACTAATATTTCAGGTTAACTGTTTACAAAAGCTATTGCATTTTTTTTCTCCTCAAATTATCATAAAATCATCACAAAAATAAAAATGGTACAGCAGGTTGCATAATTAATGGAATTAAACGTACAGTTTTGTATTTGGGTGAAAGCATTCCTAAGTCATCTTCAAAGATCTAATTTATAATGTAAAGTGCAACTATGACCAGTTGTCAGTTCTCCTCTGTGTATAAATGTTATTAAGCCATGTCTAGGATGATTGATGAATTGTTAATCTAAGTCTTTTGGGATTCAAACTTTCAACATTAAAAACCGAGACATAATTACAGATTTCCAGCCCTCAATATGCTGCCAAAATACAGGTCATTTTAAGGTATGCTCAAACTGAGACAGAAAAAATGTCTAGTCATGCATACAAAACTTTAAAAAAGCCCTCTCTTTTCTATATAAAAAGTTAGCATTTATATTTTATATTTTCTGTCAGTATTACTATAAAATTATAGAGATTGGCTTTATCAAAGAATAAATATATCCTATCTAACAATGATCAGCTCAACATAAGCAATGTTGGTGGGATTCTGAAATAAGTTTTGCAGACCAAAATCTAACTTGAGAATTCTTCCTTTTCACTTCTAACACTTTCAGTTTATTCTGTGTTTTTTGGCTCCCAACAAAGAAAAAAAACCCTGCCATTTGTTTCATTACACTGAAATCAACCCATAATTATATGTGTGGTGAGTTTTCTGTTTGAGAAATTTTATGAGTTCTAGAAGAACCAACCAAATCAAAAGAAATGAAACTATGATAAAAACAAAAATCCCATTATTTAATTCTCATGTATCCCTGAGGCTTGCCCCAGAAGATGAACCCAAGAGATATATTTATCATCACAGTGAGATCTGAGTTTACTGTTCAAATGTCAGGAAAATGATTTTTTAATAACTGGTATCATAAAATCACCAGTGGGGAAGGCTGTTTATTTCAGCTGCAGTGCAGCCTTTGTTCTCTGCCAGTTCCTGAAATCATTATTTGAAAATCATCTCCATAATAGATGAGAATCTTCTATTTTTCGAAAACAACTACTGCTTAAAACAGTTGTGGAATCCTTACTTGAACAAAAAGCACTACTTAGAAATATAGTAGAACAAAGACTGATACAGAAACTTTTTTATATATTTTGTATTTTGTGTTTCCATCACAGCACAGATTTATTTTTCACATTTTAAATAACTACTTAACATAGAATGCATTCAGGAAGAGGAAAAAATGTCAGATTATCTAAACTCAGCATCTCTTATGCACTCAGTCTAAGAGATAATGCTTACATGACACGGAAATTTGAGATTGCTTTTTGTCCAACTTGACAATACACAGACACCCATTCAAAAATCATTTGTCCCTTTGAAGTGAAACACAGTACAGCAGAAAATGGTAGCTATCTGTGGTCCTCTGTGATAACTATTTCAATATCAGTGGGAAAGACAGTCTATGTTAAAGGCTTCCAAGGCACTAAACATTTTATGGAGTGCAATTTGAGTTCAAAAGGTAAGGAGTAATTCTGGCAAATCCTCAGACATGCATCCCTGAAGTTTGCAGTTCATTCAAGCAATGCAGTTGATGGAAGAGTACTAATACTGTACCATGATTAAAAAAAAAAAAATAAAAAAATCAGTGAGCTCGTATAAATCTACATTTGTTAATCTGACACTGGGCCTGGAGATAATAATACAAATCACTGATTAAAAATCTTTTGGTTTAGAATTAAAGGAGAGTAATATGCTTAATGCCAGTCAAAACTGTGACAAAAAAAGTTTGATTTTTCTTTCTATGAGAGTATAAATTTAGCCCACAAATGTAACATTTATTCAGTATTTGATTTCTTCTTGTGAATCCTTTGAAAACACTTGTACACACACAGAGAACTGGCATAGCACAATATGAATGGAATGTACTCTAGATGCACAATTAACATCTCAAATCCCACCATTTGTGGGATCTTGATTGAAGGGGGTGTTTTTGGCAGGGTTGAATAGAAATCACTACTAAGTCCTATGAAATACAATATTTCCTCTGGGAATCATCAAGAAAAAAACATAAATTGCTATTGATAAAACAGAAAGATACAGGAAATTATCTTAAACTAGAATTTTAATCATTTAGAGTGTTCTAATGAGTTCATCTTCTGTTACTTCTTCAGCAAGCTGGCTGTTAATGTAGTGGAGAGCAGTTACAGGACTTATACAGAAAGCAGGAAACAGAGTTTGAAAATGGGGCCACTGCCTTGAATGATATTCAGTATTTACAGCAGATAATTAATTTATTGTCACCTCCCTCTATGACTTAGAGTTCATATAAAGTTAATAGAAATTTTGACCTTAAAACCAAGCGCAGTATGTGTTTTTGTGGGAAAAATTCAAACTTCTCCTAGAATCTTTGATCTAGAGAAGAGACTGCACCAAAAACTACTGAGTCAAGGGTAAACCCACATATATTTAAAGATGAAGCATGTCAGAAATATTTTGCAGTGGAATCTACATTTTTTGAGATCATGAAATTTCTCTATATGACTCTACATCCCTAGGCTATAGAGTCACACTTAATGACTTTGGCACAGTGGGGGAATAGTCACAATCAATATAACAGTTTATGTCATATATCAGAAGATGATCTAAACCAGAATTTCAACATTATGTTCCGAATTCAATACTATGCTGCCTTAGAAATAAAATAAAAATTCAATCTTAAAGAAATATAAAGGATGTGAAAGAGAAGAAATAATAGCATAAAGACTAGTAACAAGGAGGACTGAAGAAAATATAAGATTAGAAGATGCAGATACTCTCATTTTGGTGGAGTGACAACTGTCGATATCTATCACAAATTATTTTTGCTTGAGTATCCATGGAAAAGAGTTAACAAAGTGTTTAAAATTTTCATGATGGCACACTTCTCAGTTATTGCATTATGAATACCTGTGGATTGGAAAAAAAGCATAAGGAAAAAACAACAAACAAACAAACTAAAACAATAAGGCAATAAGCTGAGGAATTTTGCCTCTGTAGAACCTTAAAGAATATAATTTTTTACATGTACTCTTAGTAAATACTCAGCAGGAGGTACACTTTTATTGCCTAGGAGATTAACAAGGTGATGCAATGCAGCTTTTCTTGACTAGCTTCCACGAGTCTTTGGAGTATTGAATTTTACAATAATTTTTCCTTAAGGTAAAAACTTTTGAAAATGGTCATGAAATAACTTGTGTAAGAGTGGAATGGCATCCTATTACAGCTATTTCAGACAAAGGGGAGCTAACCAGTACCAGATAAGAATATGTTTTTTCCAGTTGCTCCATACAGTGGTATCTATGTGCCAAGAGTGAAGATGTAAAGTCACACTTGTCTTTAAAACAACTGTTACATGACAAATTTCTGGATTATTTCAGCATAACTACAGTACAACCCACACATGATACTTTCAAATTCCTTTTATTAACAAAACCTACTAAAATGCTAATAAAGACAATGTATGCAGATCTATTCAAATTATTATAAAGTTTAAACTAAATCAATATTACAATATAGAAAAAAAGGTTCCTAGCAAAGCTACTCTTCTGCTATTATGGATAAACAAACATTAACTTCCACAGAATTTCAGTGTCTATAGATCAATATTTGGCTGCCAATCTCAGATTTCTTTCAGCAGTGAACAGAAGGAGGTGACATTTGAAAATTCATAGTATTTTTGTAGCTCACTTTTCCATGAAGAAAAGGGCTCTGTGAATGTCAATAATCCCAAGAACTTTAAGGCAATGTCTGGACATCCAGAGTCCAGCTTAACCTGAGACAGTCAATAACTCCATCTATCCTTTCTTAATTTATAAGTACTGATTCCTGTCCTCTGCTCACCTCCCATACTGCGACATCATCAGTGTTTAGATTATGCTTACTCTTTCTCTCAGTTTTAAAATGGAGGGATGAATTGCCCTGTGGAGATGTGGATTTGCCTTCAATTTCTGCAAAAGTAAGCAGAAGTGACTACTTTAAGTTGAAGTGGCTGCTTTTCAATACTAACGTGAAAGCAAATTAATCCCATAAATGGGGAACTATTTTGCCCTGTATGTGGTTACTCCAGGAAGCATCCTGGTTTTTGTAAGCAAAGGTCTCTTTCTTCATTGGAAAGCTGGGAAAAATATCATGGAGTCAGTATCTGGGATTTATAGCAGAAACAACAGGCAGAGAGACAGCAAGCTAATAATAATCATCCTGTCATTTCACTTTAGAAACAACATAGAGCAATCTAAAGCAGAGAGTTCATCTCCATGTCACTTATAGGAATAATTATAACTTAGGCATTCCTTGGGAGATATTAAGTTGTTTGTTCTTTAAAGACTGCCTATGAAGGAGATAGTGCTTCATTGTTACTGTCACAGAGGTATTCTTCACACAGTCGTTTTGCTGTAGTGTAATTCATTGCTTTCTGTTCTAAGTTATGTACATACGGAGAGCAGAACACATTTTTTGATTTCTTTCAAATCTATCTCTGCATGAATTAAGACCTTTTCTTTTTTTACCTGGGATAAATCACTCAGTTCTTTCAAATGTTTGGTTTTGGTCTCGGTGTAACAGACATCTTACATCATTCCATTTGCTCTTTTCTGGATCTTGTTCATTACATCCCAGATTCCCAAGGCTCAAACCCAAGTGAATCAAAGACCCAGCTCCTACCCCTGTGCTGAAATGAGCCAGGAATATAGATTTTCTCCTATAATTCTTCCATTGCATACAATGAAGACTATTTTTAGGTTCTTTGATGTTGGTTATTTTGTGGTTTGGTGATTTATTTTTTTTTTTGTCCACAGCACGCACATTTCTCTGTCATGTCCATTTTGTCACTCATTATAACCCACAAATTCTTCTCTGAATAACTGTTACCTAAACACTTTCCCCCCCATAATATTCAGCTGATTTTAAGCATCCTTTTGTAACCTTTATTTCCCCCTGTTGGATTTCTTTCCATTTTTCAGCAGATGAATAGTCTTTCATGACTGCTCGGAATTTAAATTCTTTCCTTCAAGCATAGCTGTAATCTCTCCATTTGTACAGAAAGTTAAAGACCCAAGAAGAATCCAATACAGAAATGGAATATGTTGTGGGGAAAAAAAAATGTGTTCTCTACTTTTCTAAGCTGAACTAAAAGTTCAACTTAGAGTATCAAAGCAATATTTTCCTATGACTATGGCAAGGGAATAATCACATTTTGAAATAACACAAAATCCCCAAAATGTACATGGCTTAAAAGTATTATACTAGCTATTAAGTATAAAATACTCCTGAATAAACATTAGTCTTTCAATTAAATTCAAAAGGAGTTCTCAAAATCACAACTAGAAGAAAAATAATCACAAAGAACTTTCTTTACAAATATGGATTACTCTGTACCAGGGCATGTCTGATTCTTAGACAATTTCACCAGCTTTCATAAATTTTACAGTTACTAAAGTGCAATAAATCACTGAAATATAAGCACTGAGGTATAGGAGGTTTTATTTATCACTGAACATCTTCATAAACCTCATGATCAAGAAAAGTTTTCTGGATAATTCTTTCTGCTGGGGTAGCACCAACAACATTTTCTGCAAAGCAACTCTTACAACAGCAATGGGAAAGAATATTAGCAACTGAAAAACTGATGAAGTGAAAGCACTAACTTAAAATCAAAGTGGAGATATGGACTCTGATATTTAAGAATATGTTATACTGCAATAGGGTACATATATATGTTCAGATTATTTAATGCTTTATTGATTTTAATATTGTAGGAGTGGATGAAGACTGAGAAATTCTGGTCAAATGTGTATTTATTAGTTAGAGATTATTTTTAGTATTTTTTATTATGCTAGTATTTTTATTATTTTAGTATTTTATGCTTAATATTTTTAGTATATTTATTAGTAGAGATTATTATTTCTGTACTCTCTGAAATGACCAATTAAAGAGAAATCTCTCACTTCAGAAGTGACCTGTCAAATTGATCTAGATGTTGGCATTAAAATCTATTTATGTGAGCTGAAGTGACTGCTTCAAGCAGTGAAGATTTTTGTTTCAGTAAATGTGGTCTGTGGAGTTCTCTGGACTTCATTCAGTTGCTTGCACAAAGACAACTACTTGCATGTGATATTTCATTAAATATCTAGGACATCTTCATTAAGCTGGTTAATATAGGCCATCTTTGTTTTTCTGAAATGGGGAAATCAGGGCTGGGTGAATTAGATGAATCATATGAAACATTTAAATTTGGACACTGAACTATTCTCTAAACTCCACTGGCTCTACCTCCATGGTTTACAATGTACACATCTGGCTTGTGCTTATCACAGTTGCAATGCAATAAAACCTGCTCTGTATGTTTTGGTTCTAACTGACCAGGGATGGTAAGTGAGTGGTCAGCACAGCCCATCCACTTGTCACAGAACTGGAGTTCAGTGCCAAACTTTTCAAGTAATAAAGAGTATTTGAATGCAATTGTAATATTTTCCCCACATTTGTATAGTACCAAAGTTAACGAGATGCATTTTCAGGTCTTCTGACTAGACTTACTTCAGAATTTTCCTGTTAGACTACCTATTTCATTAAATTGTGAGAATATAAAAAGTATAATTTTTTAAAAAAATTATAGGAATGAGACTGATGCTGGTGATTAAAGGGTATATCTGCAAGCAGTGCTTTCAAGGATTTTTACTTCAATGTTGGCAGAACACATTAACCTTTTCTCATTCTAGCAAGTTGATTCATTCCAGCAGTGATTATGGAAGATTATCACATCAAATTTCATGATAGGCCAGATAAATAATTTGTGAAATGCCATGAAAAATGTTCTTTTAATCATCTATTCCCTCTAATGTGTCTTTAGGGTGTATTCTGCAGATGTTAAATGAGTTTGTGAGTAATTTGAAGCAGCTGCAATATAAAATTACATGTTTGTCCAGTGTATAGCCTAATAGGTTATATTTCAACTCCAGATTAGTGGGCATTATCATATTACAAATATCCAATTAAAAAAATATATATATACAAAAACATCATTAGATGATAATCAAGAGAAAAAAATATTCTGGAAAATTTTGTGGGTACTATCTTGTGCTGAGCTTCCAAAGAAGCTGCTATACTTCATTCTCTATAACCCTCAAAAGACCATTTCCCACCTTCTGCTATTATTGATCCAAATTCTCTATGTATGAAGGTTCTATTTAGAGCAGGAATTTTTTCATGTAATTTTACCTGACATACCTCAGGAATATTGTTCAGATGGACTATTGTGTATATTATTGTGGGGAATTACACAATGCAGTTTCATGCCTCAAAACACCGTTCCTTGTAAGGGAAGAACCACGATGGAACTTGAGATAAGCACAGACGGCAGAGCATCTACAGCTAGATAGATGTGTCTTTGTGGTCCTGAAAATATGCCTTACAATGAAAGAATGAGTAACTAAGATGACACAAATAGAATGCTAAGAGGCATGCTTTTCATCGGTTATGACAACTTTTACAGAACAAAATGTCAACTCTGATGTTAAAAAAAAAAATACCCAGTAAATTGAAAAGAGGACACGCTGAAGTTAGCAACGTTTAAATTGAAAACCAGATATGTTTTGCTTCATTTAGGATTTTTTCTACATCAGCTCAGTAAAAGGCCAATAGGTGTTCACCAATTTTCCATAAAATTTTGTCTTTAAAGTGGTGGTTTACATTTTTCAGTAGGCTGACCTGAATAATCTGAATGGTTCCTTCTTGTCCTAAAAAAGGTAGCTGAAATCTGGAAATGATTGACATTAACTGCTATGCAAAGTTTCCTCCCACCTGCAATGAAAAACATCTTATTTTAAGGCACTGGGGAAAAAGACTTTTACACACTTTCAGTTCATTTCTCACAAAACAACTTGAGCTCAGTAAGTTTAACAATTGCTCTCAGCTCATATTCACTAACTATATTTTCTTTTAAATCTCATAAAATTTCATTCTCCTGTGAAAGATTCACTCATGTCAGAACTTTATTAAAGCAAAATTGTCAGTGCTACACAATATTAATGTCTTGCATCAGCCAAAAATTTTGTTACCTTTAGAGAAGGAAAGAGACTGTTCCATTATCTCTATTTGGACAACTTTTCAACAGATTTCAGGTTTGTAGAAATTTTCATTTTCAGAAGCAGCATCAGCTTTTTCCCCCACCCAGTATCCAAAATGTATGTGTATGAAGCATTTTACCACTAATTTCAATGGACTTGTTTAGATTTTCACCGGATTAATTCTGTGTGCAGGAACAGGCTGCTCATATCCTCAAAGTTCTTGAAGTTCTTAAACTTTAAACATTTCCTTTATGAAGAAAAAATCATTCTATTGATCTTATTCCATCTTCAACTTTTCAGCATAGTGACTTTTTATAATATAACAGTTAGGAACTATTTGCAATAAATTGGAATTCATGTACACACACACGTAAAACCACTACCCTTCCCCTGTAATCAGACACCACACACTGCTATAATCAAAGACAAGCTCAATTTGGGCAATTTGTTTTAAATATCTTTTTTGCAATTAATGCCTGTAGGGTATTTTTCAGTCCTGTGTAATAACAAAACCATCAAAAGTATTTATGGATACTGTGTCTCATATAGCTATCAGCAAAGAATTAGATAAATGATTCAGTAAAATAAAGGTTTCTAGTCTATTAGTGCAACCAGATTTGCCAGTGATGTTTAGACAGTTCATAACTACCTCTTTCTAAAAAGTTGATAAAATACTGGTGTAATTTGCACTATTTGATTAATAGAAATTAAATAGATAGACAGACACTTTGCCCCCTTTAACTATGTGGGTGTTTCACACTTTCAGAATTGTTAACAAGCTTTACACCATAGAGAAATATATACAGAAAACGTCTAGGATCTAGTCTTCCCAACAGTCTTCAAGGTATTGGATTGCCACAATTCTTATCCTCATCTTCATCATCATTATCTAAAGGCTGGTGTTTTAGAAACCAGCTATTTCCAACTTGGTAGAAAAATTAAGCCACTCAGGCAGTCAGTTTTATGATACTCTATATTGCAACTCTACATGCATGCTAAAGTAGCACCTCTGAATTAATATTTTGTGGCAAATGTTATATGGAAGATATTAATAGCTTTATTTTTTATGTCTGTCTGTCAACTGTTAAATCCTTGTTTTGTTATAATAAATATCTGTTTAAATTTTTATTAGTATTTGTTTTGAAACAACTGAAAAAGACAAAATTGATGAAGCTGTGTATCTATTAAAGTTGGAGGTGAGTAGGATTACATAATTTACATGTGCAGGCTCTTGACTATCCCCATTTAAAATTAGTAGAAAAATGCATATTTATTATTGACATCTAAACAAGCTAGATATGGTCCAACTAAGATTACTAAGGTTGTATGAAAGTTGAAATAAAAGTTAAAATTCTTTACTACTCTAAGACTGGCATTTCTGGTGTTGAAAATCAAATACCATCCATTAAAAGAGATGTTGGACATAAATCAGGATAGATCTGAAACATCTTTATTGGATTTGTTTGTTTCTTGCTTTTTTACTCTAAGAATTAATGACAAAAGTAATGGCAACTGGGAAAATGAATGAAAATCTGGGGCTTCGTTCTTTCAGCTGAAGTTCTTTATCCCTAGGCTATAGAGTCACACGAGCAAAGGAGAGACAAGTTCAGCCAATTGTTTTGTTTTTTTTCCCTCCTTCTACAAATCATGTTTCATTCTCCCTCTCTTTCTGTGTTTCTCTTCAATTTAGGTGAATGTAAATTAGCAAAAGGCTTGTAGATATTAAAGACAAGAATAATGACAATAACGTTAACAAAGAGAACAGGCTTTGACAGACCACGGGTTACTGGAACTTGGATTTCTGCAGAGGACTCTTCAGTTTCAGGATTCTAGAAAGAGACAGTTTGGTGGAAATAACTAGTGTCTTCTTAAACACTGTATTTAATTTATTTTCCCCTCAAGAAAAAATCCAATTAAGAATCCAATTTTTGTTCTTGACAGCTATCAGGCAAACTCCTTTTACTCTCTTTCTTTTCACTTTTGGGGTAAGAAGAGTGCTTGAGGCCAATTTGTTTCAAAGCCCTATATCAGAAATGTAGTTTTATTCTGGGCACTCTAGCTAAGAAAAGAGGTTCAGCATTCCTCAGGCACTGAGAAAGCTGTGAAATAGTGTTTGTTGCTTGGAGTAAAAGTGAGTGATGTCTTTTGAATACCAAAACCAAGACACAAATCTTGATAATTGTAAAAAAAATTCTAATTGCAAAAATTGTTGCTTTGGGAAAACAACGTTTACTAATTTAATTTTAAAAATTAATGCTTAATATATGAAGACTATATTTAAAAGCTATATAGTAACTATTACTTTTTTCCTTTTAGTAAAATCACTCTTTTATTTGCAAAACTTCTTATTTATTCCTGCAACAAATTTTAAGTTTGGTCTGGTATTTCTTCCACAGACCAAACCACCAAGCAGTTATTATCAAGGCACGAGAGTGCTTGATAACACAATCAAAAATCTCCATAATTCATGCTTCTCTCTTTATCTAGAAAGATATAATGATAATATGCAATAGGTAAGTAAATTACAGAAAATTGTCTTTAAATCTTCATACATATTTAAAAGCTAGAGATTCCTTTGCTAATAAGCCAAGCTCTGCATCAGTCTTTTTTTGCATGGCATCATTATGATCCTGCTGTTTCTGGAATGTTGTTAACCTTGTTCTTCCCAATTCCCTTAATAAAAAACAAGGCTATGAATGCTTTCAGTTGCTATGCCATTCTTACAATATACAGGAGAGCATCTATTATTAACCCAAGTAGATCAGATCATAAACTACATCAGTTGGTTTAGTGGATATTGAGAGAGATTTCAGCACCACTTTGTAGCTGAAGTTCTCAGTCTTGCAGGGTGTGATTAAAAAAAAAATATATATCTTGTTACCAGAGGTATTAATGTACTAAGAATTCTTTTCTGACATTTTTTTAAGTCACCAGAAATAATGTCAAGGTTTCCAAGGGATATATAATTTAATGTTTATTGAACCCTAATTATTCTATAATAGTAGTCTGGTGTATTAGAGTTTTTGAGTGTGTAAAAACATTTTATTAAATTATGTTGCTTCTTCTACCTAAAATAAAACTAGTATTGTCCCTTTTCTTGCCCAAGATACACCAGGGGCAGCAGCTGACCATTGTTTTAAAAAAGTCTAAATTATAGTATGACATATGCTGAAAAGATTATGATTTCACTTTATAAATGCCAGACATCAAATTTTTTAAGTCTTATCCATGGCAAGGTGTAGTTGTATTCCCATACCATTCTTCTAGAGATTTTTTTTTTATGTTTAAATGGTGAAATACCAGGTACAAATATCTTCTTGAAGATCTAAACAAACAGCAGTGTTGGTTTTGCTGGAGTTTGTGGGCATAGACTAAACAATATTCGGCTGCATTATCTAAATAAGAAGTATTTTATCAATATGTGTCTCAATATCTATGAATGTTGCATACAGATCTGCACCTGCTGGGGAAAAATAAAAAATGGAAAACAAACTAAGAAAAAAAAAATCCCTATTTGAAAACATACAATACAAAACCCCACAGCAGAAAAAACAATCAGTCCACAGAAGAGATGCAAATTTTGTACAGCAGGAAGAATGGAGTTCTCAAGAGTTAGTGCTATACAACCTTTTTAAAATCCCTAAGCATAAGCTTTTGACAATTATAATATTAACATCAATTCTCTTGGGTTTTAAGCAAATAAAAGTTGTTATTCAAACATCTTTACTTCATTAACTACTATTGTTTTCATAGCATTATTGTTGTTGAGAAGGTTACACAGTGCTTGCATTGCAGCATTGTATGCTGGCACTATGTGAAATTAATATATTTTCTGAATGACCACAGAAAATTATATTTCCTTTATATAAAACATCTCCTGGAAGCCTCAGAGAGGAAAAAATAGCATGGACAAAATTTTCTGTAGAAAATATATTCAGTCCTGAATTTATATTATCAGAAATTTACACTAAAGAAACAAAACTAGGAAAAAAAAGAAAAAGAAAAAAAGTTGTATTTTCAGGCAGGTGCTGAATAGATTTAAGGCTAATCCAACAACGTCTGCATTCTGCATCAAGCTGCAGAAAAGCTCAGTCTGTCGCTGAGCTGCTGCAATTATTAATGAGTTATTAGAATATGGAGGCATTCTAGCAACTTTGTCAGATGGTTCTTTCTACATGTTAATTCTTTCAATGCGTGAAATTAATGTAAGTATCTGAATCACCAATCAAACACCTAATCAACATTCTAATCAACAGGCAAGTATCTGACATGACAAATTGGGTTAATTGTCAACTGCACACCAGTAATATTAAATTATTAATTAAAAAATATAATAAAGCCCTTTCCAGAAGTGTTGTTAAAGGTTAATGACAGACTGGACCTTTAAAAATAAGTAAAAAGGAACACCTGAGGTGTTGCTTGTGATCATTGCACGGAAGTATCTCAGAACAAATAATTTTGTAATCATAGAAATGTCTTAAGAAAATATTTGGTGGAAGGCAATATGCCCATATAATACTTAATAGTAGATATCTCCATGTCACCTTCCTATGATTGCTGTTTTATTTTACACAATTGAAAGCTCAGTCAATCAACCTATTTTGCATCTCTCACATTTTCAACAGAAAATGGAATGCATTTACATTAGGACTCATTCCTGTTACTTGTTTCTTTCCCTAGCATTATACTCTGTAATATTGGCCTGAAGCTACAAAAAATTATACATAGCTGTGTTGCTTGCTTAAATTCACAGAATCACAGAATGTCTAGGTTGGAAGAGACCTTCAAGATCATCAAGTCCAACCTGAGTACCAACACCTTAACTAGATCATGGCACCAAGTGCCACATCCAGTCTTTTATTAAACGTGTCCAGGGATGGTGACTCCACCACCTCCCCAGGCAGATCATTCCAGTACTTTATCACTCTTCCTGTGAAAAACTTTTTCCTAATATCCAACCTAAATTTCCCTTGGCACAGCTTGAGACTGTTGTCCTCTCATTCTGTCAGTTGCTGCCTGGAGAAAGAGACCAACCCCACCTGACCACAGCCACCCTTCAGGAAGTTGTAGAGAGAATTCCTTGGTTTCTGCCTGATACTGTGTGAATGTTGTGAGCTGTCTTTCAGATAGCTTATTGAAGCTGCTGCTTTCATTCCACAAAAATATCTTAATAATTAGTTCTTAGATGCTAGACTCACCAGACTGATGAAGCCCTGTTAGGGATCTCTGCCAAGCAGACACACCGTGTCAAATATCTATAACAACAAAAGAAATGCTTATCTCCAACCAATTTAAGAAACTTCAGTGTTTCCAAGGAATTGGGGAAGACTGAGCGCATTTCAAGGAGTGTGAGTGTTATGTGATATTTTACAGTTGCCTTTGCTGCTTGTGATTTATCTAATTAACCTGCGTTTGCTGTCCTAGAAATATAATCTATATATTTCAGCAGTCACTGGTAGGGACTGCTGCCTTTTCTAATGCAAGGTGCACATATGTGTCATATGTGTCAGCCTTGTTCTTTAGGAAAAAATAACAACTTCCAGGGAATTTTGTAGATGGAATAGCTACATTTGCAATGAAAAGATAACCTCCATGAAGAACCAAGGAGGACATGCATACCAGTATTTTTAATGTTTTGACCTTTCAGCTTCATGGGACTACCATGAAGTTGAACCATTCTGACTGGATGTCTGACATTTGTAACATTTTCCATTATATAAATGGAAGAACAAAATGTCCATGGGTAAATGAATCACTGTTAAAAATAGCCAACTATAGTGGGAGATAAGTGTCATTTGGACACCTGCTTTAAATGAATGAGCTTCATTTTAAAGTGCCCTAATCACTAGATGAGAATCAAGGTCTCTTTTTCTGTGATTTAATATGAAGACTCCTATGTTCAGTGGCTCAGCTTCAAAGGAAAAGGTGATGGGCAAAGACAATCAGAATACATCACTGCCTGGTGATTAAGTCATCCTCTTCAAATGAGAGGAGTGCAAATTCAGTCTTTTGCAAGCAGCAGGAGAACTAGAATGCATGCCTGGGAAGGACAGATTTATGAACATTAGTGTTTACAAAATTATGCCATGGTGAAAAACAGGGGGACTAAGATGTCAGTGGAATGGACCTTAAAGAAATGAAACAGTAGAAAGGCTACATAGTTTAAAGCATTTTTTTAACTGAATGCTTAAAGTAATTTCATGTTTTTCTTTTAATATATAAGTAATCTCAGTATAGCTAACCCTACTTACAATAGCTTTTTCAAGTGCTTATTACAATGTCAGATCTTCTGAGGAAATGTTCTTGTGAAAAGAAAAAGTCAGCAGGAAGATGATCATTATGAAAACCTTGTTAGATACAGTCGGAAAATAATTCAGTGTTTTTCAGACTCTTGTTTACACATTAAAATAGCTTGCATTTTCTAGTCTTTGAAAAGGAATCTGCTTGTAATTCATACAAAATAGCTTTTTTAATGTTATTATAATTGCAGAAGAAATCACAGCATATGAAAAATTCAAAAGAACTATTTAGAAAATCAAGAACATAGGGATTCAAACTTCTTCTTGTAGTGCTTTTCTTTCTACAAGAAATAATTTTACTAGTGCTGTGAAGTAGTAAACATCTTTAATAGGGAAAAAACACATGAAAATAGAAATCCCCACAAGTCCTTCCTGAATAAAATTATTTCAATCTTTCAATGTTTAATCTCCCACCATTGGTGTGCATCTTGCTTAAATGTATTATATTTATGTGTTTAACTCAGAGCTTAGCAGGCCTCCTATAAAAGTCTCCTATACTTCTATTCAAGGGGAAATTGAAACTCATCAGAACACTATTTGGGAAATAACAGAAAATTATTCATCTACTCTTAACATGGCAAAGAAAAGCTTTTCTTATAATACAGAATGTTTGTGCATGAGTGTCTATCTGTATGCCTAAAATGTCTGTAAGTCACAGACAAATAAGCTTTGGGCACGATAATGATAGAAAAGTGCATTGGATGTTTTCAGAGGGAGCTATACAACAATAAGCTAACTCCATAATGTTTGTTTTAGTTTTGTTTTGTTTTTTTAACAAAGTGAAACTTTTCAGACTGTGGAGGCTGATATGTAAGAACTAGATACTCATCTGGTGTAAAATAATGAAGTAACACTGATTTCCTACATCCCATACATTTCCAAAATTATTTTGAAACTTTTATTCACGTTGCGTTATTGAATATACTTTCATTCTAATTCCCCACAACATAAGAGAGACATTAAGCTATTAGAGAGCATCCAAAGGAGGGCACAAGGATGGTGAAGGGCCTGGAGGGGAAGCTGTATGAAGAGCAGCTGAGGTCACTTGGTCTGTTCAGCCTGGAGGAGACTGAGGGGAGACCTCGCTGCAGTTACAACTTCCTCCTGAGGGGAAGAGGAGGGGCAGGCATTGATCTCTGCTCTGTGGTGACCAGTGACAGGACTCCAGGAAATGACCTGAAACGGTGTCAGGGGAGGTTTAGGTTGGATATTAAAAAAGATTCTTCACCCAGAGGGTTCCTGGGCACTGAAAAGGGCTCCCCAGGGAAGTGGTCACAGAACCAGCTTGACAGAGTTCAAGAAGATTAATCTGAAGCATTTTTCTTGACTAGGCAGGTTCAGTATTTAGAACATAGGGTACTCCATTTCTAATTTTAAAAAACAAACTAAAAAAGTACAAATTGTGTCTTAATCAGCGTATTTCAAAGTAAAATTTTACAAAAATTCTATTTTAGAAAAACTGCTAATCTTGGAAAAACTGGATGATTTCCTTGTTTCCTATAACTCTGAAGAGAAATCTGTCATTTCACCAATACATGAATGAGGGAACTGAGCCTAAAAACAATATATCAAGGCATTAGTTGCTTTTAGGTAAATTGAGAGCAGCTGGTTTCACTGAATAAATGTCAGTGTTCATCATTCTGAAAATTAGTAGCTTGGAATATAGCCACTTGATCAGTGCCCTTCGGGCAAGGTACTCCTCATGAACTACTATATTCCTTTAAAAGAGAAGAAATAAATTTTCTGGAAAACATGGTGCTTACTCCTCTGCACTGATAAAATCTAGTAATTCTCCAAATCTACCCTATTCCACTAAAAACCTCTCAGACCTTCAAAGAGACAAGTTTTGTGTGGTTTTGTTGATTTTTTCTGCACCTGGATGTACAAAGTGTATCTATACAAGAAAGCTTTAATTTGTAAGGAAATTCCTGACACACAAACTGGTTTATTTTCTCTGAAAAAAAAAAGAAACCAAGAAGAAAAACTATTATCAATTAAATTTATACCTCTACATAAAAAGCGTCCCAGCTACATCATGGCATTGTGAGTTGAAATAACAGTAAATGTCAAATTCTGTAGTGCTTTGGAGCTTATAAAAATCTTACTCAAAGGTATGATGTTTATGCAAAATCTAGAGAGTTTTTAACAAAGTTGAAATTTTTTGTCTATTCTTCAGAAACCTTGTTCTATTAAGGTAAATACAATATTTTTTCATCATCATCATAAATTTTATATTTTAGAAAACAACAGACAGTCTTTAATAGAAAGTAAAAATGTAAAGAAAGTAGTTTCTCTAATAGTATTTTCTTTGTCCTGATTTATCAAATAGAAAAAAAATGTATTTTATATAGTAGTTTTTCCCTACATCTTTAAACTGTAATAAATTGCAACTAATAAATTATCCATTATTTTGCTTACTGTGGAAACTGATTAAAACTTTCACTTTAAATTAAAAGAAAAAGGTGTCACCACACTAGGAACTGGTTATATAAGCTTCTCCTTGGTGGTCTCAGACCCTGCATGTACATTGTCAGAACTGTTGTCAGAATGGTTTTGGATGCTTTGATTCCATCAGCATTAATGAGTTTTTTCAGCTACCTTGACTACATTGGTACAAGTAAGACAAGTATTGGCACAAAGTGCAGCACGATGCACGTAAGCTGAAGTAAGTGCCAAGTGGAAGCAAAGAGCAGACATGGAGCAGGCACATATCTTGTGTCAATTTTCACTGACACACATATGCCATTCTTCAACAGCATCAGACAGACATAAAGATAGAAGATTCTGAAATGGACTCAGTGAGTAGACTAGGACACTCCAGGGAAGGTCAGTGCAAATGGAAGCAGCCAAGGGACGCAGAAATTCATGAAGTGATTTCTGGGCTCTACTGCCCAAAGGGTGCTGCTGCTGCTCACACAGATAGCTGAGACATGTTTATTCCTAGAAGCTCTAGCAGTTTCTAACAGCCCCTGGGAGTTAATTCTACTGAAAAGGTGCTTACATCTGCTATCTTCAGCCATATTAAAATCCTTAATTTAGAGTTAGGAATTGTCAAGTACCTCTTCATCTGGCACCAGGGAAAGCATAGCCAGCTGGGAGCACAGCAAACAGAGGCAGCAATTTGTGCAGCAGTTGAGGTGGAAGCTTTCCAAAAACTCCCTTGAATGTGAGATGGCTCAGCACTGGCAGTGGTGTGCCACAGGGCAGGGATCCCAGCAGCAGCGGAAACAGCTACCCCAGCACATCAGACACCTCTTGAACCCCCATTACATTCTGCAAGGAGGACACAGCCATCCAGCACAGAGCATGGAGTGTTTGGTGCCTTTCCATGAGCCTTGGGCAGGCAGAGGTGGTGGCATTACCCAAGGGAGGTTTGCACAGGCTGGGAAGTCAGTAACTTAAGCACTGCTGGAGGAGGTGACAAGAAGTCTGCACAAGTTGATTTTTAGTATGTGTCAGTGGCAGAGAGAGATGATCAAATTTTATATCAGGCTTAATTTTACATTATGACAAGGGAAGGTGGAATAAAAGCAAAGCTCAAGTTTTTAATTGGTCAGAATTTTTTGTATTTTTTTCTTCAGTAGGATGTTTAATCCAAATTTCAAAGTGTGGCTGAAATTACTTTTCTTTGTGTTTGCTTTCAGTTTCATTGGACATAACTATCAGATGACTCCAAAACTGTAAATCTGTTCATGCAACCTTATCTTTGTTTTTATTGTATACCAATGAGTTATGGTAATAATAGATACATCGTCTGCTAGAAGCATCAAACAAAAACCTCCAAAACAACAAAAACCATAAAATCCTAAACAAACCAACAAACAAAACCAAAACAAAAAAAACCACAAAATACACACACACAAAAACCACCAAAGCAAAACAACTTTCCCCAAAGCAAGCAAACAAAAAACCCAAAACCAACACTGAAACACTTCCTCTAGTTTTCCTAAAAATAAAAAAAACCTTTTGCACTGACAATCGGTATCCATATTTTTGTGTGGAGAACCTCTACTAGGATATGAACATTTCCTTTAAGCTATTCCGGCTCTCTCCTCTGAAGGAAAAAAAAAAAAAAAAGAAAAAAGGAGCAGAATAAAAAGAAGAAACAAAATTTTTCCCCCTTACATGAAATAAAAATTTCACCATCTGTACTAACAGAACATATGAAACAGCATCTGCTAAAATTAACTCAGCATAGATAGAGAAATTGACAGATCTAGACAACTCATCCTCAAGCTTCTTAAGGGAAGTAGCAAATTACTGTGATAGTAACACAATTGGTTTTATCATCTGAACCATAAATTTCTTATGATGAACTGAATAGTTGAATTATCTCCAAACCACAAATTTTATTTTAATAACTCAGAAAGAAACTGGAGACTTTTTTAAAGCCTCAGAGGACTAAGAGCTGTAACAATATTTCAATTACAATGTAGAGAAGGCCCAAGGAATCATAGGCTGTTTAGGCAGATGTTTATCTTTGATAAAAATAACTGATTTTAGCTATCAAAGAAGAATCAGAAAAGAAGCTTCCAGCAAAAAGTCAGGTTATATATTTTGAACCCCCTGTTTCCAGATGGAGAGGGACTGCCCAGATTTGATACTAGCAGGCTTCTTCTACCCTTGGAGTATACAAATTTATAAAAGTTATTTTTATCCCTTCTCCACAGGGCTGTGTTTATTACCCCCAGCTTTTTCATAATTTATCATAATCATAACATATATGATTGGGGTCCAAAGGGATAATATTTGGGGACAGTCTCTCAGACCCAGGAAGAGTGGGTTAGTACAATGATTTTTCCCTTCTTTCTTTCTCCCAGTACAAAACATGGATTATCTCATGTAAAGGAAAAAAAAAAAGAAAATGACATCAAAAAATAGTGGAATAAATTTAATTTATTCCTTGAGACTTTGTTGTCTTGGGAAAACAGTGTAATACAGAAAAAAGATAAAAGAAATCTCAACAGTTATCTATTAAAAAAAAAAGATTTGTTGTTAGAACTAAATAAAGAAGGCCAGGTACATCTCTGGCCACACATTTCATCTCTGTGGAGGATCAATTCACAGTGTGTGGACTTGCTTACTTTTAAAAAAGTTGAATTTAGCCTGCTGCTGGGACATATGTTGTGAATTAATTATTTCCGTGATTTTTTTTTTTTTTTTGGATCAGAATCTGTAGTAAAAGAGGATTCCATTGCTTGATTATCAGAGAGCTTTTTTTATATTTAACTGAACACATGGTATAAATGCTGCTTTCATTGTATGATGACCTGTAAAAGTTTCTGAATAAGCAAATCTTCTCAACAAATACCAAACCTGCCATCCTTAGGATTCAAAAGAACACTGGAAGGAAGTTGTGCAACAGTTTTAACTTGGCTATTAACATGACTTTTCTTCATTTGATTACTTAAATATCAGGACTAAAATAACTTCTCAACTTCATACATATGCTGTGGGTTTTTTGGTTAAAATAAGATTTAGAATGCAAAAAATGCCTCGTTTATCATCCTAAGGCTTCACCCTTCTATACTACAATTTTAATATAGGGACATTCATAGTTGATTCCACACAAGACAACTACACGTTAACACTAGGTACTGGTTTAAAAAAAAATAAAAATTGAAAGACATTCTAACACACAATACAGCTGTGCTGAAGCTTAAACCGCTCAGGCAACAGCCTTGTTGTTAGAGCAGCACTTCTTTTGTCAATCAAATGAACAAAAAGGGCTGGGCCAGGCTGGCCTAGACACATCCATGCAAAGCAAGACCAACAATCTTTCTCCTGGGACCTTGCAGGGTCAGTAGGAAGCCTGAGGCCTCTTGAGAGCAATGGCAATACCAAGATACAGAGCTACAAGTGCAGAATTCCTTCAGTCTTCAAAAGCAAATGTAGTTCTCCTAATGAAACTGTAAATGCAGTGAATAAAGACATTCTTGTTACTTATCCCATGTGGTTTCCCACAGAGTTTTTCTATGAATGACAGTACTACTGCAGATTTTAGACCAGTTTTTTAATTATTTTTTACTTCCAGGTAATTTATATGTATTTGTCATCTAATAATTTTATCTCTATCTCAGCTTTCTGTAGTTATCTATTCTCATCAAAATAGAAAATGCATTAATGCATTACTTAATTGAATAATAATTTTTAAAATTTTCAATATTTTTTTCTATTTTTTTCAAAATAATTCTGAATTCCAATTCCTGTTTCTCTTATTTCCTTCATATGGCATACAACTCATTTCTGAAGACTGAAATGCAGATATTTTATTCACTAGAAACTATGTAAATGAAGTGAAATGACCTGTGTCATGCTGGAGTTCGGATCAGATGATTTAAGAGCCCTTCAGGATTTAAAACCAAGGAAATATCTATAAAATATATGAAGTTTAAAAGATATTTCACCATGTAAATGATTGCCAAAGCAGCTTGCATGAAGATAATAAGTAAATAATGTTTGTTTAAAACCTGAGCTCTAAATTTCCTTATCTATCACTGGATATTTTGGCTTAGGTGTATTTGCACAAAAGTATGTATCTAACAGCTTATCCTACATCTTATCTTTCAATTACAATACTTTTGAGATTCATAAATTCCTCTTGAAGTTCTCATAGAACTGCAGGCTGTTATTCAATACCTGGTCCAGCCCCAAAATGCATTTTCTAATAGTGCATTAAAATGAGAAAAAATACATTGAAGTTCTTGTTTTAAAGGCATTACTACACAAGTAAATTTCAAGTTATTATTAGTAGTAGCAGAAATAAATGGAATAACTGCAATAAAGAAGACTTTCTGGCAAATAGGAAAAATTAGTGTGAAACATTAGAGAATTCTTCCTATTCTGTCTAACACTGGAACTGCATACATTTAGAAATGCCTCTGCATTTGACTCAAGAGTTGGGAAAAATAAAATAAATAAATAAGAAAAAGATAACCAAACCACACATCTCCTCTGCTATATTTCTACAATAATACCAAGTACAAGCTCCTTCTACAAGATCAAGCAGACTGAACACTCAGAAAGGTAGCTGAAAATTAAATGTGAGAAATCAAAAAGGTTCAGAGACAATTTACAGTGAAGAAACTAAACAATGACTTAAAAGTATAGACATAAAGCATATAGTATAAAGAAATATTTCAGAATCTAATTTTATATTTAACTAAAATAATAAATAAGAGCTGCTCAAATAATTTTAATTATGAGAGAGAGGTTAAAATTAGAGGAAAGTTGAAATAAAACATTGGGAAATACTAGTGAAAAAAATTATCAAAAAAACAAAATTTTTTTGCTTTTTCTCCTTCTACGTTTCTTTTAAAACATATTAAAAAAAAATCACAGAACTGTTGGAAGGGACCATGAAGGACCGTCTAGTCCATCCCAATTTTTTTTTGAAAGGGAGCCTAGACAAGATTTTCTAGCACTCTGTTTTGAAAACCTTCAGACATGGGGACACTACCTAATCACTGAGGAAGTTGTTTTCAGTATAAAAGATTTCTTACTTAGATGAAAGGTTTCCCTGTGCAACTCATATCCATTTCTATTTGTCTTCCCCATGCTGCTCCTTGTGAAGAGACTCTTCATGCCACACTATTTAGAATTCTCTTGAATTATTCAAAAAGAGAATGATTACCTAAGCCAGCAGTTTGTGGCCACAAAGTGTTATGTTCTGTCTGTGCTTTTTCTGCAATTTGCATTCTCAATCAATTAGGACCGGAATGATTTATTAAATATGTTGTGTGTGTACATAGAGTCTTATAATGGTTTGGGTTGGAAGGGACCTTAAAGACCATCTCATTACAACCCCCACTGCTGGGGGCAGGGAACCTTTAATTTGACCAGGTTGCTCAGAGCCCCATCCAACCTGGTCTTGAAAAGCTCCAGGGATGAGGAGTCCACAGCTTCTCAGAATAACCTGTTTTTCACCACCCTTGTAGTAAAGACCTTCTTCTTAATATCTGATGTAAATCTACTGTCCCTCAGTTTAAGGCCATTCCTCCTTGTCCTGTCACTACATGCCTTTGTTAAAAGTCTCTCTTACAGTACAGTACCTGGCACAAAGGGTTTAGATGATATTTAAACCAATGGAAGTAATACCAAGACGGTAAGATAGATTAAGTAGTACATAAACACTACAAGAAGGTAACTATTTTCATGGCATGTTTTCAGCTTGAGGCAGTATCAACTATGAGTTACCTGAAATAAAATTACCTTATTTAGTTTCACATATTTATGAGCAAACACAAGGAAGTCTCAAAAGTGCTTCAGTGAGTGTGGTGGTAGCCATGTTTCCTCTGCTGCCAAAAGCTAGTTGTGGCTGCTACCACTCAACAGAGCAAAAATAACTCCTGAAAATGTTTTGCTATCTGTAAGAATTATGTGCAAGCTGGACTGAGATGATAGGATGTAAACTAAATTATAATTTATCTTATTTTATGGGTTCAAAAATATAAGAAAGCCAAAGGAGCTAAATGCTGAACTAATTTACAATTACCTCTCAGTGGGTACTGAATCTGGTCCACAGTGCATAAACACTGGATAAAATGAGAGAACACAAATTAATAAATAGTGTACTGCTTAAAGCATCAGAAAATAGTCCCTCCTAAAGACTAATTACAAATTAAAAGATGCCTATCACATTAAGCATGCTTCAGGCAAGCAGAAATGGGATAGATAATAAATAAAAGAATTAATACTACATCTTCTTCTCACTTTTTCATTTTAAAGCACTAATTACAAATTCTTCTGAAGATACGACAGCAAATCTATTCCTGTTTTATTATCCCTCTGCACCAGGGAGCAGATAGAGCATAACAGTACTTGCCTACAGAGCACAAAATGTTTCTCTTGAATCGTATCAAGTAGCATTAATTTAGTAACATACACAAGCTGGTTTTGAATTGTATGTGATGGAGTGTGGAGTTGCTTGGACTTTCTAAAACTATGGAAAAATAGAGCTGAAATGTCCTGTTAATGCCTTATCTCAGGAACTCTAGTGCTAGCTGAGCCTCTTTCAAATAAATTGTCTTCTACAGCATGCTGTCCCCTTTATAAAAAAGATCATTTGAAAATTGTTAAGGAAATATTTTACCAGCATTTTTTTCCTAGTATTTAATATTTTGGTGAAATTTAGGCATTTTTTCTAAATAAGCAGGAAGACTGCTATCTTAAACTTTCTAATAATCTACATTTTGAAGATTGGGATCAATCTTTTCCTCTCAAGGTTAAATGGTTCTCTGGGATCCTGCATTTGATGCACAATGATAATGATACATAAAGCTGAAAACAGAAATCCATATTCCACCCATAGACTTACCAAACCTAAGCAAGTGAATGGATTATTGTCTTTCATCTTTGTGTTGCAGTGTGGTATTTCCTTCTTTCTTTTTTTTTCTTTTTCTTTTTTTTTAATTGAATTACAAATATTTAATTAGTATTTTCTAAAGAATGTTTTATAATAGCAGTTATTCCTTACCTTATATTTGTAAAACTTCTTACTGTCATAAAAATTAATTTGAATGTTAGACATAGTTTACTCCACTAAAATTTATATTGGCTGTTACTTTTCTCTTTAATAATTTCAGCTCCCTGAGTACTTAAAAATAATGACAGCTTTTAAATATGTGGATGGAGTAGAATTCTAGCAATGAATCGTGAAATACATGAAATTCACTGTCACTTAAAACTCATATTCCTTACTTCCTTGCATCTTGCTCCCCCATTTTTTGTGTAAAATTCTTCTCACCAGGTTGACCAGCCTTTTGGCAAAAATACATTTGTGCCAGTGTGTCAGATGATTTTTTTTCCCCTGAAGCACTCAGTTTTCAAAAGGGGTTAGATTGTCGTAAATTTCAAATCCCCGTTGTCAAAAGAGGCTTGTAATTAGTTTTTGACTCATAGGATGCAACTATGCCTCCTCAAGCCCTTTCTTTTTCTAGCAGGATGAAAGAGAAAACCATTTGGGACCCCATGCTATCAAATCTCACTCCTAGAACTAGGTAGGTTTCCTTGATACATTCAGGAATTTTCTTTAAAAAATCTTATTTATGTTTTTAAAAATTTACCTCTATTTCAAAAATTTTTTGCTGATTGAGGTGGCTATATTAAAACTGCCCTGAACGACACACATAAAATCTCCATATCCCACAGACTGTACAAGGCATCACTTGAGAGAAGGAAGGCAGAAATTAAGAAATAAAAGAATTATTTGACAGATAGTAAGAACAACAACAGCAGCAGGTTTCACATTAAGAATTAACTTAGAAATATTTCAGTGTTCAGTCTCTACAAAGAGTGTGTCATTCTAGCTAGAGCTGCACAAATGAAAAAGGTTTCCTCAGCACAAAAGGAGAAATAGCTGGGTAGATTCATTTTCACATTCTGCATGCTGCAATATCTGCATGTACAAGGCAGCAAAATATAATTTTAGGCAGCAAATGAGAACCATCTCTCTGTAACCCCCCCCATTAAAATCAGATTTATTTTTTTCCCCCAGAAGACAGACAGTTCAATCAACCATTGCAATTTAAACACAATCCCCATTATGTCTCTACCTATGTAAGACAAATGTGGAAAAAGTGCTAAGGGCGGTAAGCATCTGTTATAAAAATGATCTATATAAGCACACACATGTCAGGCCATCAGCCAGAGAAAGAAAATGTTTGAAGTAACCTCCTTTAGGGACAATGGGCCTGATTATCTACTACCTCAAGACTTAGAGAAATGTTACTGACAATGAAAGATGGTTCTGTTTCGATGGGATAGCATTTTATGGCTGCTCAGTGGTTAGCAAAGAGGCAAAGAAAAATGTATAAACTCCTATTATTGAGAAGATACTTCACAGATGAGACCAATAAATATTTAATCTTAAAACACACTGTTGAATCTTAATTTTCTGTTGTGTTTTTTCTGGTCTGCGTTCTACCCCATTCCTCCCAAAAGATTGACACTTTCCGATTTCAGGACTAAAGCTGTAAAAGCAATCTGTCCTACTGAGCAATTTTCATTTTCACAGTTAAATGTGGAATCTGTCTAATTTTAGACATTCAGGTTCTGGAATGTGCTCACAGCTCTTCTTGTAATCAGTGGGAAGAGATAGGTGTTGTTAATGCCATTCAGATCATATAATAGACTTTAATGAGTTAAAAAAAAGACTCAAAAGTTTTATCTTTTTTTCCCACACTAACTGAAGAGGAAATATACAGAACCAACACTGTTTGGGCCATGTGCTTTTAGCTAAATGAGGTTAAATTTCTCTCATTGTAAATGGTCAAATCTTTTTTGCATTCATTGAAATCTAAGTGCAAAAGGACTTTGGATGTGAATGTTTGAGTGGCTCCTAGCAACAGAGGATGCCCAAAACCCTAGTCCTTAGATCTTGATTTTCTACTTGTACATGTCCAGCCCTTAAAACCTGTCCAGCCTTCTTGCCTTTCCTTTTTCTAAACTACACCAATCTACACAAATGTGTTACGTTTCCATTGGCACTTACAAGCTCTAGCAGCAGCAGAAATATATATTGGGTAGTGCAAAAGATAGGATTTTTTTCATATACATATGTTATCATGCCAACTGCAATGTAAATTTCTCTAAGGGTGAAGGGCATTGTGCGCTAAATGGAAATCTCCCTCAAACTGTCCATTTCCTTAAACTCAAAAGATGGCTATGCTTGGTTTCAAGCTTTCTTAAAAAAATGATTATTCATAGTAAAAGGACCAATACATAAAATATGAATTGCTCTTAAATTACAAAGTTATTAACCACTTCAAAACAAACATGGTGCTATCCCATGCCTTAAACAATGCTCACCAATAAAGAACAAGTGCTTTCTAAGTTACCAAATGGAAAATTAATCCTGAAGATTCTGGGAAGGGTCTTCAACCCATGGAAAATGAAAAAGTTTCACTGAAGGAAACCAGGAGCAACAGTATTTTAATTTTCTGAAAATCTGATATCAGTTGCAATTTTTCCCCAGGACATAGGATGAATCATGTTGTATGGGGAATGAAACAGAGAGTGCAATGGAACTGATAAAAGAGCTTGATATTTTAGGCCTGATTAAGCAGAAACCATGGGGCAGGCAAACACAGATAGATGCTCTCTGGCAAAAAAAGTGACCAGGAAACATGTTGTGAAACTTTGAGATAAGATAATGTTATCAGATGACATGATGTCATGAAGAATGTGTAACCAGTGGGAAATTTTTACCAAAAATAGAACCCTATATAAGTGTCATGGAAGTAAAACCCTAAATGAGTGCCAGGTATACTCAATGAGATTGGTTTCTGATCTGAACTTGGACGTCCCTGTCTCTCAATTGCCAAGAATGTTGAGTTAGTATAATTACAGATATGTTCTTGATGATTTCTGCTGCAGTTTTGTGTACAAAACACTATATTAAATGCTAGATTCTTCAATACTCTCTTAGTAGATAAACTATTAAACCCCTTCACATTTAAAGTCCCTAATTCTTATGGGAATTATACTTCTGCTGAGTATATTAATTTTGCCTTACTGCAATGCTTTGCTTACACTAGGTGTAGATGCAATCAAGTAACTTTACTTTCTGGCAATCTGTTTTCTTAAATTGAAAACCTGAGTAATTAAAATAGAGGACATCACACTGCAAATGGCACACCTCCAACCTAGACCACTAAAGATCTGCTGAGACAATGTCACAAGCCAAAAAGTGATACGGCTAGAGCCTAAATGAAATGCAGGTTGACATATGTTTTGTATATTGACAAAGTATTATATCCACCTTTGGCAACTAATCATACAATACAACTCCAGTAGGAATTAATATATTACTATGAAGATACACAGTTTGGAGAAGTAGCACTTATTTTTAGTTTAAGTCAAATCAGGAAGTTTTTTTATTGATTTATTAATGACAAATTATTAACCAGCACATCGGAATTATATGTTCAGGATCAATAGCAGCAACAAAGCAGATGAAGCATAGCATCTGAGACTGGACAAATAACTCCAGCTACTTTCTAACCACTCTTCTACAACTATTCTCAAGAAGCTCTAACTCTCTTCAATCCATGCACACAGTTACAAGCTCAGCTTCCCTGTCCAGCCATGAGGGTTGTGGTGTCCCAGCTTTGTGTAACCGCCTTGTCCACACCCCAAGGACTGTGATCCCATGCATGCTTCCCACACAGTTCCAGAAAGACCACTGCTGAGTGCAGACTTCCCTGGCATCCCATGGGAGATTGTGCCACCCCAACTGGGCAGGGCAGGTGTGCCTTGGGGAAATTGCCATCAGGGGCCACCCCACTGCAATGACTACTGCTTCCTCTCACCATCTGTCTCCATTTTCACAAATGCATATACTCTTATTATACTATTTTTTTAAAGTTTTTGTGGGTTTTTTTGTTTGTTTGTTTTTTGGTGTTTTTTTTTTTTTTTTTAATTTGCCTACTTAGTTTAGTCTTACCGAAGGTCATCTTCTTCAGGACTATCAGTTTTGGGCAAATGCCCTTTCTGAGAGTTTTAGCTATCCCTTCTTACACACTGTTTTCATTTCCATTCTCTTTTTCAGCTGTTGTTATCCTGGCCATGTTACTAAAAGAAAGCTGTATAGACACTCCCTGCATTTTTTCTTCATACTTCATATCTCTTTCATATTTTTTTTTCTCTCCTCTAATTAGTGTATTTCATAGTATTTTACCTTTATTTTTGCTTCATACATGGTTACAGTACAATATTTTTCATTTTCCACTCATACAGTTTTTACTTGTTTAAAAATGTCATGTTATCGATAAAAGTGCCACATCTTCCCTGGTTTTCCATGGCTCAGAGACAGGTTTGAGGAAAGTAGATATATAGCTAAAGATGACAAATGATTCCCTATAACCAGTCTGAATCCAAAATTGTAAGATGGGATAAATCCATGAAAAAAGATACCTAAATATCAAGGGAATTTATTGAAACTTCTAGGAGTGGCACAGTGTCAAGCTGTAGCAGCCAGAAATTTATCTCTGCTATAAATTTCAAGTACATGGCTACAAACAATAAAGCTTACTGGATGAAACTATCACATCTATTCAGATATACTTCAGTTACTGTGTGTGATTTTCAGATCTGAAGAAAAAAAAGATTATTGCTTTATCTGATTAATACATACATATTTTATATGCAAAAAGTTGCAATTTCTGACATAATCATTTTGCCTACAAGAAAGGAAAGAAAGAAGGAAAAAAGGAAGGAAGGAAGGAAAGAGACTCAGCAAACTTAGAGGGGGGTACAATTATCTTTATTTATATATTGATTTTTGCCATGTTTTTTTATTATTTTATAATCTATATAATATATTATATAGATATAATCTATATAATATATTTATAAAATTAGTGAATTTCTTTCTACTTGAGTCCAGAGGATTCCCAGTGGAAAACATACTGCCCTGGTGCTCGGAGTCTCAGGTTTTATCCAGGTGGGAATGCTGGGCTCCTCCC
>VWYE01007588.1:328314-395624 GCA_013398995.1 Alaudala cheleensis
AACCAAACAAAAAAAAACAAACAAACAAAAAAAAAAAAAACAAACCAAAACCAAAGACTAAAGTCCTACAAAATTTTAGGCTCTTTCTTTCAGTATGTCAGCAAAGCAGTACTCTTTCAGAGCTGGACTTTATCCCTAATGTCCTATTATATTTGAGAGTTTTCTGCATAATACTGAATGGAAACTAGGTTCAAATAAGTGACCTTGCATATCAAAATACTGATATCTGATTATATATGCCTTGATTTTACCATGAAATATTAATGGGGTAGCAACCAGCTTACAATTTCTCTTGCTGTACAAAGAAAAGCCAGAATTAAATCTTCTGGGATGCATTTCATATTTGTTTTTATGATTAAATTTGTCTAGTGTTGGAATTAGAAGGAAATTCTCAAAAGAAAAATATCCAGAAAATTAAAATTCCTCCTAGGAACCTTAATAACTTCTGACCAAATGTATTGCTTTTGCATGGCAAGATATTGTTAAGGGGGAGGCTGCATGAGTGGCTTCTGCAAGAAGCTTCCCCCAGGTCCAATACTGTCAATGCCAGCCCAGACAGACCTGCTGCTGGTCAAGGTCAAGCCCATCAGCGATGGTGGCAACACCACTGGGACAACATATTTAACAAGACAGAATAAAAACATCCAGCAAAAACACTGCAGGATCCAGGACAGAGGAGTGAGAATATGTGAAAGGAAATTCTGCAGACACCAAGGTCCATGAAGAAGGGGAAGAGGCTTCAGGCACAAGAATGGAGACTGCCCTGTAGCCCATGATGAAGAGCATAATGAAGCAGGTCAACTCTCTGCAGGCCATGGAGGTCCACATCAGAGCAAATGTAGCTTAAGGAGGATCCCATGCCACAGGAGGTGGATATGCACTGAAAGATGTTGTGACCCTGTGGGGAACCTGACCTGGAACAGGCTGCTGGCATGAGCTGTGATCCTGGGGAGAGAAGCCCACACAGGAGAAAGCTTTCTGGCAAGATCAGTGGCCCCACAAGGGGCACCATGAAATATGAGGCTCTCAGATCTTAAGGTCAAATTCTAGACTGATTTTAAACAAGACATTGAAAACTTGATTTCAGTTCTGTTCATTGCAATAGATTCCTAAGAAAACTGCTTGAATATTTATGTTATGAATAGTGAAAGCCCCTGTGAACAGAATCCTGTGGGATAAAAGATAGTATAGAGATTTTGGATATATTAGTTGTTCTATAATTCATATATTTAAACATCTTTATCTGTGCATTCCATTGCCATTCAAATGCCAAAAAGTATTAATTTTCACCAAGTTAAAATTACCATTTTTTAAATTTAACTTGATTATGGAAACCCATAAAAATATTTTTCAGAGACAGACAGATTTGGACCATCTTTTTGATTTGAAAATTATAGTCAACCATGCAATCAGCAGATAAAAGGCTTCTAGTTATCTCTTGGAAGTTCTGTGCATCTGTAATCCTAGCTGACATTTGACAGATTCTCTGTCAGATTTCCATGTTTTATCTTTCCCCTCAGAGGTTATTTTTAAAGTGTGGCTATGAAAATTCAGCACTGTATAGGAAGCTTATTTGTAACTGGCATGGTGCCAAACAACATATGGAGGTGCTGAACATATTACAAAATTCCAGAAATATGAATCACACATTGAAGGAATCTTATTACACATGTGACTTAGAAATGTTCTCTCTTTCACAATTTATGAGGCTAATTTAAGGCTACATAGAAGTATTATAAGCTATTATTCATCTAAACTAATTATTACATGTGTATTAAAATTTATTACAAACTTGAATAAGATGTCTATTGAGATCTCCATGAATATACATATATAGATAAAATTATCAAAGTCCCATCTATTCATTTGTGCACCAGGTAGAAGCAATCTGCCTTCCTCCCGACTCTGTGTTACCTTGAGGACCTTGAAATTAATTAGATAACTTTCTGTTTAGTTTGAAAATTTCCCAGACACGCATAGAAATTCTTACTCTAAGGCGATAAACATAATTTTTCTATCTAGTAGAGCATTACATTTAAGATTTTGGGTGGATAAGCATAGGCAATTTGTCAGTGTGGCAGCAAATCAGAATATTCATCTGAACTTCAAGAGACAAGCTGTTAAACTTTTACAAAGTCTGCTGCATAGAGTTTCCCCAACGTGCACCACAGCATTCTCCACCTTGGTGCTATTGTAGAAGCCATGGCAGAGTCTGGCATGCTGGGGAGCCGAGATAGGACTCATTGACTGCACACAAACAGCAACGTGGCAGGTGCTGGTGCCCAGGCATTGGCAGAGGTGGGGCTGAAGGGTGGCCTTTGTAAGGGGACTCCCTGTTCCTGACACAGATGCTTCCAGCAGAGAGTGGGCCTACCTCAGGGCAAGACTGAGCCCAACAGACAAGATGGAACACTGGTTGAAAGGTATTTAAGAAAGGGGAAATGCTGCCGGGCAGTGGGGAGAACACTGCTGGGGGCATGGGCAGCTTGAAGGAGTTGGAATGAAGCTGAGCTTGAGAAAAAGTGAGGAATAAGGTGTTTTAAACTTTTGTCTTTGTTTCTCACTACTCAAATCTATTTTAATTTTCAATAAATTAAATTAAATTTCCTCTAATCAAGTTTGTTTTACCTGTGATGGCAATTTATAAGTGATATCCCTGGTATTGTCTCAAGCCACAAGGCTTTTCTTACTTTGTTCTTGCCCTGCAGGCAAGTGGATTAACCCTCCATGATCAGTGGAACAGATGTCTACACTTAAACCAGTAATTTCAGCCTCCCTTCACTCTGAGAGGAGACAATGAGGCATGCACAAGGAATTGATATGTGTTTCACCTTACTTTAGTCATAGACTCTCTTGTGAAAAGCATGAAGCTTTGTTGCACAAGGATCCATTAATAGCTCCCATATTCTACTTGTATATCAAAGCCTTATTACATAGTTTGCTTTAAGGCCATGTGGCCACGAGTGCTGTTGGGCACCTAAATAAGAAAGAGCAGCCAAAGCTGACACCTCCAGGCTATCATTGGTTTCAGCTGAGTATCAAGTCCCAGAATTCAGTACCAGGTGTCACAGCCTTGGGCTCTGTATTAGGGGCTCAGCTGCTAGTACTCAAGCCAGCACTGATTGGATGCTGCTGTGCTGCCTGGAATCAGACTGCCATGAGGAAAGCTTTGTAGGAAAATGTTGTGAGAAGTAAGAATTTTACTCCTCTCAGCTTCATTCAAGTTCAGCCCCTATCCTTGCCTATGCTATGTCACAGATATGCCTGTGTCTGTTTATGTATTGTGTTGGTCCCAATGGCCTGATTTTGTGGTTTCATCTTCAAATCTGTTTCATTGCTCTGGACTTTTCTGGCCATCTGGCTTTTTTTCTGATTGAGTTTGAGGTGGCCAGATCTGCCCAGTGACTCTTGCTCAGGGTCTGTGGGACTGCATTACTTGGTGAGGGTACCGTCCTCCACACCTTGGGACACTCTTGGCTCATCTGCTCTCAGACAGCAGCCCACTGTTTTGCTCCCTGACCCTGAAAGCTGTTGCAAAATGTTTGGATGCATATGCTGTGGTTTTGTGTGAGAGTTTTGGAATGCAATTTATACATAAATTCACAATATCTGTGCTCATAAATAAACAGTATTAGGAAGAAATCCCCAGCTTAGAGATCTAAAGGCACATCAGGCTGCGGGAGTCTGTACTGCTTAGTGGCTGCTTCCTCCATTGCAGATTTTTTTTTTTTTTTTTTACAAAATAAGCAAAACAGAGTCATGGAAAAAATTGCAATTAAATTACGAAAATAATCAAGAATACAAAGACTGTTCTTGCAAGTTCTCTTATATTTAGCAGCAGAGGTTTATGTGTGTCTGAGACAAAGCAGATTGACGTGTAAATGAATGGAGGTTTCTAACACATTCTACCTGATTTCAGAAGTCTTAGGAAAGGAGATCTGTGCTTAATTACAGATGTCTGGATTACACCCTGGAGGTATAAAAATAGTAAGATTTATTTTGACTCTTGTTTGCCATTATATATGTATTGATTGTATTCAGCCAAATTAATTTCCTTTTCTCAAGTGTCATGCATGCAAATTAAATATCTTGCTTTGGCAGACACTTGGTTTAGAAGCTGAAGTTTCACTGCCATGTTATAACAATTCTGAGAAAAATAGAAACCGATCCCAGTGTAATACCAAAGTTTTTGTTTCGTATTTCAAATTACATAAATGGTCAGACTCAGTAAATATCAAGCAACTCTTACTATTTTGTATCTCATTGCACTAAACTCAGCATTGTTGAATGCTTTTAATATTGAATAAGTAGACTTTAATTTGTGAAGAACAGTAAATAAATAAACATTATTAAAATATTGATGGAAAAAGATAATTAAATAATCATTAAGGCATATGTTTTTCATACAAGAAAAATATATATTGTGATGTTTGGGTTTTTTTCCCAAGGCAGAAGCACTGGAATTTAATGCAACCTTGAAAAAATATAATCTGAGTTGGGTAGTAATACTTTTATGATTTTGTTTCCTATTTATAGAATCATAGAATTTTTGGAGGAGGGTGTCAGCCTTGTTGGCCTTCCCCTTAATTCTTACTCATGGACATTCAGCTTCACTGTCATTAGTTTCAATGGCATTAAAAGCCTCCCTAATAGAAAGGGCCACTCCTCCACCTCTTCTCCCTTTCCTGTCTCTTCTGAAGAGCTTGTAGCCATCCAGTGCAGCACTCCAGCCATGTGAGTTGTCCCACCATATTTCTGTGATGGCAACTACATCACAGCTTTGCTGCTGGACCATGGCCTCCAGCTCCAGTTTGTTACCCATGCTGTGTGTACCAGTATACATGCACCTCAGCTGGGCTACTGGTTTCACCCTTGCGCCTGCTTGCAGACAGCCCAGCTGCATCCCCTTCCCCTTCAAACCTAGCTTAAAGCCCTCTCATTGAGTTCTGCCAGTTCATGAGCTAAAATTCTTCTGTTTTTAACAGAGAGATGCAGCCCATCCAGTTCCAGCAGGCCAGATGCTGTAAAAGTTGCCCCATGATCAAAGAACCCAAAATTCTGCTGATGACACCAACCCTTGAGCCACTTGTAAATAATGTAGGCTCTCCTGTGCCTTCCATCATTTTTCTCCACCACCAAAGAGACAGAGGAGAACACTGCCTGTGCTCCTGCCCTATCAACACTTGACTCAGTGCCCTAAAAGTCCTTTTAATTGCCCTGACACTCCTCTTTTCAGTCTTATCACTGCCAGCCTGGAGTATCAGAGGTGGCTAATAAACAGAGAGCTGAATCAGCCCAGGGAATCTCTCAGTATCTCACTTGTTGATTACATTATTTTAAATGTAAGAGAAACCTGCATCAATCTTTAACAAAAAATTATCTACAAAATAAGTTAATAACAAACTTATAGGCTACAATTTCCTCTTATTGACTGTTCTTTTTTGATACTTTCTGATAATATAATTTTCTCGATAACTTTGTTTCACAATGTATCAGCTACACCAACATTTTTTGCAGTTCATGAGGTGGAAATTCTGTCAAAATCAGAGACAACAATATTATTTGTTTAGCAAATACTCTATTAGCTTAGGCATCACATCCTGAAAATTAAAGAAATATATAAAAATTGTATAGTTTATAATTCAAAATCAGATCACATCCTTAGTTCCTTCATACCACATTCAAGCAACATAGTCACGACATCTCTCATTATTTTTTGATGTCAACATCCCCCTGACAATTTTATTTTCTTTTTATTCCTAATATGAAAGAAAATAGGACAGAGAAAGTAAAATTCCTGAGGTTTTCCTCTGTAATTAGCAAAGGATGGGAAGATATTCTATATACAGAGCACTTAAATTAGATGCCTGCTCCAAGTAGCTCTTTGGAAGAATCAATCTTTCTGCATTGCCTATATGAAAATCAATGTAGACTAGCCTTCTAATTTAGGTACATATATTTAGGATTTATCTGTCCTACTTTAGGTATCTAAAAGGCTTACAAATCCTAATTAGTCACTCTGGTCTCACATTGTAATAATCTCCAAGGACAATTCACTGCATAAGAAAGTGTGGATGAATTGATCTCTGGGAGAGATACCAGTATCTTTTTTGCAAGCTATAGAATGAGTTTTGTGTTATCAAGCCATTATTACCTTAATTTTGTTGCTCATATGAAGGTATTTATCCCACTGGGGAGCTCTAGGGCATCTGGGGCATCTACACAGAGTTAATAAAGACTGTAGAGGAAACCCATTCTCTTCCAGACAACCAAACATGACTGGCAGAATAATAATCTGGTAAACAGGTAATGGCTCTAAAAAATTGTATCTCATGGTCTAGAAGAACTTTAAACATCCTTTCCAACTGAAAGTGTTCTATGACTCTATGATTCCATGTCAAGAATCTTATCATTTCAATTGAATGCTACTCTAGATTTAGACAATTTAATTAAAGTTTTCACATGTCAGTATGTGTTTTTGATTCAGGATGTGCTGCTTCTTTTGAAATTTCAGTAAGAAAGTAAGAAGTATTCAAGGTTGATCATAAGATTCATTGCATAAAGGATGGAAAGTATAGAGGAGTTGATAGCAATCTTCTGCCCCTTCTGATGTGAGGAGTCCTGGGTATTGTAGCAGCAGATGAGCCCACCTTCATTGAACACACAGTGTGTTACACAGAATTCCTGTCTGTGGTGAGGTTCACCAGCACAAAGTCCTGTTTCTCAATTCAGATTCATCAATTACTGGTGGCATTAGATCCGAAGAATGTCTTAGACAACATATTCTAGCATCCTAATCTCATTAAAGAAATAATAGTTCCTGAGGAGTTGCACACAGTATTTCCACTGGTCAAGAAAATTCATCATTTTTTCTTGACCAGTATTTCCACTGGTCAAGAAAATTCATATACATTTACAGTAAATGCACATTGGAAACAGGGATGTTGACTATGTATTGATTATGTGCACTTTGACTAATTATACTGTTATTTAGATATACCTTAATAAAACAGCAGTGACATGGAAACTGTGATATCTTTTCATATTCCTGAATGATCATAGGTAGTGTCTACATGTGAATTATGTGTACAGATTTCCGGTACAGGCAGATTTCAACGACTAAATTCACTTATCTAAGGAAATATGGCAAGTGCCATTTGAGTCCTAGACTAGCTTCACTGTCCTCCAGCTGCATTTTCATGGAGGCATGGATCTCCCATATGTTTTCTCAGATAATTTAAAGCAACTTCAAATAACACTGGAGGCAATTTTTAGGCAGCACTTACAGCCTTACAGTCTGTGCAGTCGAAAAATTCATCACAACCAGACACTGTGGTTTAGGTTTGTTTGTCTATATATCAGTGCAGCCATTTTTTGTGTCCTAAGATATCTGAAAGATACTCACTTGATTGATACCAATCCTACAAGATACCTGGAGTGATGTTCTGGAGCTGGAAACTTGTGAAGATAACTAGGATTAAGGATCCCCCTTTTTTGGCAATTTAAGCAAACATTGTATGTCTACTTTAGAATCACCTGAATTACTCTTTAAACTCCACTAATGGATGATAATTCATTTTATTGAGAGCTTACACACCTACATCATATTAGGTGAAAAACCCCAGACCTGGATGGAGAAATTTCTGTTTCTTAAATGGGAACAGAATTCTTTCTATCACTTTAAAGCTGAGTGTATCTGGTCTATCTGAGATGGAGTTAAACTTCCTCACAGCAGTCCTTGCTGTGCTTTGCAATGGTAGCTGGAAAGGCTTTGGTAACACACCAGTGCTTTGGCTACTGCTGTGCAGCACTGGCACAACATCAGGGCTGTCTCTACAACATTCCCTATTGTCCCATCCTGGCAGAGAAGAAGATCTTGGGAGAGGACAGAACTGCCACAGCTGACCCAAACTGACCAAAGGGATATTCTGTACCTTATGATGTCTACTCAGCAATCAAAGCTAAGAATTAGGGAGAAAATGGGGAGGAGACTTTTTCCTTTTTATTTTCTTCCTTCCCTGTCCTGCTGAGGGCAGTAGTGATAGAGCAACTTTGTCTATACCTGATATTCAGCCAAGGTCATCCCACCAAACAAGTCTCATCCAAAGTCAGGTATATATGTTAGGGAACGTGAATATCTCCCACGGATTTTAGATCTCTCATAAGCAACATGCTCTATTTTATATAGAAAATTCTGTATTCACAACACTAGGAAACTGAACCTAAATTCCAAATGACTGTTCTCCAAAGCCACTAATTTAATATTTCAAGCTTTGAGGATGGTGATGGATGCTCAGGTTTTCATTTCTCATGGCAGAGGAAGGAAAAAAACCCAACCTTAAATATTCATTAATTTTCTGTGATCTAATTCTTATTAAAATATTTAATTATGATATTAAAGCCAAAGGCTTGCCAGTTATTTTTATAATTTCCTGTCTGCACATCCAAAACATTTGGCAAAATCTCTTCCATCCTATAGTTTCTTCTCTGATGTCCAATGTAAGTTATGTTCTCAGTGATAGACTTCAGAAAAATCTACATCCATCAAGAGCTAAAATTTCTGAGTGAAATCTACCATCTTTGCTTCAAATTGTCATTGGAATTAGGTGTATGTAAAGGATTTGTGTCACACGTGACCATTCACTGAAAGCTCTTCCTTTCAGTTGTCTCTGTCTGCAGTGTGAATGGTGAATGGCTACAGCAGAACGGCAAAGCACAAAGCTGGACCTTCATGCATCTTCTCCCTGGCAAGATTTATCAGAACTTTATGTCATGTTTTAATACAACATTTATATACTTAGCGAATTTCAAATCACGGCAGATTAGTTGAGACTTTAGATTTCATTCAAAGTATCTGTCTGCTTGTTTGATTTCTTTTTCCCCAAAGCAAGCCTCAGACAAGTTTGACTGGCAGGGCAGCAAAATATTCTTATTGTCAGTATCTGGATTTTCTTCAGCATCAGAAACAACAATTAAAATAACAAGAGTGTTGGCTTTTTCAGTGAAGCCCAAGATGGAAACCTTGATATCCCTGTAGGCCAAAACATTGTGGCCAGGATTGCTGGTCAGAGTACTACAGCAAAAGGTAAAAAACAGCTTTAATTCTGTGTGATGAAGTATCTTAAGTGGAAAAATAAAGATGTTTTTCCTTCCTATATTTTTATTTTACTAATTATTTCATTTTTTTAAGACATAACATGGTAATACAAAATTCTAAAACATTCCTAAAAGCAGAGGCCAGTGCCTAGCCTCCTGTTTTACAGTACAGAAGAACATCTAAGTCACTATAATACAGCATTATGCTCTTTCTGACTCACTCTCCTTGTAGAAGAGCAAGACAATTTTCTCTTTCAGTATACTGGAAATTTACAATAATTTGAACAAGAATTTTTTAACTAAAATTATGTTGCAGACTATTAGTTGATAATTATTATATTTTATGAGAAGAAAATGATCACATTTCACTCTTGAAATGTGATTTTATTTATATGTTGGGCACTGAGATGATTTCCTAAATTCTGGAACATTTATTTGTAGATAAAGTTAAATTCCATTTAATTTCCTAGGAAAATTTATAGTCAAAGCCAACTCTTAGAAACCACCTACCCTTTTATTGTGTTATTTACATCTGCTAATGAAATATTTTAGCAGTGCCTTCTATTTGGATCTTAATAAATGAACTAACAATAGACAGTATCATATTTAAAATCATATGTTTTGAGGGGAATTTATTGCAGAAGAAAATTATATTAGATGTAAAGAAAAAGAACAGGCTTTAGAAGAAAAAAAATTGCAGTGATTCAGAGCTGTCTATTTATCTCCAAAAACACCTCAGAGATCATACAGAACAAAATTTTGCGCCTATAGAGATGCACACACACACATTGCCTGTACATATGTTACAGTCCATCAAACTTTAGCACTGCTTCTTTGCTAGCAAACATCTGTTCCAGACATTATGGACCTATGTAAGACAAACTGTTTATGTGCTGAGATTGTCAAGTATTCAGCTGGTCATTATCTTTCAGCCTTATAAAACATCACTAGTAATTTACCTGTAGCAACAAAACATGATTAACAGTTGAAGCTGCCTTTTCAGTGTGATTTTACATTTGTTTTTACTTATTTAAATTTGTAATTCTGAGTCTACCAGTATTTTCTTTTGCTAAGCCAGTTTAAATATGTGTCTCTTCTCCTTTCGGAAAAGCTAAGCATAGTGGCTGTGGTAGATGTATTGATAGTTGGCACCTAAGGCACATCCTTAAAAAGTAAATGCTCTTGATTATTCACTGTGTCAGATCTTCCTTTTCCATTTTTGGCTATTCAGAACCAAACGCTGCAAGAGAATTATTCTAAACTGATTTCACCTTTCCAACATACATGGCAGCGTAACTTCTTTCGTTCCACTTGTCTGATGGGATATCTTATGGAACTACACAAATTGTTGAAGAACTGGGATGAACTTATCCTAATATCTGTCCATTTTATTGCAGACGTTAACAAAGAAACAATTTGCTGACCAGTTACCTTATTTATGAAAGTTAGTCTTGGTCAGACTGTACATGAAGTGTCATCATAAATGACAGAGGAATGGGTTCACCATCAAAATACTTTTGAAAGGAAAAAGATAAGAAATAAGACAAAAATGTCTCTCCTCTTGAACAAATTACTTACTTGTGTTCTCAGTGCTGCTTATTTTCCATGAAATGTATACGATACATGTACTTTATTTCTTTTTGTTCTAATACTCAATCCCTGTTAAATGTGAAGATAAGTATAATCATTTTAGAATGGTTTTCTACTCTTGCAAGTACTGAAAATGAAGATTCTACTACAGTACACATATTCTTGATGATATCAGAGACAGATGAAGAAAAAAAATCAAATCAGTAGGAGTTAAAAAATGAGACTTTAGTAACAAATTCCAGTAAAAAAATCTAATTCAACATTTTGAGTTCTAACATCAGATGTGACGATATTGATGTTGAACATTTTGAAAATGAGATTTGATCATTCGATATATATCTTAGTGGTGAAGGAAATACTGTTCAGCATTACAATGAAAACTAATATGGTAACAGTATGTTCCAATAAGGAAGGATATTCAGAATACTTATTTTATTTTGGATCTTTTCTGGAAAGTTTTCATTCTGTTATTGGCAGCAACAAAATCAGAAAACAAAACATTTCATAAATATTTAGGGTAAAATTAAGGGGAAAGTTTTCATAAGATTTCAATAAAGTAATCATTACAAATAATATTGCAGTGAATAAATAATTCAGTGTTTTGCTGAGTGATACCTGCTGTAGAGCCTACGGCAGATTTAAGCCATGGGAGAGCTTGACATATGTGACAGCATGCCATTTAGAAGTACTGCCTGCATGCTGTCCCTGGGGAGGGCTTTGTTTGGCTCTGGTGGTGTAAGGAAATGCTGAGAAATGCAGGTTACAAACTGAGCAATCCCCAGCTGTGTTATGTACATTTGTGTCTGAGCCTGTTACAACTCTCCCATTTATGTATGATGAAGCTGTGTCTGCTGTCATTCTGCTGAAGTTGTTAAATATTCTCAGCATTGTGCAGTGATACTGCTAATTGAGAAAAAACACCATCAAATGCTTTTTTTTTCATCTCAGTAGATCAGTGATAATTACAGTGAAGCTAGAGTTCATGCCTCTGGCACATAATCACAATTTCTCCAACTTCCAAGTTTGCTGTCATTTGATATGCTTGATTCTGTATTGTCATGATCTTAGACATTGCCCATAGGAACTAAAATTATGAGAAAACTCTAGACACCCCTCCTATCATCCTGAATCTTGACAATGAGATGGCTGTAATCTCAAAATTTCATTAGACATATTTAAAACACCACAAACAACATTCAGCTCTTAATCTGTTCTAAATACAGATACTGTTATACAGTGACAAAAACTGTCTAAAGGCACTGGTTTTGTCAAGAGCTGAGGAGTGGACAAAAAATGTTTGAAACTACTCCTCTGAAAAAAATATAAGCACACTTAATTCATAGATGAGGAACTTCCCCTCCTAAAAAAAATAAAATATAATAAAGAATGTTAAAGATATTTCCTTCCTCTTATGTGGCAAATCCTGTGAATATAGCATATATTTCTCAGTTCTATTTAATGATGTGCAGTCATTCTTATTTAATGATACTGTGCAGTCAGTGGATTCAAAATGTCTGCTATACCCTTTCAGCAATACTACTATCTAATAGCTTAGATATGTAAAGTAAGAACTTGCTAAAATGTCACCTTTCACTTTCAGTTATTTAGAGGTGAGTTAGCTATCTGACATCCCCAGTGCTGTGGGAAGTGAGGGTTCAGACTACTTCCTGTGTTTTGTCACCAGTAAGATGTTCACTGAAGGCATGTTTGTGAGTTTGGAGTGAAAATTAGATTAATTTCCATTCTGGTGTTAAGACTGCATTTAAGTTTAGTTCATAGTATAGTATAGCCTGAGTGTTAGGTCTGCAAGCTGAACAGTCATATCTGAACTGATAAAAAAAAATATAGCTAGAGAAACAAAAAGGTCCTAGTGAAATAAAAAGACAGAAGCAAGAATTAGAAAAAGGACAAAGTTATTGAAAACTGAAGCAGCTTGAGTCTTATAAAACCCAGAAAAGCAGAACACTTGAAAGTTCGTATATAAGATGATGTTTCAGGCACAAGGAGTCAAGAAGCTGTTAAATGTTTTTTTTAAAAAAAGGAAAGAACTCATATCTCCATCACTTGTTTACTTGGCTGAAACCTTTGCTGGTCTGGGCAGTAACCAGTGCAACACTTGTCATCTGAGGGACATAGGGACCAGGAAGGAAATTAGTGTGCTTATGTGTCAGTGCCGTATTTACTGCACTGTTTGCCTTCAAATATTTAATTGCCATTTTACTGTGTTTACAAAGTCCTTTTCAAAAAAAGACCCCAACAAGAGCCAACAGATAACATATATCTGAATGGTGACTAGTCCAGAATTTGGGAAAGTTAGTAACATCTATTTTCTTTCGTTCTTAAAGTAAAAACATTAGCAGCATGCAAGGGCTTTTGCATGGATTAACTCAACATTTATATTTTAATACGGGGTCACAGGTGAGGAAATAAGCATTATATGCTATATACATTATATAGGTTATTCATTAATCACTTAATAATGAAATCAGAATCAAACAAGCATTCTGATTTATTTAAGAATCTTTTCATTGTCATTAGGACTTATCAGTTATGGGGTACTAAATGATACTTCTGCTGCAGAATTTAAACTGTCTACATCTAGATCAGTAAATATATTTAAAATCATGAATTAAATTGTTGTCACCTCATAATTATATTTTTCTGACATTTTTAAAGCCAAGAATATGGGCACTCTTCTTTAAATTTTGTTTTGCATAAAAACAGATATCACTCTTAATCTATATTACATATTTATGTACAAAATAGAAACTTGAGTCAAAGCATCTTCATTTAATTCGAGAGAAAATTCCAAATGACAAAATAAAACATTAAATTTTATTTTCATTTTAAAAAATAGACATTGTAGTAGACATTTTTATTTAAATGCTTGTTTCCACTTATGCATCCACTTGATCTCAATTTTTTGTACAATTTTTGTCTTATTGTTTGAGCACTCTAGATTGCTCAGATTTTTAAAATAATCTCACAGTGAAATACTTTTCAAAAAACTAAAGATACATGCTCAAACATAAAACTGCTTTTTATATTTAAAAATGGGGGCGGGGGGTTCTGACTAGCAGCAACACTTCCATGTTTATTGTACCAAATGTCAAAATATTGTGTGTCAAATACTACCTAATATGTAACTACTAGTCAAAATATTCAACTGTCAAGAAATGAAATGCTAGTGGATTAAAATCAGCAAAGTTTAAAATAGTATTTTTAATAATCAAGTAAATGAAAGCTGTAGATGAGAAAATACAACAGTTTAGAAAAGACTCCTTGACATTGTGTTGCCTGTATGTGTCAAGAGTTTGGAGGTGTTGGGGTGGGGGTGGGTCTGCAAGGGCAACATCTGGGAGGAGAGGCCAGGTGTGCCCTGTGCTGGGCTCAGCCTGTTCCAGCCAGCTCCAGCAGATCCACCGTAGGACATGGCTGAGCCTCACTGTCAGGGTGCTGGCACCTTTGTGGAAATGTATTCAAGAAATAGCAAATTGCTGCCTGGTAAACTGAGGAAAAAGCAGGTGGATATTCTGGGAGGAAGTGCAGTCAATGGAGAGGACGAGGGCATTGTGTGTGAATGTGTTAAGATGGTTCCATGTTACTGAGGTTGATGGAATATAGGAACTATTTTCAGTGGTTGAAAGGAAGTGTTACCTGGTAATGGATTTTACCTTCTGCGATTTTATTTGCACTGAGAAAACTTTTTTGTTGTGTTTCAGTAACTTAGCACAGGTAGTCAATCATGATATATTTATATGGTTACTTGCATATCAGTAAATCCATGACAGCAGACTATGGATCCTGAACAATTAATACTTTAGATAGATAACTTACATAGTGCAACATAACAGTGTGTCTGCTCTGCACAACATCTCTGTACCTTGACAGTTGTGCCACATCATAGCCACATGTCTTTTCCACTGGGTGATAAATTTGACATCTATGTTACAAAAGATGTTCAGCAAAAGGAAAGAAAAAAAAAAAGGCAGAGAATTTTCAGTCAGATAAAGCCACCACAACAACAGGCAAGGTTTTAACTGCTGCCTGTGAAACCAAGCAAGACCAAACAATATGTAAAGCAGTAGTGAAATGTGACAGTCTGGGGTTGCACTGTGAGAAATGCAAGTTTCCAATGTTCTGCAAATTATAAATAATATCTACTGAGAAGGCAAATTTCTCACACACAATCTATTATTTTTGGTTTTTTCCCCCCTCACTTGTCATAAAATGGCAGCCTTTAATACACTCTCTCTGCTCTGGTGGGTATGTGGGAAACGAACTATGAGTCTCATCTCAGAGGCCCTATATAAGCCCTTGCTCCTGCTACTCCATCTCTTTTGATATTTTCTGCTACACTACCAAGAATTCCACATGGAAAAATTGTTGCATTGATAGCTTTAATTTAAATTCATAAAACCACATGTCATAAAACTAATCAACCGGAGGAACAGAAAAAAAAAAGAAACCCAAACTACTCAAACAATAGAAAGGTACTCTCATCTTCTAGTAATAAGGAAAGTAAAGATGTTTACATTAGATCACAAAAGAGCACTCTCCCATAAAGCATACACTTTTTATCCATTATTTCATTATATCTATAAATTTGCATAGTTTTAAATTAAAGATTGCCAGGAACTACGGGGCAGTTGCTTTTCTTTCAGTTGGCTTGCAGTCCTTAAATGGATTTTTGTTCACATAAAAGCCAGAAAAATATTTGGGCAGCTTATTCTTGACACATTTTATCCTCCAACTGAAGGGATGAGGAAATTGTGAATACCTGAAATGATGATTTATAATAGAAGCTGTTACATAAACATGAATGTTAGCACTGCTATTGCTGGATCAGTAATAAAAGAAAACTGAAGCCAAGGTATAGAACCCTGAGTGCATTTCACTGGACTAATATAAGGTAGTTTTAAATTCTTGGTGAGCTCGTAATCCTTAAAAATAATACTGTGTAGAAGAAAAAATCACAGACTCAAATGTTAAATTTTTAGTAATATAAAATTTCTCTAAATGAACAGATGTGCAAATTAGTTTTCTAGAAAGTAAAAGTTTTGAACATTACATGGAACATATTTTCATTGTATTCCTGTAGAAAAACATAAAATTTTAGTGCACTATTTAAGTAACTCTTTTTCTGTTACTTCTTAAGCATCTTGAAAAGTTTCCAGCATGTAATTTGGTCATGTGATGTCTGCTAACAAATTTTTATTTTTAAATTCTGTGATTAAAAAAAAATTGGAGATTAGTAATACATATACTTGATATTTCTTTCTATAAAAAAACTTAAACTTTATTTGTCTTAGTCTTCTTGTGTGTAAAATGGCAGCACAGGTTGAAAGTTGAAAGGAAAGAAAAATGTCACAGGTGAGGGTGTAGGGGGTGCTGGGTGTAGGAATCCTAAAATTAAGAGAGAACTCAGGATGTATGAAAGCAATTTTGAGAAGTTGACAGGAGGCTGAGAGAAGCTGGGAAATTCTACAAATTTTCATGGGAAACTAGGAACTTAGGAACTAAGAAAATACATTTGTGTCTGTTAGAGGGAACAAGAACAAGAACTCATGCTGATGGCTCAAGATGTAAAAGACTTAGATACTTTGCTTTACAAAGATAGGAAAAGTTTCAAACTAAATAATGAATTATTGTGTATTGTTTTTAGCTTCATAGAAGGCTTTTGTTAACCTGGAACCCACGTGGGTCGTTTTCTGATTTGCTAAAATAATGTGATGCTAAGCTTGTTAATTGTAGCTATTGGTTGAGAAAATTCTTATAAAATATTCCGCAGAAGTTTTTATTTTGTCTCTTGATCTAGTTTGCATCAATGTTGTTGTTTTTCTGTATCTCTTGCTTATTGCTTGTATGATATAGACAAATAATAAATGCTAAGTCTACACCTTAGCAACTATCAAAGATCCATTCTGTTTGCAAGACACAAACTAAACCCACAGTGGGTTGTGGTGTAATTAGTTCTTTTGCAGGCAGTGGTTCAGGGGCAAAGAGGTTTGGTTTTTGTTGTTGTTTGTTTGTTTGTTTGTTTTCTTCAATTAAAAAAAAATCTTTCTGTTTTGTTTTTTTTTAAGGCTAAAGGATTAAAGTCTAGTAATGTAAATTTTGTTCAATGTCACATGCATGAAATTCCTGATAGCTGAGCTACCAGAGGGAGTCATTGTTCTTGATTGCTTTCTCATCAAAACCTCACCTACCTAAACAATTTCCTTGTCATTTATTGAGTTTTAACAGTGGAATGTTAGCAAGCAAAAACCTTGAATCTGTTCTCTCTGGGCTCAATTAACTCTATCAAGTTAACAGAGCAAGGACCAGCACTTTACACTGACAGAACTGTTTGAAATGGACTGTGCTCTGGGGTCACAAGTCATCTCCTGTTCAATTCTTGTTCTATAAAGAAGTCTTTTCAACTTTTCGTACAGCTGCTTATACATTGCTGTCATGTGTTCACTTTGTGATAGGGACCAGAAGTCAAATGAAGAGAAGCCAGGTCTTTCATATTCTTCTTTATCTGGTTCTTGCACACGTACTAGTAGACTATGATTTAAAGAGACTCTCCAGGTTCCCTCTCTTAATAACATTCACAGTTGGATGAAGTACTAGCAGGAGACTTACATGAGTGGTCAAATTTATGCATAAAATTATCCTATTACTTTTTTTACTTGATGCTGTGTTACAAGAAACTGCAAACCTTTCCCAACTAATTTTGTTCATACCATTCAGTTTTATAAAAATCCATCACTTCCATCCTCAAATGTATTCTCTCCAAGCTAAAAATTTGTTAAAAATTTCTTCACGTAAAATGTTTCATAGTTTTGAATTACCATCCTTTTTGCACTAGCCCATATCCCAGAGAGTCCATAATTTCGGGGCTTTTTTGTTTGTTTTTTGGTTTCGGTTTTGGTTTTTTGTTTGTTTGTTTTTGTTTGTTTTGTTTTGTTTTTTCCCCTGGGTAAAGCAGAACAGAAACCTGGATTTAGAATGACAGGTTTTTTCCCCTTTTGATCTCAGCTCCTCTACTACTAATTAGCTGGTCCTCAAGATATTTTCCATGGAAAAGTGAGTATTTTCATTTCTATTGGTGTGAATGTTATTTGAAAGAGCAGACAACAAATAATTGTCAGCAAAAGACAGTTCCGAATCTGCAAAAGTTTCAAATTATTTTATGTATTATGAGAAAAGCAGATCATCCAATTACAAAAATTTTGAAAATAATTTATTAAAGAACAGTCTTCTCCTAGGTAATAGTGATTTTATTTTTAAAATTATATTTGATATTGAAATATTTTTTATTCTGCATTGTAAACCTATGAACATAGAAATAAATCATTATCAGTTACTATTCATATATTCATATATCTATTGATAACAAATTATATCAGAATTCTAATTTATGGAAAGATGGATCTGGAAAGGAAAAACATATTTATCCAGATATTCAGCACCCAGTACAAGATCCCTGGGAGTTTTGCCTTTGGTTTCTGCAGGGGCAGGATTTTCCCCACAATCTTTTATTAATAAGTCTATAGTTCTGCTTGAGGGTATTGAATTTTTTTATACACAAATATTTCTGTAGATTGGTTCTACTCCTTAGATAATTTTATGCAGAGTACTTAATAGTTTGCTATGATGGTTTACTTATCATGTCTTGAATTAGCTGCACCTGTTTCACAGAAGTTAATGACATAAAATTAAAGTGGTAAGGAATCGGTTAATATTATTAATAATGTAGCACAGTAACTGGTAATACAATATTGATACAGATACAAGACATTTCAGTGATAGCTGTTTGTGCCAGTATTTGTCAGTGAACAACCTAAATTCTTTATGCTTTTGGTGATTATCTAAATAAAGGGCTGAAGGAATATTAGAAGTAATGAAATGCACCTTTCTAAAATTCTAAGTCTCTTGAGGATTTTTGACCTTGAAAGGATTAAAAAAAAAAACCTGAATCAGGCATCTGTACAAAAGAAAAATACTTTCACAAGACTAATATTTGCTGGCATATTTCTACATGTGCTTCATGTAGTAATGTAGAAGGATCAACATTAACTTAAATACTCACTGGATGAAATAAATATGTGAATTCAAATGAATAATCAATTTCAGTGTCTTTTAACATGTTTTGGGAAGTCTTTGATTTTTTTTATAAATATTTGGTGTTCTCTATACTCTTTGATTAGAACACAAATGCTAGAGTTAGATTCAGGATACCTGATTTCTATTTTTGGCTCAGCTGTTCCAAGACTGACTTTGGGCAACTCATACATCTTAAGATTTATTTTTGATTTAACTCTTTATTCTCCTAGTCTTTTTAGATAATAAACAATTGTTTCAGGGCAGAAACTGTACCTTACTGAAAGTAAAACATCTGGAGTTACAGATATTCAGACTGTTTAGAATGTGTAGGCTATTATACACCTAAGTATAAAACTCTGTATTGCTTCCTCTAAATTTATTTCTTGACATGATATTTAATGCTTTGGAATCACAAATTTTCTTTTGTGAGATAAGGACTTTTCATTAAACCATTGAAATGGCTAAAATTATTTATCTATAAGAAAGCTACCAAATCTCTCATTTAATATTTAGTGTGTTTCATATTTTCAGCATCAATTCAAAATGGAAAGGTGTCAAAATCTGGTTAATCCCCACTGAAACGCAACATGGGTGAGTCATCACTCTTTGTTCTTCAGATGACACTGTGACATAACTATCACACTGCAAGTCCTAAGAAACTGTGACAATGGTGAACTAAGACAAAACCTATCAGGAAATGTTTGGCATGTTCCACGAGGCAAAGTTGAAAGTTCTTGAGAGGTGTTTGGTCAGAAAGGTCTCACACACCTAAATAAAACACACAGGGAAAAATTCTGTTGCAACAGTGTCATCTTTATATATTGACTTGCCACTTAAGAATCAAGAAGTAGATGAGATTTCATAACAGCTCCAAGTAGATGGGGTAGGATGAAGTGCATAGGCTTCTTATTCAAGAATTGTAGACTTGTGGCTGGAAGCATGGCCCATAAATAACTGTGGTAACAAATAATAGCAAATAACATCTGTGGTTACACTAACTCAGGAAAAAAAAATTTACAAGGGCCATCAATCTTCTTAATTTAGGGCACGAGCTGATCACCAGCTGACATCCACAAGCAATCTCTCTCATGGTGTTTTATTACACAGTAAAGTAGATTATGAGCTTTTGTGACTTTGGAGAAGGAAGAAACATAGAGCATGGGCTCAATCATAACGTACAGGGCTACAAAGACCATTGCACCAACCCAAGATTACAGTACTTGTAAAAAAAAACAATGTAACTTACTTGCACATTTAAAATTGATCAAATGTTTGGTTACCCAGTGACTACTAAGTAACTAATCCCTCTGTGACATTTTTTTTTCTAATGGACATTCATAAGAAGCATAAAAAAAATCTTAGGAACACTTGAATTTAAATCATGCAGGAGACACTTAGGCAACTAGGTTAATATCTGATAATTAAATAGATCATTAAAAGACAGTTTTCCTTTGACAACAATCCTAAAGAACTTAATAGTACCATCTTTCCTTTGAGAAGAGTTTAAGTTATGTATGGTCTCTCAGTTAAATTAGAAATTCACATTCATATGAAATTCTCATGAAAAAAACAGAGAATGGCTGACTTTTCTTTATGTGATAGAAATTGGAACTTTTTATCCTATCCACCACATCATTTGGGGGAAAGTAGAAAAAAAAAAGAAAAAGAAAAAGGTTATGTATTGGGGTTTTTATTGGGTTTATGTGATTGGTTTTTTTAGACTTGCTTTTATAGCTTAAAAATTCTTATAACTTTAATACATTTTTTACATGGATAAAGAACAATGTATTTCCAGAGGTTAAGCTTTATTACTACTGATGGAAAAATATAGAGTTCCTAAAGTTTGAGTAGAAAAAGGTAAAGACCTACATAATGTTAAGTTGCTTTCCTTAACAGTATTTTGAGCATGATTACCTATGGTTATTTTCACAGAAGATAAAATTTTGAGTTTATTTTGGAAGGAGGAAAAAGAGTCAGCATAACAGAGCAGAAGCTGGAGATTACAAGAGACTGAATGTGGAGTCTCTGGCACCAGCCTAATAGGCAATTGATGAAACAAAAGTAAATATTAGCATGTAATGTGATTAGAACAGCATGCAAAAGTGACCCAACATAATTATTGAAGTATAAGATCAAGTACTACATAAAATATTAATGTTTACAGATGCCTAGTGCCGTAAAGTACCTAAAGAGGGACTACAAGAAAGCTGGAAAGGGAATTTTTACCAGAGGCTGTTGATAGGACAAGGGGTAAAGGCTTTAAACCTAAAGAGGTTGGATACTACAAGGAAATTCTTTACTGTGAGGATGGGGAAATCCCATCCCTGAAGTATTCAAGGCTAGGTTGGAACTCGATGTTTTTTAAAGTCTCTTCCAGCTTAAAGTATTATATGATTCCATGAATTTAATTATAAATAATTTGGATTTAAAGCTAAATACCTTAATCTATTAGGTATCTCTGCTATATGTCATAGACAAAAGCTGTAGTGTAACTTTCCCATGGTTAATTTGATTTGTATCGACACAAGATTCACATAGTTAGAATCTCAATGAGACCTGGTTGTATACAGATAAGAGGAGTGTGGGTAAACCTTTCTAACAAAAATGTTTGTCATCTTAGGAAATGTTCCAAAAGTCTGGCATTCTAACTGAAACCTTTAATGTCATAAAAGAGAATCTGTAAATTATTTTAGGAGACAACCAATTAATGGCATCAAGCAGTCTTAAAACCCTAGAGTTCTTTTCTCATCTCTAAAAAAATAGACCAGATAAAGTAGATGGTCAGCCTATTTTAGCTCTTTGTATTTCTCTCTCCATTCAATTCAGCACTCATGGGTCCAGAGGAAGAGAATAAACAGAAAAACTTAATTATATGCCCCAGTGAGAATGAAATAACTACAGAAGACTGGGAAGGATTCTCAGTTCTTCTTTTTTATTATTGCTTTTTAGCATTAGGACAAAGAACATTGTGACTATTGGGAGAACACTTAATAAAGAAAACTTTTTGCTATTGTTATAAACTAGTAAACAATGTATGCTCATGGATGCATCTGGGCACTGGGGCCAGGTAGCAACAAGCAGTGAGAATCAATCATAGAACATAAGTCTTTAGAGCTGGGTGTCTTTATGCAGAATTCCTCTTGGAATGGTTCCTAGAAAATTCTACTGCCTGAGGAGTGTCCAGACTCCTGTTTGAGACTGTTAGTTGGCATATGTTAAAATCACCCCAGGGAATTTTCTAGCACTTTGCTAGTAAAAAATGTTGTGTTCTGATGCTTGGGAATGTTCCCAAATACTATTTAATTTAAAGACACAGCTTCTAGGAAGAAATTCTCCCACAGACATCTTCTATATTAGGAGCTCCAGATTCAAATTCTCTCTTGCTCATTCAATTCCATGCATTTTTGGGCCCATTAGCTTTGAAGTCTTGTTGCTGTACAGTAGACAGAGTTAGTGGGAAGAATGAAAGAGAATTTCTTGTAAACTGTCATGTATCTTATTGCTTAACTTCCAGTGACTGAGGCACTGGAACAGCTTGTCCAGGAAAGTTGTGGATGCCCCTTCCTTGGAGGTTTTCAAGGCCAGCTGGATGGACCCCTGAGCAACTTAGTCTAATTGATGATGTTCCTGCCCAAGGGAGGGGGTTTGAATTGTGTTATCTTCAAGGTCCCCTTCCCACACAAACCATTCTGTGATTCTGTGAACTTTCTTTTCTTGGCAAGAAGAGTTCCCTCAGGATAAGTAGATCTAAACTATACACTTTCCTCATCTGTGATGAATACAATAAACAGAAGTTTATGGAAGAGAAGTTCCTTTTGCTTTACAGCCATCATCACTGGAAAATCAGGCATCCTTAAGTGAAAAGAAGGGATTCACCACATGCCTCTGAATCAGCCATCTACTGATTAAGTATTTATTTAACGTTATCTCTTGGGTATCTATTGGCCGTTTCTAAGACGCTCACATTTATCACCTGGTTTATTCTATGCTAGTTCCCTGTGCAGTCAAAAAAAGGACTTATTTAGCTGGTTTGAAAAATCCTGTGGAGACCTATGCTTCTCTCCTTTGGCTGTAGCCACCGCTCTTTACTTAGGGTGTTTGGATCCTCTAGATGTTACATAAAGGATAGGTTAAGTGTTTAAAGCACAGATACTGAAGCTTTATCTTCTACTTTATCTCTTGGAAACAGAGAGAATTCCACTGAGAAAGGAAACACATTTTATGGTGTACGATGCACAGGAAAGGTTCATCCTGCTTCAGAAATGTCACTGTATTTTTCTTCTGCCCTTAAAAAAAAAAAACACATTTAAGGTGCTGTATTTGTTTCACAAATACTAATTTTCAAGATGAATCGGTTGACTAGGCATTGTCCTCTGAAACCTTTAGTTCTTTATCTTTGCATAAAACATATTGGTGTATGTAATATAATGATAATTCCAATAGTGGTTTTTACTAATTAGAATGTTATTGTTAGCTTCTAAGAAAGTAACAAGGAAGGAGAGAATTTTCTTAAATGTACAGTAGTAGTAGTGCTTCTTTTCCAGAACTAAACTGTCACCAAGCCAATTTTTAGTAAAGATCTGTAGGAGGTTTTACTAGCCTCTGAAGCATGTGTGTTAAGAGCTTTTAAAAAACATGTAGCCATAATACAATGAAGGAGGCTAGAAGAAAATTACCATGCCCAAATAACTGAGAAATAACCCTTTTTAATAAGTAACTCTAAAGGGTGCCAATTACTATTAAAAAGAGCAAAATAAAGAAGTAAAACAAAACATATTCCCAAAGAGAGAAATATTTCATGCTTCAGAATGCAGCAAGTGCAACTTATGAGAGTTAAAGCATTTCAAAACAGATTTATGTTCATGCTTAGAAGCAAATGCTTTCAGAATGGCAATGATTACTGATGCAAATGATTTTTATACCGAGTATTGCACCTGAGACATGCAATCCTGGTAGTTGAGATATCTTTCTAATCTACTCTGGAAAAGCACTGGCAGAACACAGTACAAAAGTCATATGCATGTTGGTGTTTTTTTGGGGTTTTTTTGTTTTTTTTTTTTTTAATAAAAAAAAATGTCCAATATTTCAATTCTTCCTGAAGTTATTACTTATTCAAAGTTTTATTTAAATGCAAAAGACTAGGACCATGGCTAAATCAATTCCTACAGACATTGCTGAGATCCAGCTATTTCAAATATTTAAATAGGTTCTTTTCTCTCACAGCGGACTAGAAATTAAATCTTCATATGCTAGTGAAATTAATTATACTGTTCAAAACAGACCTACTTAAAAAACCTTTTCCATTTCTGTATGTAGTCTCAATAACATGGCTTGGTCATGTTTATACTTCAGTATACATACAGAAATACCAGTAACTTTTTGTATCTGCTAATAAATATAGCTGTAGAGCAATTGCCTTTCCGTTGTTTATGCTGCCCTAGCCATTTAGTCTCAGGCAGCCCTTCCTTCTCTTCTCTACTTCCTTTTGACAAGGAAGTGCTCAGGTATAAAAAAATAGGTATTTACAGACAATAAAAATTAAAAAAAAATATTTTAAAACATTGTTTTTTATACATAGAACAACTATATTTACTATATATGCTTCTAAATGGGTATATAGGTGGATATCTTATATGTGTATATGCGCATCTATAAAGCTTATGAAATGGAGTAAAAATAGTGACAAGAACAGGTATAAAGTAAATGAAACAAAGACTATGTAATAGGATCTAACTGAATAATTAGAGTTTAATTGTGAAAAGGCACTAATTAAACAAAAGTGAAAGGCAAACTCCAGTTCCTTCACTTTACCAAACTTTAGAGACAGCCCTGAAATGTGCAGAGCAGATGTTTCAAGACAGTGGGCACCAAAACTCTGGGTGGTGTGTGGAGAAGTGGGTACATTTCCAAGGGTTATAGCACCTTTGTAGGAAACCCTGGTGTAAATCCCATTATGTGTAAGGAATAATCTTGTCTTTTGAGCCAGATTTGGAGGTTCCTGCATCCAGCCCAACAGAATGATCATGCAATATAACTGGGGCAGACTTTTGTTTGCATGGTAACGCACAAGTAATTGTTAAAAAATGGAAAACCAGAACAAAATGCCACCTTCAGAAAAAGTGTGCTTGGCAACAATAATGAAAAGACCCAAACAGGATCCCAAAAAATGCTGCATCAATACTACATACTGCATCAATACCAAATACTGAACCAGAAAAATCAGTCAAGCAGCTCATGAATCATAAACTGGATTTTGAAATATGTATGACAGAGAGAAGATAAGTAGTACTGGAGGGACTTCATTTCCCCATGGCTGAGAGGGACTTCACAGCTGCCTTGAGGATCACAGTGGGGAGCAGGCTGGTGCTATGTCATTTCAGACTGTCCTGTCTACTGCAAAAGCAGCAAGAGCCAGGCTTTGGGACACAGACTGCAGTCCCATTCTTTTGAAGACCACAGCTATGCAGAAATCATAAGTAGGTAAGAAAAAGCAATGTGTGTGTGTCAGAGCTGAAAGACCATGATAATTGCCTGGTAGAGAGGAGCAGCTGGCAAGTTGCCGTACTAAAAGATCTACCTGTATATCAGTAGCATCTATACTACTGTCCTATAGATATACTGCTGAGCAGTGAAACCCTGTTTGGAGTTTGGTTGGCATGTTCTTATAGGACTTTTTAATAGGATTTTAAAAAGAAAATTAACAGACTAAATAGGACTATTGTAATAGTAGTTAATGGAATCATAGCAGGACTTGAATTGGAAGGGATGTGAAAGATCACCTAGCTCCAATTCCCCAAAGTAGTTTGGGATTCTATTTCTTGAGGCAGAAAAGTCATGAGCATGAGATATGGTAAAAGCCTGTAAGGTCATGAATAACACTGTTATTTTCCCAGATAGATAAATGTGAAACATCAAATAAAGACGTCAGTTTCAAAACAAAAGGAGACAACTGTTTATGAGATCTTTAAACCTCCAGAAACCCATGGCACAGGTTATTAAGTATTTTAAAATTGCTGAGAGTCAGCGAGCATTAGAAAGCTCTACAGAAGATAAAGTCTTAATATTTTTTTAATGATGAAGTCATGTCTTTGAACTTAGAAAGTATTAAATTGACATAGTCATGCAGGCTGAGATGATATGCTGGAAAATCGGCACTACATTACTACCAAAAAATTGGTAAAATAAAACTCGTTAACGTCAATGTAGTATGAAGAAGCAGGCATTCTTTATTTGACTGGATGGATGAGGGGTTATGTCCTCAAAAATATCATGCATGCTAAGTACAGAAAAAACTCCTTTTTCTATACTGTATTTTACATACATGCTAATTGATTTTCCTGTAATAAACATGCATATAATAATAATTTCCCCAAAATCAGTAACACACATTCCTTCTTCTTGCATGCATGCTGATGTCCTGAGGGTCTCTTTCATGGTCCCTAGTGGTCAGTAACCCCCAAAGGCATACTTAGCCACCACATGAACTGGTAAAAACTTTGCATAACTGGGCTGGTTGCTCTCCAGTTCTTTTTGGTCAATGAGTTTAATTTCCAGCTGGTGCTAAACCACCACAACATCAAACAAACAAACACACACACAAAACCAAAAACAAACAAACAAACAACAAAACAAAAAAAACTCCTTAACTTTATTGAATCAATAAGGATAATTTTTCAGCTGCAAACTTATTATGAAAGAACTCAAGTAAATGAAAGTTAGCAGCTCTTTATGTTGTCCTTCCTTCCAATCATGCAACCTCTGCACAACCTTCTTAGATTGAATTTTTTCTCTCTACTGCCTCTGTCTCATGACTCCATAATACTCTTGCCAATGTCTTAGTCTCGACATAACTGTAAATTCCTGGGGATATCTCATAATCCTGTGCTATATCTAATATTCTGCAACCTCATGGAAAAAACAAAATTTCTCATAGAAAGTTCAATACACATTGCCTGACAAAAATGTTCCATATGAGCCAATCACTTCAATTGTTAATAAAATTTAGAAAAAAATCACCTCTCTTTTATAGCTTCAAATGATGAAAACAACTGAATTACAGAATAGTAATAAAACCAAACATTTTAAAGTGGTCTATTTTTTCCTGAACACTGAAATTTTCTACAGAATTTCTACTGTTGAATGTTTAAACTTCCTAATTTTTTTTTGTCTCTACTCGTAAGTACCAGTCCTTACTCAGAAAATCTTCAATGAAAATTAGTACTTGGATAAATGAAAAAAAGGAAAAAATGTCACAAAAAAAATTATCAGTAGAATTAAACACCACAGAGTTTTAACAGAATTTTGAAGATTTCAATTAATTTTTGCTCTCATAAACTAGATAAATTGAAAGTCTGTCTTTTCCTAATAATACTTAGATTAAAAGAAATAAAACAAAACAAAATCTTTTCTCTTCCTATCCATATAACATGGAAAAAGGAAAACTTTTTAATTGCATGATAGAATATTATACTTTTAAGACACTAAAATAAAAGAAGGTTGTTATATCTGTTTTGTAAAATGGTTCAAACTTCAAAGACTTTTAGTAAAAGTGAGAAGACCTACATTTCATAAGTCTCCTAGATTTTGCAACAAGGAAAAGAAAGCATCAGCACTTATACTGTAATGATGTGGCTGGTAAGGGAATACTATGATTTCAGAGACACTTTGAATAGATCTTTTTTGAGTGAGATTTATTTGTAGTTTAAAGAACAGATACACCAAAAAAAAAAAAAAAAAAGAAACCCAAAGGTTATTATCAGATGTTCAGTTCATGTTTAAAAGAGCTGCAACAGATTCACACTAAATGATCATTGCCTCAAATGACATACTGAAAATACAGGGTCAGTTCCTTCCAACTGAGGCAAAATTTGTTCTTTTAAAGTTAAATAAACATAAGAAAGTAAATAGAATTCCGGTATTCAGTAAATTGAAGACTGTCTCTATTAGGTAGCTTGTTCAAGAGGGAAGGAGGTAGGTAGAATCTAAATAATGTGTTAAGTTGAGCCATAAATAATATTCAACAGTTATGTTTTAGAATCAAAGTAAGAAAAAGGATTAAAAAAAAAAGCAGAGGAAAGAAAATTTAGTATTCCAGTACAGAACTGAGGCAATTATGTTTTGTCCCAGCTGCATCTTTTGTAGAAGACAGAAGAATTACTTTATGATAATTGTCCTTCAATGAAAATTATTCACCCTCCAACTGTCTTCTTATGATGGTCTTAATCCACAGTGCAAGACCTCTTAGACACCAAAATACAATGCAACTAAAATTGCCTTTGAGAGACCTCAGACTCTCCCAAAAGGATTATTTCTCAACTTCAGATTGCTGATGAAGTCCATACAAATATTCTGAGCCCTAAGTGAGACACAAAATGAGCTCCAGAACAGTATGGACCTCATTTATCCACAACATTTCAGTGTTAGGTCATATCCTGGATGTGTTGTAATCTCCTCAAAGCTTTTGCAAAAAAATGGTAGAGCAGGACATCCCAGAAATAACTGTGCCAGATGATCTCATACGGAGGGATCATTTTCTGCCATTCTCTATTTTGAAAGCATTGACACAGAGAGGGGAGTAATTTCCATACCGTGGAAATATGGACTTTACTGGTAAACTTCCTTTAAATACCTCACAGCCTTTCCATACATTTCTTTGGTTTACTGATTTAGTCTGGTTGTTAGCACCATCTTTACTACATAAGACATGCATTATTTTGGTACAACTATTCAGTGCAACCTTGAGCTGAATTTCTTACTCATTAGTAATTTAATTTGCAAACAGAAGCTTAGGAAGTTGTAGGAAATAAGAAGTGAATGTAGCTCTGTTGGCTCTTCTGAAGTAAGTTTACTTTTTATCTGTGCTTCATTACATGAAAGAATTTTTATCTTCATCTTCTATTTTTTCCATGTGTTCATGATAATACTGTTTGATGCTATTAGGCTTTTAGTTGTTGCAAAACAAATTTGTAGCTCAGTCTGAGTGAAAACAGCCAAAGCATGACATGCCCTGTTTAAAGCTAAACAGATTACTATGGCTATAGTTTTATCTATCAGGTACACTGATGCTACTTGTACTACAGCAGATAATTTTGTATGCTGTACTAATTTTATATTATATCTAGGCTGTTTGGGTTCTGGCTGAATAGAGGAATTCCTGATGACAGAACTATTGATAGTGGTGTTGTTTGGACAGGAAAGCTTAGCTGTGTCCATGGACATAATTCAACTCTCACAGTGAAATGTGCTATCACCTCCAGGGCTAAACTCTCTGGAAAGTGTTAATTACCCTCTCATGCATTTCACCCTGTAGGCATTCCTTGGTTGTTCTTCCTACTTAGAATGTGGCAGGTGGAGGCAAAGGTCCCTACGGAGGGTATAATTCAAAGAGTTGCACAGTAATATCCACCTTTTTTAGTTCTGCAGAAGAAGCAGAACCATATCTGATTTTTACTTATTTATTTCCCAGACATCATTTTAAGGGACTGTGGAAATTCACTTTCCAATTTTTCTCAGTTTTTTACTTTCATATTCCTTCTCCTTCACCTTCAGTCTCTTCTCTTTTTTTGGCAATTCTTAGCATGTGCCAAGATACTACAGAAACAGATTGTACAGTATTTGAGAGTGCAAAACAATAATTTATTGTCTACTATACACAGCATGTTGCTACTATTAACAGACTACTATAGTGATCAATAGTATCTTCATCATGCAGTTGCATAGGGAAAAGTTAGCTTTTGTTGCATTTTGTAGTGGAATGAGTCTCAATATTGCTGAGTTGAGCAATTAGTCCTCTAAGTGATCTCCTGTGCTGGGGTGGGAGGGCTGGAAAGGATCTTGATGTCAATAATTTTACCCTTGAATCTTTTAGGAGCTAGTAGCTCTCACCATTTTACCAGGCACCCTTTTGTCTGTGTTTTTGCTTTTCTTACTTTTTGTTATTTTAAAGCACAGACTTTTTCACACCTTAGCAACAATTTCCTCAGTAAAATTGATGCAAGGTCACACAGCTGCTTTGAACTAAACTAGGCCTTGAATTAGACAGCTGAATTTGGTTGAGTATGGGGATACTTCAAAATGAACTGAGTTGGCTTTTCAGAATAATGACAGCACTGAGCCTCCAGTTATTGCAATAATCGATTTGCTTAAATATGAGGGTCTAATTTTCTGTGAGATGTCCTGGCATATCCACCTGGTTTTTTGAAAATCTTCAACTAACAAAAATAATATAGAAAAAGAGATGGAACCTGATTTTTCCCTAATTAATTATTTTGAATACTGTAGTGCAAACTTTTTTTTCACATTAAGCAGACACGTCATTAAAGTGTTTCCAAAAGAGTTGATTCAGCCCCATTGATTTGTGTAGATGTGTTTACTCAAATTTTGCAGCAGTCTTACATTCTGAAGTAATTTTCACTTTTCCTAAATTCTGCCAAAAGTTTTATTTGAATGTTATAAAAATTACTGTCAATTTCCTTATGCTGTAAGTGAATGTCACATCCTTTTAATGTCTTTGTTTACTGGAAGTATGAAACAGGGTGGCAGCTTATGCAGATAGAGTAGAAAAGTGCTGAATCTGAAGGATGACACTCACTGAAACAAACACTTGCAATCTGAAAAAAAAAAAAAACAACAAAAACCACCTGTCCCTGTTACTTTCCATGTCAAGTGCATGAGCTGCAAAAACCTATCTTTTGTCTGCTCAGTCGTGGAAAAGGAAGTGACAACTGCAGCATTTTACAGCTCATAACAGTGTCAGAAGCAAAATCGGTGAAGAAGAAAATACAGAGGGGAAAAAAATCCCTCACAATGTGTGCTTCATTTAAGAGAAATAAGAAATAACAAGAAAACATCTCTGAAGTGACAGCAAATACATGAAAATATCAACAGAAGAAAATATAAATATGTAAAACTAGAACAAAAAATGATTCATAAGAGAACGTGGTTGCACTGGGTGATATATGTACTCAGAAAAACATATAGACACCTAGAAAAAGGAGTGCTTCTGGGAGCCAGGGAAAAGTTTAGGCAAGTTAAAGTTAGTGGAAGTTTAGATTAAGAGCTAGACAGAGATGGGGGAAGGGATATATTGCAAAATACTTCAGTCTTTATCTAGTGAAAAAGCCCAAAACAACAAAACACCAGCATTCACATGCACTTCGTTATTCTGGATGTCAGTTCCTCTGGCTATGGATTTTCTAGGTTTCAATAACATTTTCTGTGCTGCATTAAAATCTTAGTCTTAAAGAAGTTTCTTTTTTTGTGTGTGTGTGCTTTTGCAGAAATTCTTGAAATATTGTGCCCAAAACAAAAGGAACCAATCGTGGCCCTGTGGATCATTAGAAGCATTTCTGTTCACTTTAAAAGGCTTTGAAACCCTCATAAATTAAAATATCTGCACTGGTACATGGGCACGTAGATTGGTACATAGACAATAAAATAATTGAAAAAAATAAGCATCTATTAAAAAAAAAAATTCCTTGGAAGAAGATTTCTGATATTGAAACAATATCAACAATTCAGTCTCTGACCCTTTTCACCACAAAAAAATATTTTACAAAATATGACCTTTGCTGCTATTTTATACAAAGAGCTTCAGACTGTATTAGATTTAAGAATTAGTTTTGAAAAGGTGGTTAATTTAATATATTATGCTTATCTGTGACAACCTTTATAGGCCTGGAATCTCTAGCCTCTAGATAAGTATAAGGATTTTAAGCTGAAACAGTGTAAAACGGAGTTATTAAAGAGATAGGCTGATAGGTAACATGAAAAAATATGTTTCTGCATATGAAGTTAGTAAAGATAAAAAATAAGTTTTAAAAATGCTCTTGACATCTTTCAGGAAGCTAGTGCCTGGGAATTTATGCTTTGCTGAAGAATGACATGAATTTCAGATTTATCAAAAAAAGAGAAACATCAGGCAATCTGGTTACTGATTATTAAGAAAGAGAGAATTATTCCATTTGATTTGCTGAGAATTTTAATAATCAGATCTATGTAAAAGCAAAATATAATGGCAGCTAGATGCAAGAGCAAGCTTATCTTCTCTGAATATAGAATGTTATTTTGCCATATTAATAGTTTAACTAAGGAGAAGCAACATTTATTATATAACAATAATCCTGTCTCCAAAACAAATGGTACATATTCTAGTAATATTCAGAAACACAAAACTCAGGGTGCTCTTCCAGGAGAAGGTATATGTATTTGAGTTTCTTCATATATTCTGAAATATTTGAATCATGTTACTCACATTTGCTTGCATAAGAAATTCTTCTAGGAAAAAATAAGCAAAAATTTATGCTAATAACAATTGAGTAAGTTCTTATGAATTCTGTTATTTAAAAGCTTTGAAAGGGTAGGAGAGAAAGAGTAATTTGAATTTCTGCTATTTAATAAGAAGTCTGCTTCTAGCCAGCAAGTTACCTAACAAATAGAAACCCTGCAATTTATAGATGTCATTTTTTACCTAGGGATCATAATGAAATCATAAAATGAAAAGAAAAAAACAACTGTTTCATTCTGTCTTTTGTATGGCAGAAGACATTTTTCTTCATTATTAAATGAAAAAAAATGTTAAAAAATAACATTGCTGCAAATTAAATACTATGTTTTTCTGGCAAGTGTTCTTTATATAGGCTCAGAAAATGAAAAGCAACCTGATAGAAATTTGAAAAAATTATGTTGTTCTTGTAATACAGTTTTGCTCCATTCTGTTGTGTTGTGGTTCCCCCAACAAATTGCTCCCCCTTTACCCCAGGATATAGAAAGCTAAGATATCCCTCTGACCTTTACCCCTTTCCCCTATCCCATTAGCCCTAGGCCAGACAACCCACCAGTAGATAAGACCTATATAGGAACCTCTTCTGGTAATCCAGTCCTATCTCTGAGATATCTCCTTCCCTGGGCCCCGTGGGGAGCTAGCCTTAAGTCTTTGGGGGGCAGCAGGGGAGGGGAATAGTCTCACTGTTGGGAGGCAATGGTTATGGTGAGAGTGAGATTGTAGGTAAAGCATGATTTAAATCAAAACTGCGCTCTGGGATGTGACTTACTTTGACTACAATGAGGTATTGTTAGATTTGTATGTCTCTTGTATGGGTTCTGAGTGGAAGCCAAGAAATGTGTCACTGGCTGTATGACCAGAAAAGGGAACTTGCAGGCATCATCCCATGATGATTAATACAGAATGAATTTCAGGGTTTGCCTTGAACCAAGATTGAACAACCTCCTTTCAAGGAGGGGCAAGACAGACAGACCTGCAAAGTGAAATGAATTAATATCGGGCTCTAATGCTGTTAGGTCAATGGAAATTTCCATCTGACTTAATTCATTATTCAACCTTCAACAGGAGACTCAAAGCCTTCTCAAGCTCATTCATCTGAGCTGTGTATGTGTTAACTAATAGGGTTTTTTTGTGTATGTATGTAACCAAATTTGAGTGTTTTCTATTGCTCCATTGTTACTGTTTTTACCCAAAGCTGTGATGACAAGTTAGACTGCACTGTCTTTTACTGACACACTAAAATAAGACAAAAATGTTATTAATGTAGCAAAATTGGTTTGATTTGTAACATTAGGGTTTTTTTTAAAAAAATTTTTCCTTGAACAGATTAGGAATGGGGGAAAGTTCACAAATGACATCAGGAGACAGATGGGAAGGGAAGAACACAACATATTGCTATTGTTCTATTATATGAGATGGGCTAGGAGGGATTATGTCAGCTGTTAGTTCATTTAAGGAAATTATTAAGGATTTAATTCTCAAGTGCTTTTGAGAAAAACTGCGGCTTGGGGAATCAGCCTCCTACAGTGTGTGCTTAATTCAGTGGTAAGTACGTATTATGTATCTCTCCTTTATGCCCAATGGCAGAAGATATGAGTTTTTTCTAGCCCTTAGCTATAGACCTATCTTTTCACCAATACTGTAGAGAATTATGACATCAGGAGCAGCAGAAGTCCCTCGATCACATTTAGGCAGTAGCTGTTGCACATGTGCTTGCATAAAAAGAAAGCACTGCACAGCAGCAAAAACAACTATCCAGTTCCAAAACAGAAACAATATCAGATGTTGAGCTTTGAAAAAATGAAAGCTGTAAGAACAATGCCTTCCCTAATCCTCAACCCATTTGCCATGAGTTTTAAATTGTCTTAGACAATGAGAGAGTATGAAAAAAATACTGTATGGTGTACAATAAACCTGTAAAAACTTTTCACATGTGGGACCACTACCAGAAAGGTATAGCCTTTTTAAAATTGCAGAAGCCATGATTTGCAAAATGAAGATATTAAAGTGTGAAAGGCAATTGAAATTAAGTTCCTAAAAGATTAGGTCAGTTATTGAACGAGATGTTAAACGTAATTCATGAGGAATGTGCAGAATTACCTTGAGAAAAGCAAATCAGAGACAGCTTGCTGTCAAACTCAAATTTCTGACTTGCAGCTTCCATGGGAAGGCTCCTGCAACAAGATAGAAGAGAGGAGGGACCAGGTATTCAGTAATGTCTCGCTCTCAGAATGGAAGCAGAGCTCTGAATCCCCAGTAAGGTGCTTCAGCTTCCAAATTGCAGAGTCATGTTTCATACAGTGGTGTTTAACATGACAGCACTCAGCAAGCTGGTTGTTTTGAATACTAATTTGAGTTCCTGTATTTGGTGCATAGTTATATCTAGGCACCTAGATCAGCACCACATATTGTGTTTTGAGTACCTACATTTTGGATGTTGCAGTCTTAAACATCACAATGTGGTTTGTTGAATGTCCCACTGAATAATTTTTCAACATTAGACTTGGAACTAGAGAGAGAAATAGGAGATTAGTTTTACCTAATCTAGTACTTTAGAGGGAGTACTAAAGTATAGAAATCACATATTGGTAAATCAGTGCTTAACTAGTGCCTATCTTTGATGTATGTAAAATACATTAAGATCAAACATCAGAATGCTTCATATATATTACAGTCCTTCTCCACATACTTAGATCTTGCTTAAATACCCAGCATCTGCTTCGTAAAAACCCATCTTCAAATTTTGTCATCATACTTAAAATACCAGCAAGAGCATGCCTGTTATATTTTTTCATTGCTTATTTCACAGTAAAAACACATTTAAAAATATTGCCATTGCCATAACTTACTTTTCCTTCTCACCTGTGACCTTGATGCTTAAAGAATTTTTCTAGGAAATACAAAGTGAATCTTATCAGCTTACTTGCAGCAGGGAGTATTCAGTTACTAGACTTGTTTATATCCATGTGTATACATAAGTACATACAGATATATATATACTAAAAAAATACCAACCTGTTATTATTATTACCAGATGAAAAGTAAGCATAAGTACATAATTCTCCCTCTCAAAGTATTTTAAAGGATTTTAAAGGACAGCTTATTGTAACTGCTGTTAGAGTGTTACAGATACTTCTATTATTATATACTAAGTGAGATATTATTCTTCCCTTTCCTGGAAGGGTATTTTGCATATTTAGTGTTGGGATGCAGCTTAGGCCGGGTAGATAATTTCCTTATAGGGAAATATGTTTTAGCTTTACTTTAGAACAAAAAAGGAAAAGCCCTAGAAAGTTCTCTGTTCCCCAGGCTGCCATTGGCTCTGGGCCAGGAGAGAGGTCCTGATGGGTCTGTCTGCCTGTCCCTCAGCTTTGTAGTTACTTTTCATTGGGCAGTTTGCCAGAAAAATCCCACCTAGATCGTTAGATACTTAAGGCTGAACACAAGGCTTCTGGGGAGCATTTTCAGGGTACTGTAGCAAGTGTATGGGTGCAGTCCCTACACTGTGCATGGCTTTGTTCTTTGTTCTTTGTATTATTTTCACCATTTATTAAAACCTTTTTGAGTTACGAGGCATTCTCGATCATGTCGTCTCGCTCTTATTTTAAAGTCATTCTTGAGAGGTGCAGGCCACCCCTCAGAGGTATTGAACCCTCGGTGAGCTAAATCCTTCAGGCTCGCCGAGAAATTCAATAATTTAGACTTTTTTCCTGGATGTATATAAGGACAGTATTATATTGTAAAAAATACAGTGTAAAGGAATTATCTTTTTAAAAGTGTTTCTCTTTTGTTAGCTTTTTAAATGTTATTGTCTACTGCTCTTGTAAAGACCACTCCTTGTTGCAATCATATTTAATTCTTTCCAGTGTGATAGGTTGACTTATCTTTCTATAATGAGGAAGGTAGCTGTATTACTAAATTCAACCTTTATGTCTGCAGTGGCTGTAGCTTAGTTAGAGATGCATACACTTGACTCTAGAACAATTGTTCATCAATTCAGGTGTCATGGTGTTTGAACTAAAGACATCTTGAAGACTTACAAAGTGGAGAAGGAGAAAGAAGTGCAACGTATGGCTTAAACTTACTAAGCAGTGCAAGGCTTACAAGAAAATAATAAATCAGAAGTGGAAAAGCTGCTCTCAGGTAGTCAATATTTCCTCTTCCATTGGTTTCTTCTGTCTATAGATCTGTACTTTTGCCTCAAGTCTTTCAAAATATGCTAAGGGGAAGAAAAAAAAACAGTTTGATATCTGGGAGAAATAGAAGAAAGACAAAGATGAGGAAAGTAGAAGGGAGGAAGACAAAGTGGAAGGGAGGAAGTTAAAGAGTCATATATGCATGTATGTATCGATTTTGGTTTTTGAAAAAAATATACTACAGTTCTAAGACAAATATTTGCTTGGAAGCTGACATTTATAGCTCCTTTAATAAAGTTAATGTGCCCTTTTGAGTAAAGATGTGGAAACTGGAAAGTAGAGAGCACTTTATACAGAATAAAGATACAGCCTAATAAACTGAGGAAAAATTTTAAAATAATATTAATATGACTCCTGTGAAATAAATTACACTATAGAAATCATAAAATGCAAAGGCAATATTATCACCAAGACACCATACCAAATCTGTGGGAAAATTTTGTTTTTATCAACACTCAAATAATTGCAATAAGTTTCTTCTATATTTTTTTAACATTCTGATAGCAATTAATAACCTTGTAATAGATTGTGGTCATTCAGTACGAAGGTATAATTTACTATTTAGAGCTAAAACTACCTTAGTAATGAATTCTGTACAGTATTTTTTAATTTTCTTCCCCTTGACTCTTAGAACTGGTGAGGTGGCACAAAGCAGTCAGTCAAGATATGGATCAGCATGTTCAAAATTTATGTACTCTCACTCAGCTCACAGGAAAAAGTGATCCCATGTTAGTGTGAAGAGTACACAGGAGGAAAGAAAAGAGCGTGTTCTGAAAGTTTGAAAATAAAGAACATTTAGCTCCTGCACACTGATTATCAGTGCTGATGCAGAACAGTAACTCTGCAGCAGCTTTGAAATCTCAGGGAATGATGCATGGTAAAAATTGAGGGCTGAACATACTATAATATAAAACTAAGAAAATGTAACCAGTTCCCTACTGTGCCAACTAGACCACAGGAAAAAAAAAAATCTTTTTCTCTCTCTCTTTTTTTTTTTTTAATTTCATTCAATTCAGGCTTCCACCTTTGTAAAATTAAATATTTATTTCCAAAAGCTCATTTATATATTTCTCTTCTTTAACACATACAATATTCTATGGCTTTTTCAGTGACAGTGACAGCACTCAAATCCATTTAATTACATAACAGATAGGTCTATGATAATTCTGTTGCAATGAATATATATCATTTGTTTTAAAATTGCAGAAATATTCCTTAACTTGCCATTCTTTCCTTACCAGACTCAAAATCACTTGGATTTAGGTGTCTGGGCTTATGTTTTGGATCTGTGGGAATATATGTGCTCCTGCTGAAGTCCCCAGTCTTAAAAGAATACACTGGATGAACATAAAATGAAGGAAGGGGTGATGTGCTGAAAAGAAATGTCTCCTATTCACGCTGAATGCACTCTACAATTGCTCTTAGTAGCTGAGTTAATAAACTTCTGCATTAACTCCTTCTGTCTGGAGTGAAGCTTCCTGGCTTCACTTTAGAAATGACTGTTTAATATCACCTTCAGAGGCTTTTTACTGCCATTGCTTTTCTCATTATTTTGCCTACCCCTATTTTTTCTCTGTTTTTCCGCTGCCTGTCTTTTCACAATAGAATCTGAAAATTCAGGGGTTATCCTTTCTCTGTAGATTGATCCTTCAAGTCTCAGATTACAAAGAGAAGTATGTTTCTTAGTCCTCTTTTACTGTCATGTAAATCCACTGCAGATCACTGAGGAAACAGAGCTTGCTGTTCTCACAAATTCCCTTGACACAAAGTCCTGCTGGGCCAGTAATACACTTTCTGGTGTCTTGCCTTGTTCCTTAGTATCAGAGAATGCATTTAAAGATAAAAATGTATTTCACTCTACAGGGTAAATAAGTGAAGTTGGATTTTATGTAAATTAAGTTTAAAAGCCTACAGACCTAAGTGCTTGAAATGATTTCTTACAAGAGAAGTGTAAAAGAATTGGAATTGTTCAGCATAGAGAAGAGAAGGCTTTGGAGAGACCTAATATCAGCTTTCCAGCACCTGAAGGGAACCTGCAAAGATGGAGAACAACTTTTTACAAGGACAGGTAGTGATAAAACAGAGGGAAATGGATTCAAACTGAAAGAGAATAGGTTTAGATTAGATGCTAGGAAGTGACAGTGGTGAGGCACTGGCACATATTGCCCAGAATACCTGTGAATGCCCCATCCCTGTGAATAATCAAGGCCAGGTTGGATGGGACTGTGAGCAATCTGTTCTAGAAGAAAGAGTCGCTGCTCAGGACTGAGAAGGTTTGAACTAGATTATCTCTAAGGTGCCTTCCCAACCAGGCCATTCTGTGATTCTATGACTATACTATGATTATGAAAGCTGTTAGAGTGTAATATGCATGAAGACATTTCTCCTGCCTCTTGACAATTGAATTTTGATTAGCTAGGATTACTGTAGTGCTGTGCATGTCAGCTAGGAATAAAAATATTGTTAGCACTAGAGAATAATCTGCTACTAAGAAAGACTTAATGTGCAATAGCCTGTGTGGTATGGATGCAAATTTTGGATGTTTTAATATGTAAAATGGGCTTAAGGGCTTTGCAGTATGTCTGTATAGACACATTCCTACATCCAGTACTGGAGCTTAGCATCAGTAATGAAATACATTCAGCAGTTGAGTCTTTTTACCGTTTTCTGTGAATGTTCAGTCACATAGTACTGTTAATATTTTATGACACAACATTCATATCATTTTACTCTGTATTGACCTTGGGAATGTTTATATTTTGAGTAATGTATTTGGAAGGTACACAACATATGGAAATCAAATAAATCCAAAGATATAAAGAAGTTCCCTTTGGCCATGGCACCCAGAAGAATTTGAAACAACTGTGTTGATTAAAGCCAGTATAAAAGACAAATTCACAAATTAAGTGTTGTTGCACAGCTGTTTTTCAAGATGCTGCTTTTCACCTTAGCTGAATAAATTTGGAAACCTCTTGTGTCCTGGCACTACCTAAGTACTCTCATTTTTAACTGCAGAAAAAAAAAAAAATCCCATCCAGTACTCTACGCTTAAAAACAAGCGACCATGACAGTATTTTTTTATACATGTCCTAAGAGAGATAATGCCTTTGTATGGTTTTTTACAGTGTAAAAGAAACCCTGGATTCACACATACATGCAAAATCTCTTCCATCTCATGAAGAAGATAGATTTTTGAGGTAGGATTCAGCTGAAAAAGCTACTAGGAGAACCAATCACTAAGAGACTGGAATCTGTTTGTTTTACTTACCTAGATTAACAGCACTGAATCAGCCAGTAACTCACAGCCAGTAATTCATTCAAATATTAAAGACAAATAAGTTTTGCTTCTTCTCCCTCACATACTGCTGAATTTTGTTCATTGAACTCCCATTTTTGTACTTAGGAAAGTGCCATGTGTTTTCACAGACTGTTCCCAGTGTGAGGGACAAGTGTGATCCACAGTCCTTGTTGGACCTCGCAGTGCTCATCTCTGCTGTCTGTAGTGTGGAGAGAGGCAAGGCTGACACCATGTCACCATGCTACTCCTGCACAGGAACAGCCTGACCAGCCAGGTGACTCAGTGATGACTAAACACCTCAGCAGGTTTTTTTTTTTACATCTGCATTTACTCAAACTTTCAAAACTATGAGCATACAGGGCAACCAGAGGTGAGTTCCAGGAAGCATAAATATTGTTGTTAAATACGCAGTGAAATCCCATCACTAAAATAATAAAATTAAACAGGTGTTTGAAAGCTTAAAATTCAAAAGTGTAGTATCAGCAGGTTGCAAAAACCTATTCCCCTAGCAATTCCAAAATGTTTAACTCTATTACAGGAAAACAAGATATATACAATTTTAAGGAGATATGATTACCTTTTAAGTTCAATGTTCAGTGTTTAATTTTCTGTTGAGCAGACACCACAGACGTTGATCTCACTCCTTCTTGACATATTTTATTTCATTTTAATATATTAACTGTCTCAAAGTGTCCTGCTCTGGAAAACTGAAGATTAGTGACTTGCTTTTGTTTTTTAATGTCAAATGTACTGTGGATTTAGTCTTGTATCTTTTCTCACCTGTGCTAGGGCATAAAACGGTACCAAAAATCATCACCGTTCTTTGTGCAGACCTCTTATGGAAGGCAGAAACAGTTTTTGTTTCCCATCTACTCTTGACTTTATTTTCATATTCTGTTTTTTAGAGAGCAGCAGCATTAGCCTTCCTATTCCTTTTTATCTTTTGGGGACAATATGTTGAATGTGCAGATAGGTTTGTGCTTGCCCCATATAAAACAAAGGCAAAAGGAAGACATCATCCATCTCTGAGTTCAACTGAGTGCCCATACTGCTTTTTACCTTCTGATTAGTATTTGGGCTAAATGCATTGACTACTGCAGGGTAAGGAAGGAAAAGCAAGTAAAGAAAGGCAAGGAAAGACAAAACCATACAAACTCAAAAGTCTTCATTTGCCTACAAATAATGAATTTTTGGTTGTTTAGGTTTTTTTGGTGTCCTTCTTTCTTCATCCCTTCCTTTCTCTCTCTCTTTCTTGCTTATTTTATTTCGTTGGTGTCAAGGTAACTCAGAAGAATTAGAAGAATTTAGAAGGATATAAGAAATCTTTTCTCAAAAATAGCGAAGCCTGGGAGAATGGATTTAAATCGTGACTGAGAATGAGATGTACTTGGAGATTGTAGGAACAGCAGCATTTCCTTGTAGTGGGCAGGTTCAGTGTTGAATGAGTACAGCTATGAGAATAAAATGCAAAAATGTGTCTGTTAAATAAGCAGAAGTTTGGACTCCTTCTACAGTCACCTTTTATGTGAAATCATCTTTGGCATGACACGTGTTAGGAAAACTAACTTTTTAATAGATATAAGATTCTCATTTTTTTGGAGAATAATTATCATCAAAATGGCAAATGAAGAAATTTTCTACTATCCATCTATCTAGCTATCTGTCTGTCTATCTATCTATCTATCTATCTATCTATCTATCTATCTATCATCTATCCTAATTTACAAACATTAGTCTTTGTCTGTGCTTTGTTTTGGTTTTAACAAAAAAAAAAGTTGTGAAAAAAGTAATGTTTTACCTGATCATGGACTGCTTTTTGTAATAAAATACAAGTATTTAGTTTTTATTTTGTAAATGGTTTGTCTTATATAATTCAATAAAATATTTAGGAAACTATTTTTATTTCCAAGTTAATTTTTTTAATTTCTGTTGCTACCGATGAGAGCAATATGCATGCATGAAAATAAAAAATAAACCTTTTGGTATTGTTAAACCTCATTTTATGGGTGAAATAAAAAAAATCTGTCATTCTTGAATTTAATACTCATAGTGTAAAGAAGATGAGTCATAAACCTAGCTTCTATCTCTGAAGGATTAATACTGTGTCTTTGTGTTGTATTCATGAATGCCCTCCAAGACACCTCTTCAAAATTAGACCAAAATAAAATTCACTTAATTTCATTTGACTCCAAAAGATGCATTTATTTTCCTGAAGCAATGACTTGTCATACATTCATATGTTCCCTTCCATCCCCTAGAGAACACATATGTCACCTCCATGCTGCCTCAGCCCACTGAGGGAATAATATTTTTTAATAAGGCTGCTATAAAAAGTCAGTTAATTTGCATGTGAAATGTTCTGTTATGAGAATAATTATGAAGAACAACCATGATTACAGATAACAAAGCAAGCAACCTTGAAAACAATTTTATTGTCTGGACACCATCAGAACACTACCAGGTAAACATGGTATATCAGTTGTTTGCTGATGAGATAGAACACAACCAAACCAATGATTGCAGTAGTGGAAACACCATAGAACCAAATGTTCTCTGAAGAAAATAAAACTGACATATTTTGAGAAAAATTAACTTGTATTTTTATAGCTTTCTTTACACACTAAAATTCTCTTTTTGCTCCAGAAAATATTGCTATGTCAGATATGGGCGATTATATCCCACTTGTGAAATCATAAGTTGACTATATAGATTTTTTTCTGTGCTCAGAACATTATCTCCTCAAGGGGATAATGGGCACAAAGGCAAAATATTGCTTTTACTGGTGGTGGATGAACACAAATTTTTACTTTGGATTATTGGTACTTACCACCACAGAGTTAAATGTAACAACCTCTGTCTAGAAGGAAACTGTAGGGACTAAAGCAGAATATCATAAACTGTGCTCCTCTGTCAAACATGTATGGCAATGCCTGTCAATAGAAAATTAGAGTCTGTTAAAAGAATGGACCTTAATTTGAGTTGTGTATATTTAGAACACTATTCTATTACACACTTCTCCACAAAAGGCATAATTAACACTTACTGAGATAATATCCATTTGGAAAAACATTCACTAGATATGGTTATACCTACCAGAAATTTTTTAAATGGGAAGATTTTGACTGAGACACTTTCAAAGGCACCGACCTTTTCCCACTGGGGAAATGTAGGCTTATTTCAAAATAAACAGCCACTAAATGCACATAATCTAGTCTCATTAGGAGTCTTTAGTTTGTATGCTAAAAAATGCTGCTAATACCTTCCAGAACATTTTCTAAAAGAAGCAGTGCACTAAGTCAAAGTCCTTTGTCACCAGAGTACTTGTTTAAATCCTAACAGATGTCTTTATTAATTCAATAGCTGAAATACTCACACAGTTACCTTCAGATATGCTAAAGGTTTATAATAACACATAATCTTTTAGATAAAATTGCCTCAGTTCTGCAGAATAGCTGTGCAGATACTTCACAAAGAAGTGAGGTGATGTTTGTCTGTCAGATGTGCACTTCTCACACTATAAAACCCACACTGGATATTTTGTGACATGAATCTGTACTTCTCTCAGGTAAGATTTTTCCAGACATTTATTTCTTATAGTCATTTTGAAAACTATTTCTTAAAGACTGTGCAAGACACTGGTATTCTAGCTCTTAGTCTAATGGAGGAGAATCTTTCTTCACCTGGAATAAAAATAAGTTTTACCATATAAAATGAATATTCCTCGGTATTTTCCTTTAAAAGCCCAGAGTGAGATTCTAAAAACATTTGAATATTTTCTCATTTTATTAGTCAGGTGAAAACATTTTCTTACAAATGAAAAAATATCCCTTGTGATAGGAAATATTACCACATCCCTTGAAATTCATTCTTAACAAATTCTAATCAAATGACAGCCACCTTAGGTGACTTGTATTTCTCCGAGAAGTGCATGTAGCTTTGCTTTTCTTATCATCTGTAGTAATATATTTGAAGACAACCATTTTTCAAAAAGGTGAAATCTTCCTTTTTTATAAGACATTTTAGTATTTCAGAGTCTACAAAAGTGAAGAGATTAATTTTGTGTATGATTTCTAAATTTTTTTGTCACATAATGACTAATTTACAAGATCTTTGCCTTTGCTATATGTTTTACTGCACAGTAAAATTATCTTTTTGTTTCCCAGTTTTGGAAATGCTTGTATTATGGACCTTTCATTGGTCAGTTTTGAGTTATTCAAGAAGGCGCACAAGAATCAAGAAGTTTATTTAATTCTCACAGTAATTCATAAACCTATTTAGTGAGATCTGTGCCCTAATATAATAAAACCTTCTTTTGCAACCAAAATTTTAACCAATTTTGCAACCAAAGATTTATTAAAATAACATTTTAGTCATGTATTTTAGTGCAAAAGAGTAAACATTAATTACATGATTATATTAATTATTTTATGTTTGATTTTCTTCAGTGTAGCTTTACTTCTAGTACATTGATTTGTTCCACTTACAAGTAGCATATATCTCCTCTCCTGCCAAGCTTATAAATCAGTTCTTTATTCAGGGCTATAAATCACAGAATCACTAGGTTGGAAGAGACCTTCAAGATCATTGAGTCCAACCCAGCCCTAACACCTCAACAAAACCATGGCACAGATTGCCATATCCAGCCTTTTTTTAACACATCCAGGGATGGTGACTCTACCACCTCCCTGGGCAGACCATTCCAGTACTTTTCACTCTTTCCATAAACTTTTTCCTAGTGTCCAGCCTATATTTCTCTTGGTGCAGATTAAGACTGTGTCCTCTCATTCTGTCAGTTGCTGCCTGAGAAAGAGACCAACCCTTACCTGACTACAGCCATCTTTCAGGGAGTTGTAGAGAATTATTAGGTCACCTCTGAGTATCCTTTTCTCCAGGCTGAACAACCCCAGCTCTCTCAGTCGTTCCTCACAGTGTTTGTGTTCCCAGCCCCTCACCAGCCCCATTGCCTCATCTGGATGTGTTCAAGTGTCTCAACGTCCTTCCTCTCAGGTTTTCGGGTGTTTTTTGCACCCTGAGAGTTGATGATAGAGTTTGAAAGAGAGTCGAGGCCAGGCAGCTGCTTTAAGAGTTGTTTATTCTTTTTCTTATCTCAGAAGTTTTCTCAGTCCAGCGTGACGTTCCACAAAAGCCAGAAAAGAGGGATCTGACCCCCCTACAATGGCACCTGAACTTTTATAATCTAAACTACGTTAACAATGTTTTCCTTTAAGTACCAGTAACTATGGCCCATGTCAGAGAATGAAATCTTATTATAACCCAATCAAGAAAAAGCCACCACCACTGCAAAGATGGAGGAGAAGAAGAAGCAGGAAAAGGACAAAAAACACACCCTGATTCCTCCATCTTTGCCCCATTCTATCTATATAGTAAAATCTAAAAATTCTATTGTTTCACCCTGTGAGCTAACAAAAATCATACCAATCAAACCCACGTGGACTTCTTTTCCTCTTTCAAACGTGGCTGTGTTTTCCAGGGAATTAAATCAAAAGAATCGGTATTTTTGGTTCTTTTGGCTCTGTCCCAAGCCTCCAGGGACTCCCAAAGGGGTAACCTGGTTTCCCACACTTCCTAAACTAAGAGGCCCAAAACTGGACACATAAATATCACATTTGAGCTAAAAATTTGTAGAGGTCTGCTTTGCAAATTCTTCTTGTTCTTGCAGATGCTCAGGAACCCCATTGTAACTCTTTTCCAAATACTGGCTGTGTTGTTTTGTCTAACATTTAACATGGCCTTCATTTTGTCTTGCTATTTGTCTGAATCCAGAAAACACCTTTCTGATTTTCTTTCCATTTAGTATTTTTGAATTATCTTTATTACTACAGGACCTGAGTATCATAAACACTACATGTGCTTCAGTCCAGACTTCATGACTTCTTTGCCTGGCTAATTCAGTTTGAAGGGGTAATTCTGGGTCTCTCATATGACTTTGAGTGTTTTGTTGCATTATAATCTGATCTGCCATTTAAACTCACAAATTCAATGAGACTCATCCTTCAGTCTTACATCTGGGACAATGTTTTATGATTCATTTCTCTATCCTTCTTGAAAAAGCATGAATTGATCACAATGATTGCTACAGTTCTGTAGCATTTGGAATCTAGCAATGTCTCTTGTGCCTGAATTAAATTAAAATTTTGGAGGGAAAAAATACAAATCAATATAGAACTACAGCAAGAAAAAACCCAAAACATTAACTGGTTTGTCTTCCTCCTGGTGCCACTGCTTGAAACTACATAATTAAATAGTCTGAACTTCCACTGGCTGTCCTCTCCACATCTAGAAGTTATTCAAAAGTTTGTTTGGGGTTTAATTGATTCATTAACTGAGATTTAACTAAACTAATGTATTAAAATTTTCTAGTGGCTCCTTGAAAATATGCTTTACATTTAAGTGTCCCTCAGTTTCCAGCTGGTTCCTCAGTTTTCCAGCTGCTTGCTTATTTCTTTCACACCCCAAGGATATTAATTAACCCAGCTGCTCCCCAGCTCCAAGAATTTTTTCCTAGTCATAGAGTTTTCAGTTCAATCACAATTTCAATACAAACATCTGTGGTCAAACTTTTGGAAGTGCTATGAATTAATGCAGGTGAGAATTCCCCCACTGGTCTCCTTGTCTTTGGCATCCATGGATGTGTAAAATGTGTAAAATGATAAAATCAAATGTTGATTAAAGCCGAGTGAGAAACAAAAGGAAATGGTTCTGGTCAGAAAAAGAACTCATACAAGGTACATAACTGATTAGTTTTAATCTGGCAGTACTTCACAATAAAGTGAAACAAAAAATGTCATGTGACTTTTTTACTGATCTTGCATGCACTGTCACAACCTTTCAAAAGAACTTTCTTAATCCTCTAGGAAGCAAAATTGAATTCCTCTTAAGAAGGAATATCTACTTGTTCCAAGTTTTATATACCTTGTTCCTTTAAGTTTTCAAAAATTAACTTGACTATGACAGAAACTTCTGTGCTAGACAAAATTTTTTTTTTTTTGTTTAACAAGTATGTTGTTTACTTAAGCATATTTATTATCTGGTTTATGCCTCTAGAACAGATTGGAAAAAGACAGAGAAATAGAAATATGAAACACAGGTTTAGAAAATTAAACGTCTTTGAATTACAACTTCATGAATTCCACTAGATATCATCAGTTGTGTTCAGATGATAATAAATGTCACCATTTGCCTACCAGGTTAACAAACAATTTGATTGAGACTCTGCAGTGTTGGTGAACACTGACTAATTTTCTAGTGATTCATATATATCTGCAGGACATGGTCAGGAGGAACAAAATACAGGAAACAGCTAAGCAGATGCTCTAGCTGTGAGAAGTACAAAAACCATGTTGGTGCAAATTGGTTAGCTGCTGCTTTGTTTCTACTTTTATTGGGTTTGCATGGCAAGGTTTTGATAACAGGAAGGAACACAGCTGGCTCCTCTCAGAAGCTGCCAGAAGGTTCCCCTATGGAGCAAATGCAGCTCCAAGACAGACCCACAGCTGGCCAAGGACAAGGTCATCAGTGACAGCAGTAACACACCTGTGACAATGTATTTTACAAGGGGAAAGAGTTACTGAAGAGACGCATTATCAGCTGGAGAGGAGTGAGAATATGTGAGAGAAACAACTCTGCAGATGCCAAGTTCAGTGAAGAATGAGGGAAGGAGGTGCTTCAGGTGCTGGAGATTCCCTTACAGCCCATGGTGCAGCCCATGGTACAGCCCGTGATGAGGCAGCTGTGCCCCTGCAGCCTATGAAGGCCCATGAGGATGCAGAGATCACCCACAGCCTGTGGAGGACCTGGCACTAGAGCGATGGGATGCCCAGAGGAGGCTGTGATCCCTTGGGATGTCCAGCCCAGAACAGATTCTAAGCACAGGCTGTGGACTTAAGGAGAGAGAAGCCCACAGTGGAGCAAGTGTGCTGGCAGGACACAAGACCCAACAGGGGAACCAAATGGGAGAAGTCTGTTCCTGAAGGACTACACCCTCTAGAAGGGACCTACATTGGAGCAGTTTGTGAAGAACTGCAGCCTGTGGGAAGGACTCTATTGGAGAAGTTCATAGAGAACCCTCTGTCATGGGAGGGTCCCCACACTAGACCTGGGAAAGAGTATGAGGAATCTTCCAGCTGAAGAGTAAGCTATGGCAGACACAACATGTGATGAAACTACCTCCATTCCCATTCCACATCCCCTTGCACCACTCAGGAGGGAGAATGTAGAGAAAATTTAGAAAGAATTAAATCCCAGACAAAGGGAGACATTAGAAGAAGGTGTTTTTAAGATTTGGGTTTAGTTCACACTACCCTACTCTGATTGGTAATAACTTAAACTCATTTCCCACAGTCAAGTCTATTTTGCCTGTGACGGTTACTGGGGAGTGATATCTCCCTGTTCTTACCTTGTCTCATGATTCTTTTGTTATATTTTCTTTCCCTTGCCCAGCTTAAGGAGAGGAGTAATAGAGAGACTTGATGGGCAACTGGCATCCAGCCAGGGTCAACCCTCCATATCACTTATAAGTCCCTAGTAGAAACCAGGTCAAGCTTGGATGTAATGAAATTTTAAATGTCCAGGTTTCATAATTCTAAGCATGTGAGATATTTAATTAAATGTGCAAATAACACAGTAAAGGAAAAATACTCCACATGAATAAACAAGTTCTATGATTGAATGAACATTAATCTTCTTATCTGATGTTTGAAAAAGCATCAAACCAACATTATCTCTCAGATTAATATTTTTTATAGTGTTTTCTGCTGGTTTTAGAACACACTTCCGCTTCAATCTAAAATGATGCTTATAGAGAAATCATAATTTACGATGTGGATTCTAGACACTTTAATTTCTGAATAATACTTGACTGATATGTATGGTATTGCTTAGATCTTTTCAGGAGCCAAAATTGCTGAAGTGGCCCTCAAAACTCTGCATAATAAGAGACATTGAAGAAAAAAAAGTTTTCCCCGTGTCGCGCTTTTTTTTTTTTTTGGGGGTGGGGACTTCTAGTACTAAGGTGTCTAAAGAGGTGGCAAGATGTTGTTATGAAAAAGCTTGTGGTCCTGAAGCACAGTTGCTACTGGGGTACACAAATAGATATTGAGAAGATGCAAGAGATGAAAAGATTTGGCAAACTGAAAAAGAAAGTCTGGAAATAAACTGACCTTAAAAAATTAAATAAAAAGGAAGACTGTGCTAGCTTGACATTTAAAATATTTCATGTAATGGCCAAGAAGTAACAAGTGAGCTAAATACCTAATTGTCTGAAAATTGAGTCATAATTCTATGAAATTTGGTGCAACATTTCAAAGAAAAAAAAATCTATAATGACGAAGAAAATGTAAGAAGGTTCATTTCTGTTTATCAGTAAGCTAAAGATAATATTTTTATGTTAACAATTAGAGGTGTGAAAAAGAGAAAAAATAACCTTTAAAAATTAATGGATATCAAGTCAGATAATGTTTTTTATTCCTTGAAAAGGCTATAGAGTTGATTTCATCCTTTAGAAAATCTGCAATGAACACAGACCTTAGAAGATAAAAACAGATTGTTTTTTTCCACTGACCATGTATTGGGAAAAGGTGATCTGCTGTATCATACCACTATTATTTCTCCACACTCTGTTATACATATCTCTGAGCCTACACATCTTATGCCAGCATGATGTGTGATTCTCATGGTTTACAGCTTCCTTACTGGATATCTTGCTTTAAAGGCAAAGTCCTCCATAATTTACAATTTCAAGTAAAATAATGGAATTCAGGGAGAGCTCTGCTGCATTAAGTGACTAGTCTCTGGAGTTAATTTTGGTATTTTTACTATAAAGAACAGAAAGGTATTTTCTTGGAAATTTTGTAAAATTCCACTAACATATTTGAACTTCATTTCCTGAGCCAATATGATAAAAAATCAGTCTCTGGGGGGCTTTACAGTCTCTGTAGATGGGACTTTAGGCTTGAAAGCTTCTTCTTTCTCTGGTCTTAGGCCTCAGATAAAGGCTTACTTTCCCATAATGTACTATGAGATGTCCTAATCAACATATGATCTTCGACTGAAGAAGCTCAATCTTCTTTCCCTGGTGCACAGTCAAGCCATGAATCTGGGATAGTAAGAAATATGGCAATTTGAAGCCTTTGACCTAAATGTTTTCAAGGCCTTAATATGTTGTAGTTTTAACAGCGACTTGGACCAAAAGAAACTATTTTCTTAGTTTCAATAAATCCAAGAATATATGTTTTCTAACCTAATATTGATGTTAGTTTTGTGGAAGCTGCACTTTTATATAACAGTTACTTCAACAGGAGCCACTCCAGATTCCACTCTGCATTCTCTAAGGTACTAATCATCACCATATGACTGATACTAACCTGATGTAGGCATTTAGTATGAGGTATTTTCTTACCACACATATCACCAAGTATAAGAGAAACAAACCCATTTTTATAGTTCTAAGCAGAGAAGACAATGGGTAGTCTCTGAGACAGAACACTTTTTTTCACAGCAGTGTTCCAGATGACTGTATCTTATTTTGAAACAATACAGAGCCTCCTAAGAAACAAGTAATATATAATACGAATATGAATATTTTTTTCATATTTTCATAATGTTTCAAAATATTCACCAAAGAAATCTTTTCATTATTCTACATACTACAAGNGAGAAACAAACCCATTTTTATAGTTCTAAGCAGAGAAGACAATGGGTAGTCTCTGAGACAGAACACTTTTTTTCACAGCAGTGTTCCAGATGACTGTATCTTATTTTGAAACAATACAGAGCCTCCTAAGAAACAAGTAATATATTATATGAATATGAGTATTTTTTCGCATTTTCTTAATGTTTCAAAATATTCACAAAAGAAATCCTTTCATTATTCTACATACTACAAGACTAGAAAACATTTACCTGTATCATTTCAGACAAAAATATTAGGATTGGAGGAAAAAAACCCCATCTGCATTCAGATACACATAAAGAGGCTAGAAGTACCTACATATTCAATGAGTCAAATTTTGACTCCTTAACAGAGATATAGATTAGAACTTGACTGTTGTATTGCTTTTAACTTGGCCACAGAAGTGTCATGAATTCTAGAACTGCATTCTTCAATCATGTATCTTTAATTTAATTGAACACAATTTATTTCTGGAAACAATAAAGGAAAAGAGAAATGTTATACAAATGGTAATATGAATAAAAACAGCATTAAAAATTTTACATCTTTTTGATGACTAACAAAAAGCAGTATTTTGTTACTAAAAGGTGTTAAACATGTATTTAAAACTAGGCTGCAAAACTAGTTTGAGGTATTCTACCACCAGATAGGATTCTTAGGGCTTAACTCCATAGAAACATAGAACCATAGAATGGTGTTAGAAAAATCCTCTGGTCCCTCTCCCTCCTGCAGCTGCTGTGGTCCCGGCTCGGAGTGTGTGGGACCTGCCGGGTGCTCCCACTTCGGAGGCCACACAGACAGTCCCGTGTGTGAGCTTGCAGGAAAGAGAAGGGGGAGATTCTAACATAAATAGGATTTCTCTGGAGAAGGAAGAGGGAGACTGGCTTCCAGGTGAACAGACAGTTTATTCCAGCTGCTGTCCCCAAANCGGGACAGGATGCCACCTCTTTTAGATAAAGTTGGTCAGGGTAACACCCAGCCCAGCCTTTAAACAGACCCCAGGGACTGGGCATCCACAAATTGACTCTTCCAGTGTCTCACTACCCTCTGAGTAAAGCATGTCTTCCTAACATCCAACATAAATCTCCGGTGTCTTATTTTAAAGCTGTTCCCCCTCGTCCTGTTGCTATATCCCCTTGTAAAAAGTCACTCTCCCTCTTTTTTAAAAGCCCTGTTCAGGTACTGGATGCCTAAATGGTCTGTTGAACTAAATGGTTCATGGACTGTCAGGATATCAAAAAGGCAGAGTTTAGGCTTTACTATACTATTAGAAAGCTAACATACTGAAAATATCGATTATCCTTGCCAAATCCTGGAAATGCTGGAATTCTGTGAATCCTTTTTTTAGCATCTAAGCGCAACATTGCATCTTCACAGAACAGCATCAGCATTAATGCACTGGCATAATGCTGGAAATCAGAATGTAGGAAGGCTGTGCAGTGCAGATCTTATCGTTTCATCTGTCTGTGAACATATGCAGAACAGCTGGTAAAGGCTAGTGGGAATACAGAGATCATCTCCTTTGCTGGCTCAGGAAATCAAATTAGGAAATCTGGATTAGCTTCCTCCTGGATTTGATCAAAATCCAGAAATGAGCCATTAAGCCTCCTTTCACTCTTCATCACTAGCTGTAGGCTAATCACAATGTGCCTGTCTGCTTCTGTACAGCAGTGAGGATCAAGTGACAAGACCTTATCAAGACTTGCTAACACACACTGACAGAATCAGGCTTTATATGTAGTGTAGTATTAGTTGACATTTCTTTGAAAAAATATGTTTTAAAAATTTTCCTCTATTTTGAGGAAAAACTTAAGACTTAAGGCAATGACTAAGGATACAGACAAGAAATTATCAGTTCACACTCAGTATGTCTACAGTTAAGCAAGATGAATCTGACTCNAAAGCATGTCTTCCTAACATCCAACATAAATCTCCGGTGTCTTATTTTAAAGCTGTTCCCCCTCGTCCTGTTGCTATATCCCCTTGTAAAAAGTCACTCTCCCTCTTTTTTAAAAGCCCTGTTCAGGTACTGGATTCCTAAATGGTCTGTTGAACTAAATGGTTCATGGGCTGTCAGGATATCAAAAAGGCAGAGTTTAGGCTTTACTATACTATTAGAAAGCTAACATACTGAAAATATCGATTATCCTTGCCAAATCCTGGAAATGCTGGAATTCTGTGAATCCTTTTTTTAGCATCTAAGCGCAACATTGCATCTTCACAGAACAGCATCAGCATTAATGCACTGGCATAATGCTGGAAATCAGAATGTAGGAAGGCTGTGCAGTGCAGATCTTATCGTTTCATCTGTCTGTGAACATATGCAGAACAGCTGGTAAAGGCTAGTGGGAATACAGAGATCATCTCCTTTGCTGGCTCAGGAAATCAAATTAGGAAATCTGGATTAGCTTCCTCCTGGATTTGATCAAAATCCAGAAATGAGCCATTAAGCCTCCTTTCACTCTTCATCACTAGCTGTAGGCTAATCACAATGTGCCTGTCTGCTTCTGTACAGCAGTGAGGATCAAGTGACAAGACCTTATCAAGACTTGCTAACACACACTGACAGAATCAGGCTTTATATGTAGTGTAGTATTAGTTGACATTTCTTTGAAAAAATATGTTTTAAAAATTTTCCTCTATTTTGAGGAAAAACTTAAGACTTAAGGCAATGACTAAGGATACAGACAACAAATTATCAGTTCACACTCAGTATGTCTACAGTTAAGCAAGATGAATCTGACTCTGGTGACTTGTGTAAAATTTGGATATTCCTCAGATAATAAATACCATTTTGCTGTCTCTTTTATCTGGTAAATCTTGAGGTCATTTCTACACAGTGGACTTCCTTTAACATCAGTACTAGAGCTTGATCCAGAAGCTATCCTTAAATGAGCAGGCAACTATTGGTTGACAAGAAAGGTAGCAGACATGCTACCAGAGGATTTTCGTTTTCCATGCAAAATGTTTCCATAACGCCTTAAAAGAGAGTACTTGAAAGTATGTTAAAGGCTAAATTTCATTCATTTCTAAAGGAGAAGGGAAGAGGCATTTTGGCTGGAGTGCAACTCTGGTCTGTGAAGTAAATGTCTTGTCCTAGATAGGAGAATACATATCAGTATCAAGCTAACTTGGGTTCAAAGGCAGCTCATATCTTTTATGTCTTTTCATATCTACTCAAATCTCTTTTGTTGTACAGAGATCCTGGGCAACAGTTGTAGTTTAACTCCAGCCAGCATCCAAGCCCTGTGCAACTGCCGCTCGCTTGCTCCCCTACCAGCAGGATTGTGGAGAGAATCTGACGGGTAAAAGCAAGAAAACTTGTGGGTTGAGAAAAGGAGATTCTATTAGGGAAAGCAGAAGTTACTCACCCAAGCAAATGAGGAATTAAGTCCTTGTTTCCCATGAGCAGGCGGCTGTTCAGTCATCTCCAGGAGAGCAGGGCCCCATTATGCATAACACTGACTTAAGAAGACAAACACCATCACTCCAATTGTCACCCTTCTTTTCTCCTTCTTCCACTTGATATATTGAGTGTTATGACCTATTGGCTGCAATATACCTTTGGTCAGATTGGCTCACCTATCCTGGCTCCTCCTGCCTCCTCCTGCCTCCCATGTACCCCCCAATTCCTCGCCATCATGGCAGAACAAAAATCAGAACAGGTCTGGGTTCTGTGTAAGCCCTGTTCAGCAGTAATTAAAACACCTCTATATTATCAACCCTGTGTTCAGCACAAATCCAAAACACAGCCCCATAGAGTCAGTGTGAAGAAAATAACTCTACCTCAGCTGAAACAAGCACAGCAACTAATATCCCAATGTCATGACCCCTATTTCAAATCACATTTTGATGCTTAATACCTGGTTCATTTTTAAAATATTGCATAACAATAATGTCAACAGTGTCTTTCTCAAAGGGTAGGGATCATGCACACAAGTGTGCAAATGTAATCCTTCAGCACTGAAAACAATATCATTCAGATTCTAGTTTTTATTGAAATAGCCAATCAGTTTGAAAACATTTTTAATGAACCTCTATTAATCATTAATAAAAAATAATAAATTACATAAAATATTATCCAGCTGCATTATTATTCTTGGAATCGATATTAGGATAAATGGTTTATAATTGTTCAGGTCATCTCACTTGCTATTTACATAGAATTAACTTGGTCCTTGGAAAAGTGTTTTAAAATTTTATGTGAAACCTATTAATAGCTGATAATTTTCAGTAGTTTAATTTAGTAGTCAGTATTTATATCCTTCTGGCTAATGTGAGTATGAAGCATATGCTGTCAACAGAAAAAATATATTTCCAAAGGTTTTCCTCCAAATGCAGATTGAAATAACAAAACACTTCCACTCATGCTTGATTATTAGTGCTCATATTTTATTATTAGTGATTATTAGTTTAATAGGTGTAATATTTCTATAAAAAGATAAGACAAGTGGTGCAGTTAAAATAAATACACAGGACAAGAGTTATTTTTTTCACATCCAGTAGATGAAAAGTCAAATGAAAAAGGAAACAGGAGCTAATATGTAGCATTGTATTTTAAAACAAGAAAAAATAAAAAAATCCTTTCTTAATTACCCCTATTTCATTTTAAAAAGGAAGACAGGGTACCATTTCTTTATTCTGCTTAGTAATGTAATGAATACTGGGAGGCAAAAGAACGCCTTCTCTATTTGAGGGTAAACAGCTCCCTCTTCTGGGCCTTTCTATGAAGTGCCTAATAATTGAGATTCTGGACACTGCATGAGGCACTGTTTAGTCCTCCATGCACATATCATATAGGAAAGGTGGCTATTAATTCTTTTAAATCTAGTGTGTCATTAGCTCGAGGAAGTATAGAAACAGGCTTTTTTTATGCTTACTCTCCTTGATATTTTTTATGACCCAAGGACCTAATTTTGTTTGTTACAGAGCTAATCAAAAGCTGTAAAATCAAGGCAAAAAGAACATATACTTTCAGGATTCTTCAGTTATTAGTGGCACATTATTAGCATAAGGCAAAATTCTATCCCATTTGTTTGAAATTATTAAATAGTTAAGAAAAAACTGTAAGACACTATCTGCTTATCAGACAGTTACATGTACTATGTTAAATGGTTGGCCAATTTTCATGAATTATTAATAAACACAGCAATTTAGCCATAAGAAAGTTCATTAATATCCAAAGGATTAATAATTACAGTCTCCCTGTCTTTGTAAAACAAGTATTCTGAAATTTTACCCACTGACAGTAGATACCTTTTTCAAATTATATGTGCATATTTCTAGCAGAGTGCTCGTCAAATATAAACTCTTCCTTAAACTTATCAGCAACTGCCACAGACAAAATTATGCCAGCACAGATGTTGGTGTCCACCAAATGATCACAGGTTTATGTAATGGTATTATATTATGGGAAACCCCTTGAGACTATGTTAATGGAAAATGTTACTAAAATGAAAAATGGTGCAGACTTTATCTAGGCTGTTAATATAGACTATCATAATTTATGGGAGAAATATTGTCCAGCTTGTAGGATTCCGAGATTTATGAAAAATTTGTGAACAGTTTTTAAGTATCTTGTAGCTATTTTTTTTACAAAACTCAGTATGTCATAAATAAAAGAAATGCAATTATGTCTAACTCTAAATATTTGTACTTATGTGGAAGTACACAAATGTTCATATTTATGCACAGAAAAGCAAAAAGAAATTTTGTATACACATAAAAATTATTAGTATCATAGAAAAAGTTTCATTTGAAAAGTTGATGTATGTGAATATATAACGTGCACACAGACTATTTACTTAATTCATACACATACTGGATTAATCTTTTGAAGAAAGTAATTTCTGGTCTATGTACCATGTAAGTGCTTATGTTATTTTGCTTCATTCTCTTAATGGAAGGTAATGAATTTTGTAGCAAAACTATGCATTATATTAAAGATGCTTTGAATCTTTTTTTTTCTCATTAACTAATTTCTAAGGAATATAATGAAAAATATGGCAAAAGCTGGACATTTTCAAAAGTATTTCTGCTCATGATTATATATTATTATTATCTATAAAAAACTGGGGCAATATTCACTACAAATCAGAAGTTTGGGCAGGGTTCTTTTCTATTTTATTATCTTGTACCTAGAGAAAGGCCAGTATTTCCAAATCCATAGCCAAGTTATTGGGATTTATGGACATGGATTAGACCAGATAAATCAAGTAACGGTTGAAGTTTAACAGGATATCTGGAGGTTATCTGGTCTAAACACCCTGTTTAGACTCTCTAGGATTGTTTCCCAATGGATTTTAAATATCTCCTCAGCCTTCCTGAACAATCTGTGTCAGTGCTCCTTCACTCTCACAGTAAAGAAATGTGTCCTGATGTTCAGAAGGAACATCCTGTGTTTCAGTGTGTGTCCATTGCCTCTGGAGCTGTCACAGGGCACTATTGAGAACTGTCTGGTGCTGTCTTCTGTCTTCTTTACAGCCTCCTGTCAGGTATTTCTACACCTTAATGAGATAGATCCCCCCTGAACTTTCTCTTTACTGGAATGAATTTCTCTCTCACAGGAAAGATACCTTAATCTCCTTTGTGGCCTTTTGCTGGATTCTCTCCATTATGTCCATGTTTCTCTTGTACTGAGAAGCTCAAAACTGGCCACAAGACCTCACAGGGGCTGAGTGGAGGGAAAAGAGAACTTTCTTTGAACTACTGGTAACAATCCTCCTAATACAACCCAAGGCACTGTTAATAGTTTTTTTTCAAAGTCACATTCACATTCATGTTCAGATTGGTATCCACAAGAACTTCCAGGTTCTTTTCTGCACAGCTGCTTATGTTGGGGCCAAAAAGCCAGAATGCTGATGCATGAGTTCTTCTTCCCTAGTAAAATGGTTTGTACACTCCACCATGAGCTCTGAAATGAGAGTGGTCTCATCAGTAGAATGATGAGACCATTTCTGCTGCTTTCCACTGCAGAAATAGCAACACCAGTACAGAAGGCAGTGAAAAAGAGCATCTAGTTTCAACCTCAGTCAAAACTTAAATCTACTTCCTCCAGACCTGTGAGTTTTACTTATTTTTACTTGAAACAGCATTGAACCCATATTAGTATAGTAATCTTAATTTGAGGCATGAAATAATATAATTTTTGCAGTATGATTTATGGCGATGTAATAAGTGCAAAACATGTTTTTCCAATGTGGTTCAATGCTTTATAAGTAAAAGAAAAAAAAATTGAGTGTGACTTGCATTCACAATAAACAGCAGTGTCTCATCCCCAGGAGTGTAAATAGTTTGCTTATTTTAGATCAAGGAGCCATTTTGATGTTTGATTGTGTTTTCCCTCCCAATGTGAACTTTATTCCAGTTACTGGTGATATTTAAGCAGTCTTTGTGCGACCCCTGGTGGAGAAGCTTCTCAGCAAACCAATCGTTGCAGGAAAAAATTAACAATTACCAGTAATAATACCTGCCTGTGTTCAGCTGACCCACTTTTTTTTTCTTTTTTTNTTCCCCTTTTTTTTTTTTTTTTTTTTTTTTCCTTGTAAATAATGACGGTCAGATGTACACTTTTTTTTTTTTTTTTTTTTTCTGTACTGTAAGTAAAGAAAATTGACATAACTGGGTTGGCATGGCTGTGCACCATATATTGATTAAGTTCTGCTTATAAAAGTCTGGTGGAAATCCCTTTGCAGGCTGTAAAATTAGAGGACACAATAAAATGCATGACAGGGCACGAATTGCATTTTTCCAGCTTTAATTTCACTTGCAAAAAATTGAAGGTTTTGGGATATTTTTTTTTCAGGATGATGGAAAAGACTTGACCAACATCACCAGGGGTGTAAAGCATTTCAGCATTACAAAGAAGCAAAATCTTAAACTGCATTTGATGTGGGGGTGGTGGGGCATTTGAACAGGTTACCCAGAGATGCTGTGGATACCCCAGCCTTAGCAATGTCCAGGGCAGGTTTGATGGGACCTTGATCAGCCTGGTCTAGAAGCAAGTGTTCCTAACTATGGCAAGGGAATAGGAAATGGATGTTCTTTAAGGTCCCTTCCAACCCAAACCATAATTCTATGATTCTGTGTGTATATTTGTACATGTTTTTTTCAAAATAATTAAGACACAGATAATCAAAATAGTTTTTGTAGTACACCATAGGTCAGTAAAAAGAGACATGTTTCAAAGGCAGAAATCTAGGCCTAAATTCAAAATGTATCTTCCCGAAATTACTGTTCTACTTTATAAGATCAGAGCGCTTTAATTGTTCAGTTTATTAAAAGCAGAATCTCTTGTTCTTTACATCAATACTATGATCAGTCAGGCAGTGAAATTGGCAAGTTTGGTATTCTTTTTTCTTTATCTATCTTGACATAAAAGATAGTGGATTTTTTTTTTTTAGCTTAATTATCCTTTCCCCCTTACCTTGTTCTCTCTTCCCCAAGAAAAAAGTAAAAGAACCATACAGCACCTCCTAGTTCATCAGTACTTGAAGCACTTACTAAACCCTGGGAAAACAAAATCAAGTCATTATTTTTCTTCCATGTAGAATAAAATCGTGAATCCGTATGTTCCACTTCTTCACAAATACTCAGTAGAGTGTCTGTAGAATGTATGTAGAGCCAGGAAAAAATATGAAGAGCTGCTACACGACTGCTAGAATGCATCCTGAAATAGTTTGGCCAGTGCCAGGTGGTGCTTGCTGACACAGTGTTGAAACATGAGTCCCAGGATGTTACATGACAGAAAGTATTCTTAAAAGAAATAGAGAGGAAGATGCCCTATTTTTTGAGAGAAAAGATGGTTTTAGGCAGGAATACACAAGAGGTACTGTTCTATTTATCCTCACAGCCAGGTCTGTTTTTATAGGAACAGATATACATCTTCTGATATTTTAAATGTTCTTGATGAAGTCTCCTTTGTTGATGTTATTCTTCTTTGGAATCTGGACATGAATTATGCATTACACCATGGAATCCCTATTCCTATTTCCAAGACATAATAGATTTTAAAATATAACAGGGACATAACTTCAACTGCATTAATTCAGTATATTCTAAAGAAATACTGTAATAACAGTTCCAGTAGATTATTGTCTTAATAAGTGTCTTCTGCATTCCAGGCATCCAATCTGATTAGTCAAGCAGATGGAAGAGCACTTTGTTCACTCCAAGTATAGGCTTCAATCTATTTCTGAATTGCTTGACTTAGTTTTGGCATTTTGTGCTGGCTGGTTGTTACAGTTCCCCATCACAGCACAGGTTTAGTCTTCTCAGGCTGTAACTGTTTGACTCAGCTGGTTTACCATAACTTTCTGAAGTTGAAAAGCTTAGAGATGGATCTCCTGTTAATCCTGGGGTGGTTTTCAAATGTGAAAATGGTATGAAAATGGCAATGGAGTGACAGGATCAATGAAGAAAGGAATTTTTCATTGATGCAGGCAGTCTCTAGGAAAATAAAGCAGACTCTTTTCACAGGCCTAAGAATCGGTCTGGCTAACAAAGGGTTAAAATAAAGAGGTTGAGGAAAATGTATGCAATTTAACATTACTTCTTTGTTTCATTCTTCTTTGATCGTTTAAAAATACCAGTCTTTTTCCATTCTTTCTGATCTAAGTAGACATAGATAAATAGAAGAGAAACCTCAGTGGTTCTTGAATTTGTGAAATGGGAACTTCTTTTAGCTGCCAGAGGTTGGGAGTAGGCTTTTGTTGGCAAGCAAGCATCTACTTTAAGACTCTCTTCTTTTTACAGAATGTTTTTAGTCCTGAGGTGATGTGAAAGGACAAGTAACACACCCATCAAAAACCTCAATACAGAGGCTCAGATCTGAGTGCTCTATAACAGCAACTAAATGCAGTATTACTCTCTTCAAGTAATCTCTAGAGCTTTTAAGGCCAACAGTTTTCCAATTGCTATGATACAACAAAATATGACTTTTTCTGTTAATTATTTCCAAAAAAAAATTACTTTGCCATTATCTGCATAGATGGGTTTTGAGTGTTATAATAGTGAATAGCTGCATTTCTCAATCTTCCCTGCTTATCTTTTAACTTGCATGTACATTGTGATAAATTAAGCTTTTAAATAGCTAGGTTTTACATTTTCTCATGTTTCTTAATCAGTTTTTTTCACACTCCAATATTTTGTGCAATAAATGGGTAAGATACTGGTAAATGGAGTTTCAAAGTACTGAAATGTGATTGTTTATACTCTACATGCACATTAATGTGTAGGACAAAGAAAGGACTTCACAGCAGTTGAAGTTATGGCTGTCATTTGCAGTAAAGCCTAACCTTTTCTAACACAGTAAGTGCCATTATCTGTTGGACAAAACTTGATTTTTCTTAATGCAAGGTTGACATTTTTAGTTTTATAAGGAAAATAAAATGAAAGAAAATCAATATCAGAATGACATTATTGGAGAAGCATGGGGGGAAATATTGCATTTTCTTTCAGAAATATGAAAACTGAGGAGTGTTCTGTGCCCTTGTATTCTGACCAGCAATATGCACCTAAACAGCTTCCTTCTATGTCTTTCTAACAGATTGGGTTTAAAAATTTTGTGTGTGCACAATTTCACAAGACAGATATATACTCAAAATACATTTCCTTCATCCCTCATTTTCATTCTGTAATTAGAGACTATTCTTCATTAATAATATGCTTTCAATGTAGATCTGCATCACTTTTTGAAAGTAGAAGCTGTCCATGCTCTGAGCTGAAGGGAAGTTAGTACCACTACATTAGTGTGGTACTCACTGGAAGCATCAATTAGGAGGATTTATTAGTTTGGACACAGAGTTGTGCTATTGCTAAAACTTTAGCCAGCATCATCATAAGCAGGAATCACTTCCAACTTTCTGCAAAATGTTATGCAGACACACCCCCTCATTTTTGTGCTACTGCTAAATTGCATTCAGTTGTATTGCTTTTTGAATCATATAGTCATAGTTATAATTTATTCATGTAACCAGAATCTCAGCTGACCTTCTGAATCATGTTGAAATTGCATTTAAATTGCCATGATCTGTTAATTCTAGGTTTTCCTTTCAGAGAAGCTGGGTAATGTAAAATTATAAGAAGCTGGTTTGCACCTTGTCTCACCCTGAGATGGAGTTGTGGTTCAGGCTAGGATAAATACTATACTTAGCAACTCACAAACACTCAGAAGGTTTATTACCATAAACACAGACACAATCTCTTTAATGATTGGATGAATGAGGGAGTTTTAATACCTTATACACTGATGAAATTATGATAATACTGAAATTATTCTGTTAAGATACCATTTAATCATGTTTTTACTTTCAAATCCTTTGGTGGATGAGTTAAATTTTGGAAATAACCCTTATTTCTTTGATAGATCTATATCCTTACACGTGCAAATGTTTAAATCAACAAATACTTCTCTACTTATATTCCTTATTGACTCTACATTTAATTACATGAAAAATAAAGATTAATTATTTAGTTTCAGAATGTCCTACGAACACATAACTATATGGTTTTAGATGCTAATTAAATAATTAATTATTTTAACATGACATTTCTACTAGTTCAAGCAAATCTTTTCTAAGAAGGTGAGACATGGACCTTCTATTGTAGCCAAATGCCAGAAGACCATAATATTTGTTCTAGCTGACATAGCTTAAATAGCACAACTATTTTGTTCTGTTTTATAACAAAAATTAGTATTTCTAGTACCAACAATCCTGGCAACATTAATACTAACAGAACTATTGCCAGCTGCTGCCACATATAAATTTTAGAACTTCAGTATGTCTCTTTCTTGGATGCAGTTCCTATAGGTCTCTAGCTTTTGTTTTACAACCTGAATAATTCATGAGCAACAAGTCCAGGTCCCCAGGAGAGAGCTATGTTTAGAATGCTAAAGGAGTAGGAATTTTCTTCAACAATTTTGTTGTAACGTTACAATATATTGAATTTACTTTTATTGTGTTCATTTTCGTGTAGCTATTCAATTCTCTTCATCTCTTCCTTTGCTTACAATACAAATAGATAAAAATGTTGTGTGTTCATTTCCTCATCATGAGATTTATTTTAAAAATAAGCAAGAAAACAAAATCCAAATAATTATATATTCTGAGGAATGCATTTTTTTTGACTGCTGAAAACAAGTTAAAGCATAATTTGAAACAAAAAACCCTCCAAATTTAGTTGATCTGAGCAGTAGATTATATTTTTCCTTAAAATAAAGCATGAACATACACACAATTTATTTTAAATGTGCAGAAATATTTAAGAAAACATATACCTTGTATGCTTTGTGCATATCTTCTGTGTTACATCAGGTCAAACTGATGACAAAAAATACATCAGAGGGCATATTTCAGTTCAGAATGGTGCTAAAAATCAACAGCATTAGTGGTAAAATGAGATTAGAGTGCTGTAAAATATGGGGGGGGGGGGGCTGGTTTAGCATTTACACATCCTTTTTTGTTCTTCTCTCAGTCATTAAAGATTTTCAAACTTTTCATTTCCCCAGTTTTACTAAATTATAGGGAAAAAAATTGCTCAAAGGGAGAAGGTTGCTTTAAACTTCTGGAGGTATAGTTTTGGTAGAGGATGTGGAAAGCATGGTACAGCATCTCTTGTAACTTACAGGACCAAGAGGTCCCCAAGTTCTGGTGAGTGCTCTAAAAGAGACATCTGTAGAATGTCATGGATGCCAGTTTCTCTTTGGGTCTGTACAGATACGAGATTGATGGTATATCTTTCCAAATAGAGATTTAAATGGGAAGAAAAGAAGAACTTGTACCACATTCAGAATATTTCTCTAAGGGACAAAACTTCTAGGGAAAATTTATCTCTGACTTTTACTAAAAATGTAATGTTTGGACTGAAAAACCATCCATCTGAAAATTTCAGGGGAATGGGGAACATGTATTTATTCTAGAAGCCTGAGTCTGGTCAAAGTGACATTTTCTAATGGAATACCCACTGGCAAAATATTTGATACATTCTATTCTAAGTGAAATATATAAAATTAATTATTTGTGAGTTATATGTGGAAATTCTTCTGTTAATTCATCTATGATTTAATATTTCTGGTGTTTATACACACACACACACAAGCACTCATATTTTTTGAAGATTCTTTCAGAGTAAGATTTAATAACTTGATTGGTTGAATGCTGAGTTTCAAATAGCTTGAGTTCACAGGGTGAAAAAACAGGTCAAAAGTAATTTCCAAAGTTCAGTGTGAGCCAATTACAAAAAATAGATATGGTAAGAGTGAAATTGTCAAATTATAGGCTTCATAATTATTAACTCAGATAAGTGGTCATTTAGATCAGTTTTTTAATACATGTTCTCAACTAACAAAGGGATAAGACATTTGAAGGACATTTTAATTCCATATAAAGATTATATTAAGAGAAAGCTAAATATACACAGTTCAGCATCAGGAAATAAGCAGTCTAAGTTACATGTGGTGAACTATGCTCTTGTTTACAAGTACAATGTCACATGTTGTTTCTCAGTGGGAATAAAAGACAGTGCCATACTTAGTCAAGTTAAAAGGTAAATCACCTCCAGAAATAGCTCTACTTTTTAGAAGAAGCAAAAAACCAAAGACAAAATTGCAGTTGCAAACACTTGCTGGGTGTGTTTTTAGCCAGTGAGAACTATTGCTTCCACTCAGGAACACATCTTATAAAAGTTAACATAACGAGCTACTTTGGTAATAAATGTTTTAACATAAATGATTTTTATTTTTACTGGTGTTTTTCAACTGCAGTAAAAATTTCTTTTTCAATACCTAAAAGACTGTCTGGTGTTTAAAATAGTCATAAGATAAACACACACATAACATGTTTTGATTAATCCTTCTTTGAAAATGTACTTCTGCTCATCATGAATGACTATTAACAAACAAAATCTTCAGAAGAACAGGACAGTGATATTGACTTTCTGTCTTCTGAAACTAAGCTGAACAATTTACTTGGACAGCCTTCATGGCCCTTTGTCTGCATTATTTCCAATTTCACATAGTATTTAATGATACAACTGGGACAGGAGCTGTGATTATCCTGTAACATCAACAAAGAATTTCAGAAAATATTAAGGATTTTAAGACATGTGTGTGTCAGAATAGTGGCTATAATTGATTGTTTCCAGTTCCCTAAGGCATTACAACTTCAAAATATCCCCTGATATTATCTTAGAACTAGGTCTGGGTAGAGTAAGGTGTGTAGAAAATTCCTTACATGTGGCATACTGCCACCACTCCAAGCTGAGGGGAGGTGAGATGCAGTTCCTGCTCCTGTGGTAATTGGAGCCTGACTGTAAACCACGCCCTATATGTACCCTATAAAACCTGCTGTCTCACCATTGTTCTTGTTCTAGCCCTGCGTGGCATCTGGGGGCTACACATCAATAAATAGACTCTCAGATTCTTCTGGACAAGAACCCGTCTCGTTTCTCATTTCCCCCCCCTGACCGAAGGGAGTGCCGGAGGCTGATACTCGGAGCCCCAAAAATCCCTGCGCTTTGTGGCTGGGCCCCACGCAGCGGGCAGCTACACTTACATTGCTGCATTGGTCACTTAGTCACAATAGTAGTTAACTGCGTATTTTGAGAACTGTATTTCTGAATGATGAAAATATGAATTACAGCCCCATCACTGGAACAACAAAAAACCCTGAAAATTTGGGACCTGTCTGGCCAATGGGATTTATTTTCCATTAAAAAGGGAGTGACTTTAAATTTGCATGTCCTTTATTTTTGATTTATGTAAGGAAATGAAAAATAATATAGTTCAAACTGGGAATCCTTTTGTTGTATCAGATAAAACTCTTAAAATACCAACGGATACTCATAGATCTAGAGAAATAAAGACACAGCACAAAAGATTTCCTTGTAATTAATTGGATTCTGTTTTGCATTAATTATATTAGATTAAATAGCGTAATTTCTTTAAAGTTTTCAGTAATACTTAAGTTCTTAAAGATTCTGATACTCAGAAATAAGCATGTTTTTGTCTGTCTGTTGTCTGGTTTTAGGGGTTTTGTGTTTCCAAGCAACTTGGAAGTTTTCTTCTTACAAAAACAATAATGGAGATAGCTTTTTATCAGCTCAGTTTGTCTAACTTTTGTCTTTTTCAGTCAGCATTGTTCAGTTTTAAAGCACTGATCATTAGGCTCAATTTCTTTTGAATGCTGATACCATACTACCTGTGGTAATTAATGTTTATGTGATATTTTTCACAAGAACAAGCTCAGAGAGGAAGGTGATCTCATCTTTCTGGTGTGAATGGGAATGACTCAAAGCTGTGCCAGAAAAAGTCCAGACTGGATTTTAAGAAAAAAAAAATTTCTTCACTGGGAGAGTGGACAAGCAGCTTAAAAGGTTCCCTAGGGAAGTGATCATAGTCTCAAACCTATTGGTGTTCAAGAAACATTTCAACAATGCTCTTACATATATGTGGTTTAAGTTTTAGACTCCCCTTTTGGGGTCTGGATGCTCTTGAAGGTCCCTTCCAGCTCAGGATATTTAATTATTCACTAAGAGAGTGGATATTTAATTATTCTCTAAGAGAGAATTATTCACTTATAGATATCATGTTAGAGCCATAAAAAAACTCAAGTGTTTTGAATAATTTGCTGTAGTATCAAAAGATTAGTGGAAAATTCTAAAAGTTCCTTTATGTCTGGTTTCAAAGCTGGTTGCTCAAAGTATCATTATGACTCATTGCTCATGATAAATGAACAGAGAGAGAAAAATTGCTAAGCTTTTAAAAAACCAAAAAGATACGATATCCCAAAACAAACCAACAGTTCTGTGAAATAGTTTGTTTTGTAAGTCTGAATATGCTCTTTCTCAAAACAAAGCTTTCAAGAAACAACATTAGAGAGGACTTTAGGAAATTATCTAATCCTTTAGGGCCCTAATGGTGAGATCAATAAAGCACACTTTTAATACTCCTAACACTTTTCCTCTACATGGTCTTTAAGACTCTAAGCCTCTGATCATACATCTTCATTTGATCCTGCTGTTTTAGAGTTTTTAATATTTTCTAGCATGAATATGCTTTGCTTTAATTTTAACCTCTTCATTTTCTTGCATTGTTCAGCAGAGATATGGAGAATAAAATGCTCCTTTCCTTTTTGCAGCAGCTCTTCACACTCCTGGAAGTTGCTTTAATATTTATCCCAGACTAAATTACAGGGATTCACTCAATTTCTTTTCACTCACATTTAATAGAATCTTTTCTAATTCCTTTCTATTCGTCTGTATCTGTCCTGAAGTGCAAATTTAGACATAATAATCCAGCTCAGTCCTGCTGAAGCCAGACTGGGGAGAGGGCTACTTCATGTCCTTTATTAATCATACACATAATTTACTTTTTTTCAACAAAAATGAGTTATTTTAAACTGATAGCGCAGAGTAGCCCCATGTATTTTCTTTCTGCAGAAGCCACAATGCATTCTCAACATATTCTGTACTTACACAACAGAAATGCAAAATATTCTCATAGTAATATAAAGCACCAACCAACCAACCAACCAACCAACCAACAATCTTCTGAAGCAACTTGATATTTGCAGCTTTTCTATGATTTTCTTGCATGATATAAGCTAATAAATTTTTATTTACATCATGAGGTATGAATAAAGAAATCAATGTTTTTAAATTACTCTTCTTTCTAATTTTTCAGTTATTTGAATCCCTTTTCAGAGCTTAATGTTAACAATGTAAAATTCCTCTAGACCTTGAAAGACCTGGTAGCAAGGATAGCACAGGTACAATACTGAAGTTTTTAAATTTCTAAATAATTATTAGGCAATTATATTTCTTAAATTTAATGTTTCTATGTATTTTTGAGAAAAATTTTTGTTAGTTTTGTTTTGTTTTGGTTTTCTGTAAGTTTGGTTTTGGGATTTCTATTTATTTATTTATTTATTTTTCATTTGGGAGGCTATTTTGTTATTTGGTTGCATATTTTTTTCTGAATAAACTGGCACCACAGGACAAATAATCTTATCTCTTGGTAATAATGTGTCCTGGATTTGGCCGGGACAGAGCAATTTTTTTTTTTTTTTT
>VWYE01007589.1:0-139576 GCA_013398995.1 Alaudala cheleensis
TAAGAGGAAAAAAAAAGAGAGTAAAAAGAAAAAAGCAAGGAGAGGTTTTAGTTTTTACATCCTTCCTCTCGTGCCCTACCCATCTCATTCAGGCTGATGGTGAAGAGGGAGTCTCTCACTCTCATGGGTTTTTTAAGAGCTGAGGGTCACCAAGTCCTTCATAGCCCTGTGCAGTGGGTAAATAGGCCATGAAACCTGGGTCTTGTGCTGCAGATCACGATAAATCACACTCAGCCAACTGGATTTTCCCACCTGCTTTAATATTTATTTGACAGTGAATTTTTAATAGGGAGGGACTTTCACTTGTCATCCTCAGAATGCCAAGCAGGCGAAAGAATGAGAAGAGAGAAACCTGGAGTAGTGGATGCAAAGTACTGGGGAAGAGAGGAAATGTGGGAGCAGAAAAAGGGAATTGGAAAGGGAAAAGGGGAAGAGAACAGGGAGGCAGTAGTCACTGCAGCAGCTTTGTTTGAAGATGAGTTTCACAGGTAACAGCAGCTCTCACAGCAGTGAACAGTTCACACACAGCAGGGAAGCAAATAATCCTGGGAAAGAGTCTTTGACCCAGAGGCACTTGTACCCTTCCAGAGTTCATTTCTCACATCCAGCCTTTGTGTAAAAACAAACAAATTAACCAGTGATTTGTGAGCCTCGTTTGGGAAAAAAAAAAAAAAGAAAAAAAAAAAAGAAAGGAAACCTCTTGTGGTCCAAAATCCATAATTACACCCTGGTGCTGTGAGTGACTGAGAGAAAGGGATAGAGAATCACAACAGAGAGACAGAAACCATTGCCTGGATAAAGAGATGGTGAGGAGAGGGAGAGAGAGAGAGCAAGTGCTTCACAGAGATGACGAGCATTAGATGGAGTGGATATATAGCTGGGATTAAAGAGATGGATGCTGTGAGTACCCATGGGGAGATACCTTGCACAGATATTCTGTGAATAGATGTTGCAGGAAGAGGGATATTGTTAGACAGACAGACACTGTCTGGGAAAAATGGGTAAGGCAGGAAGTAATGCCACAGCTGGGAACGTAAAGATTGATTCTGTTGATAAATACAGACTATAAATAAACACTAAAGAAAAATATTTCTGTAGCCTGCCATCTATGAATATTTGACACACACATCTAAGAAACTTCATAGCACCTCATCCAAAATAAACATAACCAAGCAGCTACTAGATATGTGTGTGATTATACTGTTTAAACATTTACAAGATGTGAGCAGCTGCAGCAAAAACAACAATTTATCACCCAGTTCAGCACTTGTTTCAACCTGATAGACACATCAGTGATGGTCTGGCACCAGTATGGCAGAAAAGGCCAGGCCAGGTAGATAATTAAGTGCTGAAGCAACACTAGATAAAGAAATAGGAATATATAATGTTTGGATTTCAGAACTGGAAATAGGCCACAATCTGGATATGAGCTCCCCATTTTGTGTCCAGGCTTACCAAGAGATAACACATTTCAAAATGATTTCCCCCACTGTGTTGTACTGGCCAAAGCCTGACCTCAGGGGTGTGTCTGTCCCAGGCTGCTGCTGCAGCCCCACGAGCCCCTGTGGGCAGTCCCAATCCCAGCTGCCCTCAGCTGCCTCACTGACCTTGGTCAGCTTTCAAAAGTCCTGCTACTGAGTGTCCTGGCAGGAGCATGGGACATCCTGTTCCCTGCAACAGGCTTTGGGCAAGATTTGTCATCTACCCAGAGCCCTGTTCCTGCTCAGCCAGCAGCTTACTCCTACAGCTGGCAGATGCTGATCAAATTGAGGGCTTTTCCAAGGAGGCAGATATTGCAGTTCCTGTGGTCAGTCCAGGCCATCTGAGCAGTGCAGGTACTTTAAAACTTTACTTCTTTCCAGCCTCCCTGTGTCCCCTGCCTCACTTCACCCTTCTCCTGAGCTTTACAGGGAGCTCTTCCCTGCTGTTTTCTAGACTGAGATTTTTAATATTCCTACTGAAATTCTGTGCCAGCTACTGTTTTGTTCACCTCCATAACTAATTTTCTAATCTGTGCTTTGGCAGGATCTCTCCTTTTGTTGGTTGCTCAGCTCTGTGCCAGGGATGCTCATTTTGAGGCTGTCAGTCTCAACAGTGCCCTTAAAGCAGACAGGTCCATTCTCAGGGGTAGCAGGCCACTGCTTCTTTTCCAATTTACTTGTGCTCTGAACTCTCTGAGGCCTCATGAAGCACCCCAAAGTCCTTATGGAATATGCCACAGTTGGCACCATGACTTTTTCCACCATGATTTGAACATTCAGGTCCACAGCACTGGCAAGACAAGCACATTAACCCTCTGCTCCTCTCCTACAGCACCTCCTCCCCACCAGAGTTATTGCTGTAAAACAGCCCTAATCACAAAATGTTTGCTTTCAACCCTTCCTGTTAGAGGCCTCATGTATTTTATAAACCATTTAATCTCATGCACACTTGTAAATTCTCAGAGAAAAAGCTTTACATACTGTCTTTTAGCTTACTGTGGATGCTGCCTTCAGAGCCCAAATGCTGGTTTGTGGGGAGAGGCAATTACATATATATTTAATGGTTTCAAATTAAATTTGAAATTAGCTTTGAACTGTATCATCCACTTCTAGTTAATGATGCTTAATGTTATCGTGAGAAAATCAAGTGCTTTACATTATAGGTGTCAATTGATTCTTGTTCAGGAGGTTGTCCAAGGACTCCTGGTATGACATGCTGGGAAGGTGATTAAATCCCTGTCACAGTAAGTGGGAACAGTATTTTTATTTTTCTCCTCTTCCCTTCGTTTCAGTCTTTCCTAGCAGCCAGTTTCTGTCTCTAAGGATGTATGTCATAATAATTGCTGGTTATCAATGGATATTTTCCAGTAGAGCAAAGATATCTAAATCCAAAGTCTCCAGCAGAGGAAATTGAAAGGTCTGAATTTAAGGAGTTTTAGTTTAATCCATCTCAAAGGAGATCCTCTGTAAGAAGAGAAATATCAGGCATTTCCTGCCTATAGGGAGAAGTGTGGGACAAGGATATGGGGAGACCTTGAAAACTGCAAAGGAGTAGACAGCTCAGGACATTTTCTCTTGATTGTCTCATGGACCTCTCTAGCATTGGGAATGTCTACAACAGCAAGGAGAAGTGGGAGGAAGCTAAAGCTGTTGGTTTGGGATGCTTGGCTGGGCTCCTCCATAGTCACAGATCTTTGGAACACATCATTTACACATTTTGCTTATCAAATTCACCCTTAGCAGCTCAGGTTAATATGACCTTAATTGTGTATTTCATTCTGAGCCTTCTCTTCCTAAACTCACAGGCGACAGTTCCAGCAAATACATGAGTGTGTGTGTCAGAGAAAGGCAGGATTTGTGCTGTCTTCCACTGAGACCTGGGAGCATGGCTGAAAACATCTGCCCAAGAATGCCCTGGATCAGTGTACACAGCCTCCCTGACCTGGCTCTGCCATTTCCCAAGCCCCAGGCTTCCCCAGAACTGCACAAGCAGGCACGACCCTCCCAGGAGTGACTGGCTGCAGTGTGCACCCTGCCTTGCCACAGTGCCCATCTGGGGAGTAACTGTGTGAGGCTGGCATGAAAATTCCACGGGCTCTCACTGCTGCTGTAATTATCAGTTAATGATTCCCATCCCTGAGAGTGTTCAAGGTCAGGTTGGATGGGGCTTTGAGCAACCTGATCAAGTGGAAAGTGTTCCTGGCCATGGAATGAGATTATCTTTAAGGTCCCTTCCTACCCAAATCATGATGTCATTCCATGGAATGATTGTCCTTGCACAGCAACCTTTATTCACTTGCAAACCAAGAAATACTCTGAGTATTAAGAATTAGGGATCTAAAGCTTGCACCTTTGCCAGGTTTTGACACAGGGCATATTTCTCTTACCTTCAATTCCTTAAAATTTTTGCACTGGTTGTTGACTGACTTTAGAAATCTTTGTCTTCTGTTCTAAAAATGACAAGATTTAAAGTACAGTGTCATTCCCTGCCTCAGAAATGGCTGCAAAATTACAGGTGAATGATGCTGTTCAGGAGCTCAGCTGCTCAGCTGGGACATGCTGGTGCAGCTTCCTGCACATCAACAGCCCTGCTCCTGATAAATCTTCAGGCTGCTTCCCTTTTCAGAAAGCAGTATGGGGTGTTCCAGGATACAAAGCTTGTATGTAAAGCATTGCATTGTTATTTAAAAGTGATTCATACTGTTGGGAAGCCCAGTAAGGTGAGCTGATTGGTGGGTAAGCAATGGAGTGTAATAGCCCTTGGAAAACTGCTGTGTAATAACAGCTTTGATTCCTTGCAGGATAAAACTGCATAATGTTGCCATCTTTCCTGTACCTTTCATGTGCACAGCACTTGATGTACACTAAGTGTATTACTTTGTCATCTGGACTGATAGCTGCTCTGATTCTCTTGGGCTTTGCCAGTCTGCTTGTGAGAAGAATGAAATTTTCAAACAAAGTTCCAGGCTTAAGGTAACACATAAGTTATGGATTTCTGAAGTTGCCTTGGCAGTGTTCCTTGATAGGTTGCTTTTTGAGCTGAGCTGATAACCCATCTTGCCTCAGAAATGCCTTTCACCCCCCCTCTCCTTGATACTGAACTGCCTGTATCATGCACCATTAAATCTGACACAGTTTCTCTCTGGGTTGGCTGTGCAGAAAAGGAGAAAGTCCAGCAGAATCCTGGGAAACTCAGGATAAAGTCAGCAGCAGCCTGACTTGGCTGCAGCTACTCCACCATTCTATTTTCTCCATCATTCCAAGAGCCTGGGTCCCTCAGCAGCATACAGGGGTTTTTTAAGGGGTTGTGTGTTACTGGCACTTGAAGTGCTGCTGTAGGGGTACCTAATTATTGCTGGTGCAGCAGAAATGTCTGTGGAGAAGATGAGGCCATCATGATTTGGTGGGGAAGGAGGAGACTCTATCACAGAACACATCAATCAAGAACCCTGGATGTATCCATGAATATAACCTTTGTAAATGCACACCCTCTGTGAAGTGTGCTTGTGTATTCTAGCACTTGGATCTGTGCTGTTTGCACTGGAAAATATCATTTCTGTGGGCTCTTTCCAAGCCTTGGTGACAATTCGTGAGCCAGCACAACTCACAGCCTGGTCTTGAACTGGTGTTTCAGTTCCTGGAAGACAGAATCCACCATGAGAAGAGCAGATGTCACTTAATTTGGTGCAATAAGCAGCTTTCTGAAGCAGAGAGAAAGTAAGGAGCTAGGAAAAGAGAACTACAAAGGCAAATGCCAGGAAATACAAGATTTTGTGGCTAATGAGGTTTTCAGGTCCAGTGGAACCAGTGTGCACAAGTCCTCAGCCTTTGTTTGTTTGAGCTGGATCTGGCAGCCACGATTGCTGGGCAGTTTAAAATCAGAGGCCACACTGGGCAGAAAAAATCTGGAAGCTTTTTGCTGTTCCTTTCCCTTCCAAGTAATTTCCCCTTCACTTTTATGACGTTATTTTTTTTCAGGACAGCAAGAATTACAGCATTTCTCTTTCAATATATGATCTGGCAGCTAATCCTTGGTGTCACTGAGCACCTCTCCCCCCTCTTGATGTCAACAGGAGTCCTACATCCTCATCATTCCTCCAGCTAAACTCTTCATTTCTGTCTGGCAGAATCAAGAGCACTGACTTCTGTCCCTGATGGATCTGGAAACTTGCTGCTTTACTGAAGCCATGGTTTGCTGAGAGGAGTTTTTGGCCCAAACTCAGTAGGGTTTAGAACCTTTTTGGACCTTGCTCAGCGAGGTTAAGCACCCTTTTTGTCACTGCTTTCAGAGGAGAGATGGGCACACACAGAAGAGGCAGTTAAAGAGTTCTGCACCCTCATTTGGATTAGGCAGGTGGTGGAAGGCTTCAGACACACCTTGGCTCTGGTGGAGGGATGGAGCCTTCTGTGTCCATGTTACTGGGCATTGGGGCAAAGAGAGAAAAGCAGTTTGCTCCCTGAGTACAGAACCTGTATCTTTGAAAACCAAGTGTTTTAACCCCATGATTTAATTTTCCTTTGATGTACAGCCTGACATATTTTTTCAGTCACTTACTCTGCACACAAGAACTGACCTTTTATCATTTTCAGTTGTAAATCAGAGAGTGACGTTAAATGCTCAGGGTGGTTCTCTATAAAGTGATTGTTTCATTGCTCTGCAAGCTGTGCTATAATTTGCCCCATCCATCCAAATACATGTCTTACCATAATTAAATGAATACTTTTGTCAGTTTATGTTGCTTCAGCTTTCACTCAGAATATGCTTGCTTCCATGGTGGGCTGGTATTCTTTTAAGAATTTATGTAAGCATATATAAATATAGACATATATATTCACATTCAGAAAAAAGAAAGAAAACGTAATTGCAACTTTCAGGTAAAACACACAGAATATTTTGGCAGGCGTATGAAAATTGATTTTTATAAAATATTCAGAAAATACTCATGTTAATAGCGATTTTAAAAAACGTTCCCTGCTGGGAGCTGATAGATGCTACAAGCTAGAAATGGATTCATTTGAAAACTGCATCTGCCTGTTATACAGGTGAAACATTATTAAATTCCTACAACAGGAATTTGGACATCTCTTGTACAACAAACAGCAATGGCAACTTTTCTATGTGCTCTGTTCTTTTTTGCAAGGCGATGCTGTCTCCTCAGATCAGAGCAAATGGTCGTTGTTTTTCCTCTTTCCTCTGTTTACTGGGAGTCATATGTGCCTGGCTGGAAGGTCCTTCTGGCACAAAGAATCCCTTTAAAACCCTGTTTGAGCTCTGAAATAGGTTGAAACTGATGCTTCATGTTTTTGTCAGCTCTCCATGCCTGTTGTTTTTCTTGTTCATCCTTGCAGTTCCTGACAGACAAATTTTAGGAAGCAGGGAGAACATAATGAAATATTTGCTATTCTTCATGAAACATCTGGCAGGGCTTTGGCAAGATCAGGGAATTAACAAGTGTTGCCACTTTTATATGCAGTAGATGACATTTTTTGTTGTCCTTAATGGAGTCCAAAGCATATGCAAATCAGCTGTGTAATGAGCGAGGTTAAGCAAGGTTTTGGATTTGGTTCCATATGGTGTTAAAAACATAATTGATCAGAATGTTTTGAAATATATTGAACATGAGTATTGAGATTTGTTTTATCTGAATCTCATTATGTCTGAGAAGAGATTTAGGATGAGGGCAGAGGCTGAAGTTTTATGCTGGATCTATTATTGATTATTTATCATCAGACATACTTCATCAGATGTTTCTGCTATAAACCCCACTTCAATCTGCTTTAAAGGCAAAATAGATTTCTTTGACCTTACCCTTCCTGTCTTTCATTCTTTTGGGTACACACAGAGTCTCTCTCTCTCTCCCATCCTAACTATAATATTGATTAAATATATTTGTTCTCCTCAGGAAAGGATGAGAGAACAAAAGTTCCATATTAGTCTCAGAACTTTTTACAATGCAGGAGGTTCCTCAGATCAGTTATGATGAGCATCCCTGAATGAGATGCATAACTTTCAGGAAGATTATGACTTTGCAGATTTGTGTTGGATCCATTCCAATAAATCTGTGATAACACAGAACCTTCAGAGGTAAAGTTACTTTGAGAGGTGGCCCTGTTGACTGATATTCATCACCTGGAATCTCTTAGGCTTCAGGGCTTTGTCTGAAGTTAATCTTATGGCTGCCATTAACTTCCTTCAGTGTACTCCAAGAATTGTTTTCTATGGCCCTTAAACTGAGATTTGTCTGAAGCCTTTCCTTAAAAGCAGAATTCAGTGGAAATACAGCTGTTGAACCTCCATGTGTTGCCATGTTTAACCCCCTCTCTGGGTGCTTCAGAACAAGAATCATTCTCTTTACCAGAGTTGAGTATTTTTAGTCCCACCTTTTCTTTACCAATTTGGAGCACAAGATTGTGAAATAAAAAGATCTGTGCAGAGGGGTTTCTAAAATGGGTATTCCTTATTTCAGGAGGTACAAGAATGAGTCAGGTCCATGTGGAATAGAAAAAGGTCCTGATTTCCTTACTGAGACTCCAAGATTTTAACTTTAGCCACAGTCTTGCTTATCGCTCCCAAATAGCTGATGACAACACTGGATGTTGTAGACAACCATTTCTGCCTGCCTCTGGACCATCCTAACATATCTCAAGTCACAGAATCACAGAATCACAGGGATGGAAGAGACCTCCAAAATCATCGAGTCCAACCCATGCCCCAACACTCTTTTAAGGCACCAAGTGTCACATCCAATCTCTTTTTAAACACACCCAGGGATGGTGACTCCACCACCTCCCTGGGCAGACCATTCCAGTACTTTATCACTCTTTCAATAAAAGACTTTTTCCTAATATCCAGCCTATATTTCCCTTGGTGCAGCTTAAGTCTGTGTCCTCTCCTTCTGTCACTTGCTGCCAGTCCTACCCAGATGGTCTAATTTCCCTGTCAGGTGAACTCCTGCTTTGTCAACACTCACCTGGGGACTGGAGTCAAAGAATTGCTTTGCTCTGGTCACAAACCAGCTCTTTCCCTCAGGTTGCTTCCACTTGAATGGAACAGCACCAAGGTTCAGTGATCACTTATTGTTATTTCTCAGGGAGCTGTAGGAGCATCTCCTGAGACCTCTTATGTCTTGTAATGAAAATTGTGCTCTGAATACAGAGGAGACCATGTCACTGTGTGCATGTGTGGAGTGTCTGGGTCTGCCTGTCTAATGTGTATATGTCTATTATTTATCTGTCTTTAAGGAAAGGTAGATAAGGGATGGTGATGTATTTGTGTGCTTATTTAAACTTATTTACATGCACAGACATATATATATATATATATATATACACCTCTGCCATAGATTCTCTGAAGCATCAGAGTGGGTATCAGCTGAAAATACATTTTCATGAAGAAAAAGTAGCAACCAAGAGGTTTGCTTCTCCTTCACGGGGCACAGTGGTTGGAAATTAGTAATTTACAGCAATTATTAGTTCAGTCAAGTAATTAGATATCTGTCATCTGCTATGCAAACAAATATTTGCATGTGTATTTATCTGACCCAAAAGTACCTTGTACATAGGACAGAGAAGTGACTAAGGCACAGTCTAGACATGTCTTGGCCATCTTAAAACATCTTGCTTTCAAAATCCCAAATCCTTTAAGTCTCTCAGAAAGAACTAATGGATATGTACATATGAAACTTGGAATTTTGAAATTAAATATATAGAACCAATTATACAACTTGGATGGAGTCAGTGGCATTATGTGAAAGAGCACCAAGGGAAACAAGAACTCAGGAGAACCTGCTTGCCTTTACCTTCTTTATCCTCAGCTGTACAATTATTTTGCATCTAAGCCAAAATCTTTGCACATTTCTTTCCCCCACACAGTGCCAATATCTCAACTACTGGAAGCATCTAAAAGCAATTACAAGGATTCCAATAATCTTCCTGTATTACTTTGGCTGGACTGCTAAGTATCATCAATAACAGGATTATCTTTTTGAGCAGAAATTGCTTGAGATAGAGATACTGTGAGAAAAGCTCCCAAACACTTTCAAAATCATATTTTCAGCAACTCTTTCATTATTTAGTGTCCTAATGAGTTCTGGTAGTCTCGCTAAGTATCTTCCCATAGAAGGGGACATTACTGCTTATATTTCCATGAGTAGCTTAAGCTGCAGAAAGCCCAAATTTACCTGTTATGGAAGCATTTCCTCTGATCCTTAAACTCTAAATCCAAGCCACTGATGGTGCTGCCTGGTGGATGGGTATTATTCCATCTATTTTGCATCAGCCATCTTCTATTTCCTGTGCATAGATCTCATTTTTAATGAATATAACAAGATCACAGTGGAACTGATATTAAACCATCCCTTAAATAAACACCAAGCTGTAGTGTAATATGGCTCTAAAAAGCAAGATGTGGCCTGTGCTTCCCCAAGACACTCTAAACTTTTGTTTCCCAACAGTGCCTGATTTTATCACACAAATATATCAGATATGTTTCTTATAAAAGTCTTCAACTTGCTTCAAATTTGTGTCTTGTGGCTTGAGCCCTGGTGCTTGGGGTTTTGGCCCAAATGTCAGGGATGTAGTGCTGTACAGATATGGGCAGTCAGGTCTGAAGGTTTCTTCTGGCATATCTCATATTGCCAAGGAATTAACACAGGAGCTGGTGCTGGATGCCAGCTTTGGGTGAATGAGCTGTTCCCCCAGCTTGGGTGGAGAGGCTGAATTTGTTTGGTGTGACTGAAATTTAACAGGTTGTCTGGGATGTCTGTGGAGGTAAAGTCAGAGTTTTCCATGCTTAGGTCCTTTTATAATTAACTTCACACCATAATAAGTGGAAATTATAGTCAGTACCCTGGTTTAGCTTGTCAGTGGTGATGGGGATACAGCTGTTCTGTTCATATCTGCCCTTGCAAGCAGCAGATTAATGGAATTATTAATGTGTTGTCCAAGCCAGGTATTGTACAGTGCGAAAGAAAACATCATCACAAACCAAAATGAATATGCCAGGCCACAAATCTTTCATAAAGTACCCACAGGATGGTGCTGAAATGTGAATGTATTGGGAAAAAAAATGTACAAGATCTAAGAACAGTCTAAGGGTGAGAGAAGAAAAACTCATTATGTCTGGGGTCTGCAGCAACTGCCAGAGCTTCATTTCGTGCCTGACTTGTATCTGTTCAAGTCAGTGGCTTTTATTAATTCTTACAAGCCTACAGCCATAAGAATGCTAAAGATGCAGTGTTTGCCCTGCTCTGAGATATAGATTGGTCCTCCATTAGGAGGAAATTAATGATTGTTCATAAGACTGAATCCACAGCCTCTGGCTCCTCTGCAGCTTTTCCACCCTGAGAATCTGAAGTCCAGCTTGTGTGAATTTTATTGGTTAGCATTAGGAGCACTCCTGGAGCTGAGCTGAGAGACCTGGAATCCAGGGATGTCATGCAATGTCAGCGACCCTTCAGATGGCAGAAAAATGACTTCTTGTCCTCTCTGCAAACTCGTCTTTCACAGAAAGATCAAAGCTGTCCCAATGCCATGGTGTAACTCCATTAAAGGCAGTTCTCCGTGTTCATACAAGGCTTTTCCATTTCCCAGCCACGTGTGATGAGAGGTGTGTGCCCAAACCTCCCCTGCCCCTGCAGCAGCATCGGCCACCTCCTCAGCACTGTTGGAGGCAGCCATTCCTGGGGACAAGAGCAGTTTATGGTAGATGAAAGTAATTCAGGGCTGACCCAGGGCTGGATTGTTGCAAGCCTGAATGAACATTAGGGGACAGTATTGGCCAGGAGTCAGCCTGCTCCTTCCTCCTCCTTTTATTTACAAGCTGTCTTCCCTTTCTCTTCTAAATAAAACCCATTTGCCCTTTACTTATCTAACTGGTGCACCAGACACCCATTTCTAATCTGGCCAAATCAATTATAAATATTGCAGTCTACAATTAGCCTGGGAACTTCTGCAAAGCTAATTAGTTCGAGCCTTAGCAATGAATTACACCTTTCTCTTGGCAATTTGCAGCAGGAAGAAAAAAAAGGTAAAAAAAACCAACCTACACTCAAAACAGGACCAAACATCTCTCAGGCACAGCAAAGAGAAATTCAAGGCCATGTTTAATTAGGTTCCTATTGCTGGTGAAAGGGTGGGCCATGGTGGGCTGAGGGCCAGGGCACCTGGCACTGCCTTGGGCTGAGCACACATTTTCTCAGGAGAGGCTGTGTGATGCAAAAGTCCTTGTCAAAGAGTCTTTGGGAAGGGAAATCCCCTGGGAGTCTGCAAAGTTAACATCATTAATGTTTGCTGTGTAGCAACCACGGAGGAGAAAGCAGTAGCTCCTAAAGCTGGAGTCATCTTGCATCAGAGCAGAGCTGATCCCCTCCCTTGGCGAGGTCAGGGACTAAACAGATCCTTGTCTGGCATTCCTCAGGCAGGAGGGTGCCAGGCTGCTGTCTGGGGAGCTGAAATTAGGAAGTCATTACAAGGTGTGCAAGGCATCTTGTAGCAACTGGATCCAGACACAAAGGGCAGATTAAAGCCCTTCTTTGCTGGCATCTTGTTGCTGCAGTGTGTTTCTTACAGGTGTAATTACCTGCAAGCATCATAGTGGTTTCATTTATGTCCTAAAATACTACTTTATGAAGCAATTAAAGACAGAATTGTACTCTGGGATTACTGCAAATGTGTCTGCTTGAGGTTTATTTTAGATTCATTACAAGCCTTCAGAAGCAGTGCTCCTGCTTTTAATAAAACATATGGTTTCCTCAAAAGCAAAACTGTGCAAGACCACACATCCCTTTTAGATTTGGTGATGGAGATGGAATTTTAATGTCAAAAAGCCAGAAGGGCAAGGCAATTCCAATTCACTATGGAGAGGGCAGCATATCTTTAAAGCTTCAGGACACTTCAGTTACCAGCACTGGTAACTAAACAATAAAGTAGATAAAACTTCTTTGGAAAAGAATGGGAGATTCCCCTTCTGCACAGGTGATAATTGTGGTCAGGGAACTTTCTGGGGTCTCACATCCCTCCCTGAGTGGGGAAAAACCACACCCTTCTTTCAGGTGAATGCTGTAACTTCAGAGAACTTGGCCAGCTTAATCACATAAAAATCGTTTTTTCTGCTTTCTATTCACACACAAGAGTGTCTCATCCCTTGGAAAAAAAAAATGAGTAAAGCTATTTCCTGCCTTATTTAGTCTATGAGCTGTATCAGAGATGTGCTTGGCTCATTATACACAGCCACATCCCTGCTTTGGGCAGCTTCCAAAGAATTGTGACATGCCATGATGGAGAGAAGGTTTAACACAAGGAGAAAACAGGGTCACAGGCAGGGTGATTATGCTGGGAAGTTACTTTTTTTCACTGCAGAGAGAGGCTGAGGACTTGTTTGTTTGTTTGTTGATACATCCTTCAGAGAGAATCATTGGTATGTCCATGACCAGCAGTGGTCTCCAGCCTCAGCCTTTTCCACCTTTTTATGTGATGCATTTAAACCCTCCCACTTCCAGATTCTCTCTAACAAGGCTGCAACACCTTTCAACAGTGAGAGGAGCAATATGAAATAAAAGGTAAATGCTCCAGTTCTTTCTGCCATGCATTGCAGCTGTGAGGCCTGTCAAGTGAAGGTCAGGCAGAAACCCTGAGCAGTAGCCACAGATTCCCTGAGAGGGACAGTTGTCAGTGCCCCTTCTTTCCAGCAGAAAAAAAAATGAAACGTTCTATTTTGAGCCAGCCAGCAGAATACAGAGAGAGTGAGTGACCTGCCACACAAGCAAAAATATGAGTGAAAAATCTCCAGAAATCACTTAGGGGTTCTCCAGTTTTCTCCATTCCCTGAAAGTGCATGTACAAGTAGATGAAAATTAGGCATGGAAGAGAGATCTCCCCTCACCCCTGTGCAGTGTGTGGCTGTAGTTCATCACCACAGCCACAGAGTGTGTGTTCTGAGCTGTGGCTCAGCAGGACAGCTGACAGGAGAGGTTTCTGCCCTGCTCTGAACTCGCAGGCTGACTCAGGATGAGGGGTTGACAGGGGGCACCTGGAAGAAGTGTTTTCCAGTCATGCCACTAAGTTCCAGTTATGCTGACATAAGGAGGCACTGGGCTCCCTTCTCCTCCTCCCATCAAGCCAGCAAAAACCCCAGAATTATTTCACAGGGAACCAAATCTTGCTTGCTTTCCAAAACTTGAGCAAACAAAAAAAAAAACACACCCACACAGAAAAGGAGAACTAATTAAGATTAAGTCATATCTGAGTAAATATGCAAATTAAAAATCAAAACAAAGGAACTCTATTTATCACATCATGAAGTTGCAAATTGCTGCTGTGGCTCCCATCAGCTGGAATAGATGGGGGCTACGAGGCTGTAGGTTTTTAAGATCAACCAAATGTGTGCCATGTTTTATTGTGCAAGCTGGGGGACTGCTGGTGTGGAATGTATCACCAGCCTTCCCCACTCCCTTCTGCTCTGTGCTCATGTTCAGTGGCATTCATAGTCTATATTTGTCTTGGATTTCTATAATGTAGTGTCATTGGTTTTCCTCTTTGTTTACCTTCTGCAAGACAACATCATTATTCTTTGATAAATATGTTTCATGTCTCCTGGGTAGGTTTTTCTTTGTTGTTGTTTTGCTTTCATTTTTTGTTTCATTTTTTTGTCGGGTGAATTCTTTTCCAGCTTTTAACCATGAGATTAAAAATAAACAAACAAACCCCCAAAACTCTGTTGGGAAAGAATGCAATAGTCAATAAATGTTGGAATCCTGTTCCTTACCATGTTGCACCCATTTGCATTAGAGATGGTCTCTGTGATGCCAAGGACTGGCACTTGCTTGGTGGAACTGGCTGGCACCTCCACGTGCCACATGCTGCCACCTCCCCTCTTTCAGAAGAACCTGCTGCCTGGAACCAGCCCATTTGTGCTGCTTTGTAAAGTGTTTTAAATCTTCCTGCAGCAGGAAGTGAAATGTTGAGATGTAAAGTTCCATCTAGTGCAGAGATGTAAGATGTCTGTAGAGTTTGATGGTGTGATAAAGATCCTCCCAACTTTGAAGTCAGCATTGGGGCTGCAGCTCGTGTTGGCAGCAGGAGGAGGTTGGTCCCATCTATTTTCAGTTTGGTAGCTCACTGTGGCACTTGTGGTGCTGGCTCTGATCCAGGGGGTGTCATCCAGGTTGGAGAAGCCACTACTGAGATCAGTGCCTTGCTCATCACTGCCACAGCAAAGGAGCAAAGGGCAGAATTCATGAGGAGGAAAATCTTCTTTCCTCACCTCCAAACAGGGTCTAAGCACATCCTCACTCATGGGGAACCTCTTTCTGCAGCCCAACTGCCCCCCCTAAATTGAGCTCTCGTGGTCTTGGTGTTCTGTGTGCTGTGAGGGCAGGCAACAAGGGGGAGCTTTGGAAGTCAATTACAAATGTTGTATTAATTAATGTTTGTTTCCTAAAGAATATCCCTTCAGTCTTCAATGTAAAGAAGTGGCAGTTTTGTATTTTTTTTGTCTTTCATTCTCTGTTGTCTTCTAGACTTCCCTCCATTAGCAAAATGTTTTTGTGGTAGGAGGCATTTTCTCTTTTTTGTCAGAAATGCAGTCCTAAAATTACTTAAATTACTGAAAAATTCAGAAGATCCTGTTATTTGGCTTCACAGATTTGAGTAATAATAGGGACTTTTTTCCCCCCCCAATTATCCTGTTAATGCAAATGCTTGACCTTCAGTTCCTAGGCTGCAAGCTGTTCCATCTGTAAAATATCAGAGAGCTGGGCAGCAGCTCTGTTCTCTCCCAATGGCATTAGCAGCTCCTTCAAAATGTACGAGTGCAATATTGAAAGTAGGTATGCTTTGGTTCTTTTTGATTGCAAATCTGCAAGAGCAGGGCTCACAAATGAAAATTCTGGTTCCCCTGGGTTTAGTCAGCTTTGAACATTATCACAGGTACTCAGTATCATGGTAATTCATGCCATGCCCTGCATATGAAAAATAAAAGAAGAAATCAAACCCACTGGTCAGACTCAGCTGGGACCATTGCTGGTGCTGTTTGTGCTGGGAGGATTGTCCTGGTTTGTTTGTTTTGTTTCATGTCACATCCTCATTTTCAGTATGAGTTCTTCCTGACCCAGATTTCTGAGCAGACTGAAGTAGAGCCAGAAACCGTAAAAGTGCATAATTATTCTTTTATTTATTTTTAAGCTGTACAGCTCTATTAAGCTTTCAGAAAATCCTTTATACCCAGCCTTTGAAGTAAACTAAGCCAGAGATCAGCCTGAGAATGGGTTGACACTGCTGGTTTCTGCTGCAGAATAGTCTGTCTGCAGTTAAGATCTGGAGTCTCAGACCCAGGAAAATCTTACACCTTCCTTGGAGTGCAGAAGAAGGGAGGGATCAATACATCCAAAAGCAATACTTTACACCTTTGGTATGTTCTGAAACCTCCCTTGCTGGCACTGCTGTGAAACAGCTGAAAGTTGGGAGATTATTCTGATTACTGACATGTAAGTGAGCAGACCACACATTAAAGCTGTGTATGCTCCATCTGCCAAGCCATTCATTCTTCCCAGCTTGGGACAAATTAGAAACTCTGGCCCAGAGATGGAATATTGTTATTCCTTTCCCTGTCCCCCAAAGCAATACATTCCCCTGCTCTGAGTCTGATTGAAAACATTGACCTGGAGGTGAAAAATGCAGTATCTCTTCCCCTGATTCATCCAGACTGTGACCCAGACAGCACTGAAATCACAGTGGTTCTTTATGGTCTCAAAAAAATTACCCAGTTGCCCTCATGGGCTGAGGGCCAGATGGGCTGCAGACAGCTTGGGAGGAGAAGGACCCCCAGAGCCATCTAGTCTGGTGGTCACCTTTCTGCCATAAATATTGCACCAGGCAAACCTCATGCAGCGTGCACTGAAAGTGGCCACGTGAGGAAAGCCCCTATGGCCATTCCTTTGAGTAAGTGGCAGGAGGCCAAGGTGGGGTAACCTGCCTTTCTGAGAGCCAGGTGACGTGGCTGTGACATCCACTTAGAGTCTTTCCTCAGCCATTCAGGCTTGACTCTGCATTTGGCCCTTCCTCAGGAAGTCATGCTGTCAAAGCCATTCCATGTTCTTCACAAAGCACAGCCACTCCTGGTGCTTCTGCCTTCCCTGGAGCCAGTGTGCTTGAAGATCCGAAAGGCTCAGTTTTTGTTTGTGCTGCCTCTTTTTTAGCAGCGCTCTGAGCTTGCACAGAACAGGAGGAAAAGATGCCAAAGCACTTCAACCACCTGGATTAATTAGGTCTTGCACTAAATGTGGAATACAGCAAGGGGGATGATGATTAAACCAGCAACCTTCTGGAAACTGAACACCTTCTTCTCTGCTATATTTCAGCTTCTGTAACCTTTGTAAGTGCCTCAAGGCAGGAATGGTATTGTCTGTATGTAAAGCACTCTGTTTCTGCATAAGCAATATCAGTAATAGTGATGGGAATAATAATGCTTTACTCCTGAGAGGTCAGTATCACTCTTCATTTTATCATTTTCGTTGGTGAGACAGACACAAAGACACTCTGGAGCTTGCTTAGTGGCACCTCATCCCTTATTAACAGAGCCAAGGTTGAACCCAGAAAAAGCATTTCCCTGTTGCTTGCTCTTCCCCCTGAGAACACCCTCTCCTTTGGTGACATCCAGTCTCTCTTGTGGTTTTTCTGCAGAAGGTGCAGTAACAGCAGCCTGGAGTCTGATGATGAACCTCCTTGTGCAGAAGAGATTGATTATGACACTGCCAGTAGCTCTGATGGTGAAGAAGAATTCTTGGAGCTAGACCAAGAGATCCAGGAGTGCCTCTCGTGTGTGGAAGGCGAGACAGAAGATGAAGGAGTGACCACAGGACACACATGCAGCTCCAGGGCTCTGAGGGGGCTCTACATTTCCAGCCAGCCAGCACCCAACAGCACAGCTCTTCCTCTGGGTTCAGCAGCACTTGGGCTGTACAGTGGGTTTGAGAGCAGTCCTGTGTGAGCCAGGCTGTGACTTGCAGAGCAGCAAGAAAACGGGTCACTGCTCATGTTTGCCTGTTTGCCAGCTTCAGCACCCTTCCCAGATGTGTTGCTCCTGGATCTGAATGGATAGCTGACTGTATGTCTGTGTGATTTGTAGACACACATCTGCTGAGAATGGCTCCTTACACTTGGTACACGAGGCAGAGTGAGGGGCCACTAGCTCAGGTGGTCCTGTGTGAGATCATCCATTTCTAAACACAATCCCCAGTTTCATGGCTGCTCTAGTATATGGTTTCATACAGATTGACCTAAGAAATAGTGTTTTGAGACCAAGGAATCAGAGATGATTCTCTTTTTCTGACTTTAGGCAGCCTTTTCCTGGAGAAGTGACAGTTATTGATGTCTTTCACCAGAGCTCTCTGTTGCCATTCTCTCTTGAGCTGTAGAGCATGTCTCTGATTTCTGTCTGATCAGAATTTTTACAGTGCATTCAACAGGTTGGGTCAGGCTGTGCATATTTCTGAGCTGGTTGTATCTCAGCAACAGCATAGAAAATCCAATGTGCCACAGTAAGGAAACCAGCAGTGACAATTCATAGTGATCCTCTGGAAACCTGGGCTAAATTTACCAATAGATTTATGATGGTGGCAAAATCCAGGACTGAATTTAATCCAAGCATAACAGTTTCTTTAATCCCCAACTGGAGAAAAATTAGATTGCTCCTAAAATTGTCTCCCAGTTCCTGAGAATCCAGCACAGACACAGGACCCACACACGTGTTCTATATCTCTAAAGCATAAAGCCTTGTCACTTCATCTCACACTTCACATTGCCTGATCTTGCCATGTGTCTTAGACTCTGCTGCTGCAAATGGGGAATTGCCCTGAATCCAAATGGAGCTAATTTTAAGATGCAAGAGGCTCCCAACTCTGTCACTGCTTTGTGAGGCTCAAGGACAAGGATGAATGTACAGTGTGTTGTAGCATTACAGCCTGCAAGGACTCCAGTGATTACCCGTGATGATTATTATTAATATTGCTGCATTATTAAAAGCACGGTATCATCTTGCTGGTTTTATGCTGGTTGTGAAGAGAATTCCTATTGCAGAACAAGAAATTCTCTGATGTGTTTCTGAGCACCTTTCCTCAGACTACCTAGGCAATATATTTTCCAGCAGGAGGTTGCTCTTTAGATAAAAAGCTTCTTCCTGTCCTGCTCAGTTTTCAGTACCCATGTATTTTAAAGTCTTCACTAGCACATAAGAGTTCCCTGTGTCTCTGTCTCTCAAAAGACAGGCAGCTTGGGTCCTTAGAAGCTGAGCTTCTTAGCCCAGACTAATTCATTAGGTGTGGTGTGTGCCTCTGTACAGATGTCCTGTTCTGCTTGGTTTAGCGTGCAGCTTGTTGCACACAATACTGAATTTTAATAAAAGGGTGGCTCACAGGAAGGGACACAAAAGAGGTGAAACAGGTGTTCCCATTATAACAGTTTGTATAACACTGCTTCAAAGCTTTTTAATAAAGAAACAATGTATGTGCATAATTAACTTAAAAATCCAGTGTTTGTAGGCATGACAAAAACTTGACACTGTAGCACACAAAAGCCATGTTGTGGGATGTTCAGCATTCAGCAGGTCCCCAGAACACAGGGTAAAAAATACTGTTGTACATATCTGTGTCTGTGCATGTTTGCACCCACTTTGCTTTCTGTACCAACACTGCCACAACAGCAGCTGAAGGGTTCTTACCAAGGCTCGCCAGTGGTAAACCCTATTGCAAAGAAAAAAAAGTCTTCTTAAATAAGCATTTTCCTTAATGGGATACAAATATTTTGGCTATAATATTTGGCTTTCTAGCTGTTTCGTTCTGATTTTTTTAAGATGGGGGGTATTCAGTTCAATGGGAAAATCCTGCCTTGGTGACGAAACTGTGCAAGAGTTGTCATAACATAATAAAAGATGCATCTTCCGTGTGTGTGGAGCCAAATGTGTACGAGTGGTACCACCATTTCAGAGATCCCTGTGCTAGGAGCTGCAGGGGATGGGGAGATGGCAGAGGGATCCAAACGGAGCAGCTGAGCTGGGAGCAGTGTCCCAGGACATCAGCCACACCTGCATCAATGCTGCTGTGTGGCATGAAAAACCTGGCCAATCCCTTCTCCCTGGCAGCATCCCCTGGCTGTGCCCCATCACCTGTCAGCAAGCAGTGAGGGTGCTGCAGAGGGCAGGAGAAGCGCCCAGCCCAAGGGTGCTCAGCCTGCTTGGGTGACCAACCACTTGGGAATGGCACCCGGACAACTTCAGGAGGAGCAGTTTTGTGGGCTGTGCCTCCTTTTCCTCCAGGAGCAGGGAGCAGATGCTCCCCTTCTTTGGGCAGACCTCTAGAGGTCAGGAGAATGCCTCCGTGCGCGCTGCGCGCTATTAAAATTCTCCCTGAGTCACGGTAATTAAGCAGCGCTAGGCTCTGCACAGAGGAACGGAAGTGCATTGACTGTAATAAAACAGAGTGTAAAACAACTTTAGATTAACTCCGGCCTTGTTTATTCTTGCACACTTGTAATTCTGGTTCGGTATCCCCCAGTGAATGAAGCCCTTGTGCCCTGCGCCGGGGCCCGTCACCTCACTTCAGCCTGCTGAGTGCTGAGCACTGAGAGCAGCGCCTTTGCTGGCTGACGCTGGCTAATCCCAAAGAATTTGGAAACAGCCGATGGAGAAAAGGGAGGGAGGGAGGGAGGAGAGGGAAGTGGCCCTGCTCCCCACCGTTTTGTCGTTCCTCAAGAGTCAGCAAGGCTGTCAGGTTGAGACTCAAGCCAAATATTCCCACAATGGCCAGAAGAGATGGTGCCTCAGACGCACTCGCCTGGTCCCCACTGCTGCAGCAGTTTTGGGCTCCTGCCAGGCACATTAACTTTTTTTACTGTCGCCTTTTGTCTGACACTGACTCTCTTGGAGGCTGTGAATGGCTGTGCCCTCCTTCCTCCCCCCACCCGTTTACAGGCCAGGCCGTGGGTGGAAGATGCTGCGCTGAGCCCTGCACTACACTGCACCCTCTGTCTCAGCCCCTCACCAGCTCATGGGTGTCCTGGCCACAATAGCCCTTTCCTGCCAGAGATGATCCCAGGGATGCCTCGCCAGTGTCTAGTGAAATACATGCGTGTGTGTGTAAACCTCTGGGCTTAAAAAAAAAATAAATAATTAAACAATAAAAAGAAAAAAGAATCAAGTCAGCACACTGAAGGAAGAACAAAATCTAATTAGTTTTATCTGCTGTTTGTTATGAGGCTGTCAGAGTGCTCTATCCCCTAGTTTTACAGCACTCTGGAAAATAACAGTGATAATAATAATAAACAACCATGCGCCGGGTTGTTTTTGAAGCAGGCAGGAAGCCGATTAAGGAGGGGGGAAAGACAGCAGCCCTGCTCCTCCACTGCCTCTCTCCTGCTGCCAAACAGCAGAGATGTGGGTGATAGAGCTATCTCCTGTCTTATCTGTCCTTGGACAAGATCCACTGCCCCTATCCATCCCTTAGAGATGCAAAGCCTGAGTCAGAGACTGTTTGGCAGTAATTTGGGACACTCATATTATATTTCTTTCTTTGCCAGAGATCTCTTACGTGCTCTTGACCAATTTGTTTGTGCTCCCAGTTTCTGTTCCATTGTGAGATACAAACGGCAAATAAAGTAGTGAAAGAATGTGTGTGTTTTTGGAATAAGGAGGGGGGAAACAGGGATGTAAAACTGCCCAGGTGTTTGCTCTATACTGATTTCAGCTGACGAGGGGGAGCTGGAATTACTCTGTGCAGGAGTGTGTGGGGTAGTTGCCATCACTGGTTTCCACTTCAGTGATGCCCAGTGATGATTTGTTAGGACATTTCTCTTTGAGCTGTGCTGGATAATTTTAAAAGCCTCTTCTGTCAGGCTGTTATCAGCCCATCCTGTCCCATGACCCCGTTCCCAGTGTGTAAATTTTCACTCCTGTTTTAGTGAGAGCAGGATTTGACCCTCTGTTTGAAAACATTTGCATGGTTTCCCAGGCAGAGGGCTGGACACAAGGCTCCAGTTGAACATAATACGCAAAATCTTGGAGAATTAAAAACCCTGTCCAAGTAATTCTATTGGGAAAAGATGAAGGACAAGGTTAAAGAAATAAGGTGTAAATCAGGGAGGAAGGAGAGGACTCAGTGCAAGGAGGGGAATGAAGAGGACAGGAGGGAATAGGAGTAGGGGGAATTTCTGGAGACACAGGCAGAGAAATGGGAGAATTGTTCCTATTTGTGCATCCTCTTCCGTCCCCAGATAATGTGTCAGTATTAGTGCTACCAAGAAACAACCCTCTTTACTGTAGAATAAATCTGCCACTGTATTCCCCACTCCATAAACGGCAGCCAAGTCCGAACTCTCAGCGCTGCATTGTGCGCTCGGCGCTGGGGGCTGTGAGTGCTTTTCATGAGCATCATCCCGGCCCTGGGGCTTTTCTCTCCAGGGACTCACATCCTCAGACAGGTCCTGGAAGATCCGTGGCGTATTATTGTTGATGGAGGAGTTTGCGGCTGCTTTTTTGTCTTTTCTTTTTCCTGCTTCTTTTATTTCGCTTTTAAAAGGGGGAACAGGAGGGAGTGAACTAAAAAGAAGGCAGAAAGGAGTGACCTGCTATGAGTCTAGCACGATCTCCAGAAAGATGGCAAGGCAGCTATTTTAGCATCAGGGGCTTTTTTAGTCTTTAATTAAGCTGCTTGTAGCACATGCATGTGAGAGGGAAGACAAATCTACCACTGAAAACAATCAGTTGGATGCTCTGGCAATAACTCCAGTGTCAGGAAAGTGCCATAGCCTTTGGCTAACCGAGCTCTGGGCACGGAGGGGCTGGCTCCTCACCAGCTGATGTAATTGCAATCACAGCCCTGTTTTCTGCCCCCTTGCTCCTTAAGGCCTGACTGACGGCTTTCCCTGAGTGCTTTCCAGTGCATGCTCTGGCAGCTCCTGCCTTTGCCTCGGCATTTCCATAAAAAGTCGTTTAGCTTTTCTGTGTTTGTTTCCCTGTCTGTGAAGTGGGGTTATTAATATTTATTTTCGGTGAAAGGGGTCACAAAGAGGTTTAAATCTCCAGTGTTTACAACACAATTTGATATCCTTAGAGAAGGCAAACAGGAAGGATTAATTGCTGCTTCCTTCATATATCTGCCATCACTGAAATAAAAATCCTGCCCATTACTGGGACCACTGCTAACTCCTTTCCAGGGGCTGTTGTGTTTCCTTTGGTCTCCGTGGAAGGTGGCACAGGTGGGCCAGACAAATCCTGGAGGTGAAAGCACAGACAGTGTCGACAAAAACTTTAGAATTTCTTTTTTTTTTCTTTTCTTTTTTTTTTTTTTTAAACAGAGTAGCAGTCTTCCAAGATAAGAACCGCATGCTGGTTAGTGAGTTAGGAAAATGGGAAATTTAACAGAGGTGAAAATGAGGCACTTGGGAGAAGAACGGAGCAATCTGGTAAACATCTGAAATGTCTCTGCCCAAGGGCTAGGAGCGTACGGGCTAAACAGGAAGAATATAAAGCCTTAGTACATATACCAAGCTATGAGTTAATCAGCTTCCCAGACACATGGAAAAGAGAAAGTAGGAACAGCAGAAGAAGGATTAATTGGCTGTGAAACATCAGGGAATTGGTAGGTTGAGTCAAGGAAAAAGGAATACAGGCCAGCAAGCGCTGACTTAGAGATTAGAGCAGAGGTGCAATGACGAGATCTCCTAAGGCAGGAAGAAGAATAAAACAAAAGAAAAACACCAAAAGTGTGTGAGGACCTCATTAATGCCTTGAAATGAGAAATTAATTGTTTTTTGAAGAGTTCAAGCAGCAGCAGACTAGGAATGAGAAGAGAATGATACTAAAGCACGTATGGATGAAATCAGAAGGGTCCTGGCAAAGAATGAACTAGAGGTGGCTGCAAACGCACAGGGGAAGAAAAAGAAATACTATAAATATTCTATTAATATGCTAGAAGGAATAAAACTGTAAAACTGTGTACCACAGGAGGAGAGCACATGCAAAGGGTTGGAGTCATCATTGCCTATTTGACTCTCCTTATCAGCAAAAGAGTCTGTGCTGGATAAATATAACAGAAGTCACACTGACTGGGGTATGGGAATGGGCCAGAGCAAAGGGGTGTAAAGTAAAGAACCCTTACACTGAGTGGGTGAATTCAAACTGATTGACCTGAGGGAATTCCCCTGCAGGTTTTCTAGTGAAAACAGACTGTGAACAGTTTGGAATGGACTTCAAGAACTTCTCCTATATCAAGAGGGTTCTTTAGAGTTGAAAAGGGCAAATAGGGTATTTGTTTGTGTAGATTGGAAAAAAATAAGAACCAGGAAATTTAAATCAGCCAGCTAAGCTGAGTCACTACAGCGAAACCTCAACAAATTATGAAACAAACAATTCATTAGCTGCTATAGGATAAGAAGGTGGTAAAAGAGAATCAACATGGATTTGTCAAGCTGATCTAATTCCTTTCTTTTATTGGCTAATTGGCTTAGAGGTTAACATATGTCTTTGCTTTAGGAAAGCTTTGAATACTTTCTTTTCATAAAAAATGAAAGTAATATGGATTATAGGAAGTATTTGTAAGGAAGGTGCACATTAGCTGAGGAATTACTTATGAGAGACAGGTTTCATCTCCATGAACTTCAGCTTTCTGGAAGTTGGGCATCTGGAGAAGAGATGACTGAGAGAGGACCTTCTCAATGTCTATCAGTATCTGAAGGGAGGGTGTGACAGAGATGGAGCCAGGCTCTTCTTCCTGGTACAAGAAATAGCAGGAAAGGCAATGGGCAGAAACTGGAACCAGGAAGTTCCACCTGAGCAGGAGGAAGAACTTACTTCCTGTGAGGGTGACTGAGCAATGGAACAGTTTGTCCAGGGAGGTTGTGATTTCCCCTTCTCTGGAGATGTTCAAAAGCCACCTGGACACAATCCTGAGTGATGTGCTTTGGAGGATCCTGCTTGAGCAGGGAGGTTGGACCAGGTGACCTCCAGTGCTCCCTTCCCACCTTACCCATCCTGTGATTCTGTGTTTTAGTCTAAATTATTCTGAACAGGGTAAATGTAGAGAAACAGGCACTCCCAGAGGACCTACATCCTAAGATACTGGGAAAGGAACATTTGTTGAGCTATTTCCTTGCCTTGTTAACTCCTGAGTGAAGTTAAGCTGCCACATCAGACAGGACTCCTAGCTTTAAGCCCACCCCAAGAAATCCCACAGCCATGCTTGCAGGACATTATTTTACTTAAATAACTAAGGAAATACAGTGGAAAATCCATTTGCTTTTCCCAGAAAATCCCACATCCTTTTGATGAAGTTCAGCTCCATCTTCATACACCTTTATTTATGTCAACACATCTGTCAACCTCACCCTCAGCCTTTCCAGCACAGGGCTCTGCCTCATAGCTGCCCACACCCATCTCTGGAACCCCATCCTTTGCTCTGGAAATCTCACTCTCCCAGAGCTGGATACAGAGAATCCTGGGGATCTGGGGGGCATCCCAGAGGGAACTGGGATCAGACCCACTGGGATCACTCTCACTGGTGGCTGACATCCAGGTAGATGCCAAGAGCCCAGGAGCAGGGAGCTCACACTGAAGCCACTGTGCCAGATGGCCTGAGTGCTCTCAGTTGTAAGAGCTGCTTTGTACTTTTTAGTTTTACTGGTGCAGAGAGAACATTTTGAACTGTCTAAGCCTTCTAACCTTGTATCATTGGCACACGAACAGCAGCAGCACACTGTTGAACATAATAACAAGAGGGAAAGAGCTGTGGAATTAAATAAGAATTTAAATCTTAGGGTTTGCAGCTCAGAGCTAGAAGCTTTAGCTGTGTTATTTCCAGGAATTGGTTGAGTCATGTTTGAGAATAATGGATAAGATTTATTCCTTCGTGACTCTGGCTGAATAAATTATTTGCCAATAATGATTTGACTTCTTCTAGCTGCTTTTTCTAATGTGTCTACTGCATAAAAATATTTACTGTGTCCTGGATGTGTGTGCTGGGTATGGTGCACTGGTCCTTGGCATCTGGCAGTGAATTTATTCCCTAAAGACAATTTTCAATGGGATTTACCCCAGGGCAACCGAATACGGGATTTGATCTGTCGTACTCAGAATGATTCATTTTTCACCTCATCAAGTAGGAAGATAGAAGAGAGAGGGAAAGTTATTTCACTCTGCACAACAAACCCCTTTTCTTCAAAGCACGAGCTGCCACAGAGCCACGAGCAGGGTCCATGGAGGGACACACAAATGTTGCTTGGCAACTCCACGCCACTGATGGGAAGAGCTCTGCGGGCTGAGCATCACAGAGGGACCCAGGGACAGTGAGACAGAGGCACTCCAGGATGCTTGTTTGTGTCTGGCCCTGCTGGAAATGACACCCCTCGTGCCCTGGGACTTGCTGCAGACGAGGGACAACAAAGTCTGTTCTGTTGGGCGGGAGAGTAATGGCAGGTCATCAGTGCTGAAGTGTCCCCTGCCCACTCCCCAGGCACAAAGGGGCTTTGGAGCTATTAATATCCTGAAGGTCACTGAATTCTTCCCGTTTTAGCCAGCTGTGAGCAAACCTTAAAATGGCTCAGAGGCGCTGCTGCTTGGTTAAACACCTACAGGGAGCCAAGAAAAGCCCATTGTCCTCTGCAGCATCACACAGCTCACCTTGCCACTTGTCACAAGTGTCAGGGGGTCGTGGTGGTGCAGCCCTGACAGCCTGAGGGTGCCAGAGAACCCAGATTTGCAACGAGGCTGGTTGTTAAAAGTGGTCAGCAGAGTTTTCGGGCACAGTATTCCTTCATCGAGTTTTGTCACTATTGAAGGATCGTAAATTAAATGGAACTAAGATTGGTGTTGCAAAGCAAACCCCCTGTGGCTCATATGTCAGCACACTCTGCCAAAATCCGAGTCGCTTTCAGCTGCACCTCCAGAAACACCTCCCTTTGTGTAGCTACACTGAGAGCACTGTTTGGTTTATCAGGCCTAATGCTGGCATGAGAATCAAAAGATCCTTGGCAGACTTCGTAGGGAGTTTGGAAGAAATGGGATTTTGGGTGCAAAGGAATATTCTGTTTGAAGCTGGAAGTTCTGCTTCCCACAGTAGGATTCTGGGGAGAATAAAGTGCTCACTTTACTCTGACTTTGTGCAGTATTAGACTTTTCAGCAAGCCCTAAAATCTTGGACTGAGAAGGGATATTTGCAGAACTGGCTTTTCCTAACAGCCTGCAATTGCAACAATCCAAGAATTTTGTTTATGGAAAGTGCCCAGACTGTAGTAACACTGCAGGTGTTACCAAAAATCACTCCATGCCTTTGAAAATGTTGAGCAACCTGTGCAGACAACAGATGTGAAATATCCTCTGTTGTTCAACGTTAGAGGGGTTTTTTGAGTAGCACAATGTCTTGGATGTTTCTAAGTAAAAGAATCTAACAAATTCTAAAGTATATTAAAAATTGGTGATTTTTTTTCTTTTTCAAACTGTCTACTGTCCCTTACCTTCTGATGGAATTGGTGGAATAGCCCTTCATTTTTGGAAGGGCTGTTTATTTTTTTTCTCCAAGTTGCAGCTCTTCTACCCAAATATGATGTTTCCTCATTGCCTTGCTACCTAGGGAATGCACAAGCTTTAGTAGGTTGAGCAGTTTAATGCAGGTGTGACTCCTTCTGGCCTTCACTCTTTCATGCTGTTATGGAAATTTCACTGAATCACAGGCTATTGCAACTTGTGGCTACATGTGGCACTGCCTTAAAAACCCATGGAGAATTTCAGCTTCTGACGACAACTAAATACACCATCATTTGTCTTCATTTTATATAAATGAGTGTTTAATTAATTATTCTCTTTTTTCTTTTTTTCTTTTTTTTTTCCTTTTTTAAGTTTAATTGAGGCTTTGTCTTTGCAAACCTTTTTCCTTTTTTCACTGTCTCTTCTTTCAGACTAATGGAAGCAATTACATGTTATTTCCTGAGGAGAGTTTCTTCACCCTGTGGCACACTCAGCCTCATTCTGGCCTTCCTCAGGTTTTGTGCTGCAGGGATTACAGAAAAGCATCTTTCTCAGGCATCTGAGGTCACACTTGTTCTGTCTCACAAGTGTCTGTGTCTCTGTGGATGAGCTCCCTACCCCTGACAGCTCCACTGGGACCCACCCAGGCAGGTGCCACTGAGTGTCCCCGTGCCCTGTGGCTGCCACCCTGCTGCCTCCTGCTGCTGATTCAGATGGCTCTCAGCTCTGAGCTCACACCCTACATCCAGTATTCACAGAGACCAGCCAGAGGAGGCTGGGATTTAGATTTCAGTCATGTTTCTAATTCCTTTGGTTTCCAGTAGCTTCTCCCCTGGAGGCATTTCTCCTGAAGGCCCTGCTCACTCTTGCTCTCCTTTCACTGATGCTCACAGGCAGTGCAGAGTGAAGGCAGTGAGGAAGCCACAGTTTCTTCTTGCCAGCCTGCCTTGCCAACACCTCTGGGGGCAGGGGGCCAGCTCCTGCATGGCAGAGTTATTATACCTTTTTTAAAAATCGCCTTTGATTAAAATGCCCCATCTTTTTGTTGTCATTAATGTGGGCTGCAGGCTATGGGCCTTTGAAGTGTTTCCCCTTGGCTCATCTCCATGTTCTTTCTTTTTTTCCCCTCATTTTTCCTTTTTTTTTTTTTTCTCTCTCTCTCTCTCTTAATTACAATGCTCTCAATTATCTGCCCTTTCCAGCTCAGGGTGAGATTTGTTAATTGTCACATGCTTGCAAAAACCTGGCTGGCACACTCCAGCTCCCTGCCAGCTCCTGCATGGGCAGCCAGTCACAGGAGAGAGCAAACAGGCAGCACATCTCTCTCTGGGCTGCCTTGACCCCTCTTGGCTGCTCCAGTGGGGAAGAGGAGGGAATTGGACACTTTCCTTGCCAGAATGGCTCATCCCCTTTGCAGGAGCACCACTTAGCAAGGCACAACTGAATAACACTCTGCTGTGTTTAATTAAGGACATCCAGAGCTATTTTGTTTGTGATCTTTATAGGCTGATGGACTCCTTCCCATCCCCTGACCCTGAGGATAGTGTTTTGTTTTCCAGCCTGAGTGGAATAAAAGGACACCAGGCTGAACTTTAATGTCCCCTCAGGTATTTCTACCTGTATTAACAGGAGCTGATTGCTAGTTTGGGTGGGTCCAAAGACAAAATAATAAACTTTAAAACTTATTTCTCTTTCCTCTGCTCAGAGTTGTGGTCTGGGCAGTGGGAATGACTGGAATGTTCATCACAGAAAAGCTGGGGACAATGGGATGCTGGCAGCTCAGTCCAGGAGGGGATTTGATACACACAAAGATCTCTGCTCTCTTGGGAAGAGCAATTCCAAAATCAGCCATCTTCTTAAATTACTGGGGTTTAATAAGTCACTGAGCAAAGATAACTGATAAGGACCTTCATCCCCAGGTCATGTCAAATGGGAGATGGGATGGGTGGAGCTGAAACCTCTTCTGCTAACATCTAGTAACTTCTATAGCTGTGGTGAGTGAATCCACAGTATCCCTAGTTTCAAAGTGACTGAGAGCAGACAAGACATGAACTGTCTGTGTCTGGCTGGATGCATTTGAATCCCACTCAGCCTCCTGCTCAAACCCCTGGGCCACCACAGGGCTGCACTTTGCAGCAGGCTTGGGGTGAGTGGTGCCAGCAATGACGTTAAAAATCTGCCCAAGCTCAGCACAGCCCGTTGGGAGCCTTGGAGTTTTCTTCATCAGACCTGGGTCTTTTTTTCCTTCCAGAAATGAGAGGATGATGAACATGACACTTTGGTTGCCATGGGAACACAGCATGATGTTTGTGTTAGCTGTGCTCCTTCCTGCAGCCAGAGCTACGGGCTCCAGAGGTGGCTGTGACCAGCACTGGTGGCACCTGGCCAGGTCCTGCTCACAGGCTGTCTCAGGAGCCTGGGTTTAGGGGGTCAGCCCCCTTTGTGTTGTGAGAGGAAGGTCTGAAGTGACAGTCACTGGAAATTAGGATCTGTCTGACTGTTGGGTGGGAAATTGATGAGTTCTGCTGTAAAATCTTGCTGAAAATCATGAAGAGGGTCCACAGGGACCTGCAGACCCCTAGACTGCTCCTGCATGGGGAGTAGCTTGAAGTTTTTAGAGTCAGGGGGAAAATGGAGCCCTGAGTTCTCCTTGAAACTCTGCTGCAGGAGCAGCTCCAACACCCCAGGGTGTGTGTGAGGGGCCACAGCATTTCTATCACACCCCTTCTTCCTGCAGGTTTTTATATATTCCTTACCCCTCTCCTGCCCACCCCTAGGGCTTTCCTGAGCCTCAGCTTGGCAATAATCAGGAAGCACTTTCCTGCTGTTACAAAGCCATTTGGAGCTTTCAGAAAGACAATTTGGGAGAGACGACTCATTGTCACTGCTATTTTTCTCCTTTCACAGACCTCCCCTTGTATCCTTACCTAATATCATTTTATCAGGGACAGAAATATATTTGTAAAGCTCTTACACAAGAAAGTTTCTACTGAAGCTGAGGGTGAGGATGGATTCCTGCTTTAGAGACAGGTGAAAACCACACTCAGTCTGTCTCACTAATGTGATGATTTGAATGGGAATCAGGAAGGGTGGGAGCTCTCAGGAGGAGATAAAGGGAGCCCAGTTAAAAACTGCTGAGATGATGCTGGAGGGAAGGAAAAAAGTGAAGGCTGTGTTGTGGGCAATATGGATACTCTTAGGGTCTATGAGAAAGAGTGAAAAATACCACCAAGGGAATCCAGCCAGGTGGTTATAAACAATGATAAAATAGACTTTAGAGGAACAGCTTGCAGCATGGTAAGTGTTAGTCTTTAAGACCTGTCAGAAGTTTGGTAGAGAGTAGCAAAATCTGCAGAAATAGATTAGGAATGTGAGGCTTGTTGCTAGAAAAGAGAATTTCTTTTCTGACTGTCATAAATCTTTGCCTTTTCACCACTTTAGCTGCCTCCTGCATTCCCTAAGCAGGCTTAGTGTTCATACGTGGCCAGAGGGTTTCAATTTGAGCTCCAAATAATAATAATAAATTCCATAAAGTGATTCCATGTGGAGAGGGGAGATAATAGTGCCTTATGTTTACACAGTGGGTTCCATGAGCCTCTGGGTCAGGCAGGCTGAGGAGCAGCTCCTCACCTGCTGCTGAAGTGAGGGTGACACTGCACCTGCTCTGCAGTCACTGCACCAGGGCAGGGCAGGGGGAAACTGCCCAGGTTGCAGTTGCTGAGAGAAAACTGGGTAAAGAAAGGAAGTGCATTTCTCCATGCTGGATTTTATCCAGGATGTTGAAGTTAAACTCCTGGTTAATTAATAAAAAGAGCTGCAACAGCACCCGTGCTCCCCAGAGCCATGCTGGGGCAATGGAATCTGCTGTTCTATGAAGATGAACCTGGTTCTTCCATTGCAGCTTCATTGCAGTGAGTCCCAGGACTTTGCTGAAGTTGGCTCAAGTTGAGTCTTGAATGGCAGCTGCTGTTTTTCCTGATGAAAAGGCTTCCCCAGCTGCAAGCCAGCCCAGCCTGCCTCCACAGAGGGCTCAGTGCCTGTCCAACCCAGATCAAGGTATGTCATTTTGTTTCATCTGGCACAGGAGAACAGGAGCTGCATAACAGCTCCACTGAGAGATCTCAGCCTTCATGTTAGCAAGAGGCTCCTGTGCTGGGGAAGGGCAGAGAGAGGAGCATGTCTGTTATCACCTCTTTCCCTGTGCTTGGCTTGGGATGCCTCATTCCTGTCTCCATGTGGAAAGGTCACTGCAGCCTCTCTGTCCTAGGATTGACTCCTCAGCAAGGAGTATGGGGGCTTGGTTTTTGTGGATGATAAGAATCTCTCTGCTGAGAGCCAGCTCTGTTGGGGTGGGAGGACCTGATAATGCCCAGTGTAATTTCTGGTGGGAGTTATGTTATTAAAAGCATCTTTTGCTTAGAGGTTTTGGCTTACTGGAAGCAAAGTCTATCTTTGGGTTTGCATGCAACATTGGAATCCCTGGAAAACTTCCCCTCCGCCTCTACTGCCTTTGTCCATAGAAGTTCTTCCTTTACCTGACTGACACAGGGATTGTCCCTGTACTGAGGGTTTTAGCTCTGCTGTTCTGAGTGTGAAGGGCCACACTTATCAATGTGTTCCTGCAGGGACAGACAGAAGTGTGGCTTTACCTTTACAGTGCTATGGTCCAGCTGAGCTGCTCCACCTCATCAACTGCTCTGACCTCTGGCTGTTCCATTTGCTCCCCTGTTTCAGCTGTTAGAGTAATATACAATCATCTTGAAATCTCACTGTAGTCAAATATCTTATCTTTTTTATTTTCATCAACAAAAACACAGTGTTATTAGAATTAGCTCTGCTTGCCAAGCAGATGAGCATCACCCTGTTTACAGACAGTTCCCTGTCACAGGCATGGGGTTTTATCCCTGCAAACCTCTGCTAGGGACATGGAGTACTCTGAAAACATAAGCTGAAGCTTTGACTTCCCATCAAACTTTGAATCAAATCCAGGGCAAAGGGAAGGACCTTGACATGCTTCCCATATCGGGACTTGTGGGAATTCCTTTTGCCTGGTTTACACAAGATTGCACAAGGGAGAGTCCAATCCTTCACTCATTAACACTTGAAATGCATTTATTTAGGAAGGACTCAATGTTTTTCCTTGCATTGCCTTGGACCCACGCCCCCTTCTGGGTTAAACAGCCAAGTGTGTGCACAGGGACCTCAGTGACATCGTGCCAGGAAGACAAAAATCAAGGTCTGCCCCTCCTGCACTGGCAGGAGAAGACAACATTGCCTGTGACTCTAAAGCAATTGATTGTATTCTACACCTAATTCAGCTGCATGTCTTGGCTGGAATCCAGCTGAACTGGGTGTAGAATACAACCTCCAATTAGGCCACCTTGGAGGTGATTGTCCTTCTGCTTGTTCACAGCTGAGTGTGCTGATGTGGAGCAGGAGAGGGCTTGAGATGATGTACTGGAACAATGTCTGTGGTGGTGCCTGGGGTACTCCCTATCTGAAAATGGAAGGCAAGTGGGATTTTTTTCCTAAAAGAGGAATTGGCTACATTTGGTTCCTGACTTTTCGAGGTGCTGAAGGAGCAGTGGTGTGCTTTGCATCAGAAACTGAGTTGTGGAATGCACTGTGTTCTCCCCTACCTCCTTTTGACCTGGTTAAACCAGTGATGGTTGAATTAAGATGGAAGAATACGATGTTTTTATCTTCCATCTTGATCTTTTAGGTTCTCAGCCATCATCTTTTTGTATGCTTAACAAACCCAAAGCCTCCTGCTTCCCAGGGACCATCTGGCTGGGTTATATCTATAAAGTCCTGTAGCTCTACCAAGTTCAGGGTCATTAAATTATCCCAAACAAGGCTTTCTCTTGTGATTTCAATTGGATACAAAAGCGACCTTTACTTCCTGCCTGAAGCTCTAATTGCCAGCGTTGGTGGGACACCTGTTGTCCACTGAGGCTCCTGTTGGTCTCCCAGCATCAAGGCACAGCTCTTTCCTTTAGTTCTGCAAGCCACAAAGCACTCCTGCAGTCCTCCCATATGTCTCATATACTGAGTTTTCTACCTCTGAGAGAACCTCCACATCCCCAGTGTGGGGGATATGGATATATATCATTTTCATGAGGACTTTGGTTTGTGTAGCCTTCAGTTGAATTTTTGTGCTTTGTGAAGGTTTTTTTTTCTCTGTTTTGTTTTGGTTCTTCTTTTTCCTTTTCTGATTCCATCCCTTTGCTCCTAATCCCACCACCTGGTGTGGCTCACACTGCAGAATCTCTCTGCCTCCTCAGTGCATACGCCCTTCAAATATTTGTAGACATTTATCACTTCCCCCTCCCTGCTTAGTCATCTCTCTGCCAAGCTGGACATATTTAGTTCTTCTAATCTTTCCTTGCAAGTGAGTCCCTCCAGCCCTCACAATTCATTTCTCCTTGCTCTTCTTGGTGTATTTTCCAGTTTGTGAGTACTTTAAGAAGTTCTTATTTTGTGGTAGTTTAATATGAGCAGACACAAGGGAAAAAATGGAGAAGAAAAGCTTCCTGAGGACAGAAGGGTTTTTTTGGCTCCAAGTCACTGGGAATAGATAAGAGTGGGTAGTTCTGGGAATTCCTGCTGCAATTCCTTCTGGGTGGGTGTTTGGGACACAGAAGAGTGGCCCCCCTCTTCTCTTCTGAATTTCCCTATTCCCCATTCCTGAAACATGTAACAAATTATATCAGCTAATATTTTGGGTGGCTTGTTTCTGGAGTTCTCCTCTTAGAAGAGACTTGGCTCAGCTTCCCATTCCCTGTGTCTCTGTCAGGCTGAAGGCATTGCCTAGGAGTGATTTTCTTCTAGTGGGCTGCAGGGTGCAAGTGCTTCAGAGGTAGTGGGGGCACCTTAGCAGTGCTGAATTTCTATTTCTCAGCTTTGTTCTTCTCAAATACTGGCAGGCATGGTGCCAAAGGAGCAGCAGAGAGCAGCCAGCTCCTTTTTATCTCAGGAAGATTTTTTTTCCCTTCTGGACATTTGTTTCTGCTGTGTCCAAGCTATATAAAAAGGAATATAATTTCATATGGGTCCTAGGAGCCCAGATGGACTTTCTTCCTTTAAATAACCAACTCAACAAATTCTTTATATAGAACCTTGTTAATTAAAGCTATACCCCAGGAGGAAAGGCTGGAGATGCTGTTCAGTCTCCACCTCTCATACTGAGCTCCATGGTGGTTTTTGAGGCATTCCTGGTATCTGACACTGATGGCAATTTGTGCTGTCTGAGATTACGTGACGTGAGCAGAATTGAGAGGAATGATGGGGACAGCAAGTGTTCCTTCACTCATTAACTACAGCAAGGTCTGCAGCTTTGCTGTCTGCATGAAGGGCTTTTTTAATATTCCCCATCACCATCTAGTGACCTGCAAGGGAGCAGCAGTTTATCTAGCCAAGAGATTCTGTCAAATTTGCTACCCTGAGATAGGTATCAGTATCAAAATGCTTCCAAAACAAGGATAAAATCCAGAGCAGTTTTGCACTGTCTGTCCACCTTCACATGGTGCAATCTAGCTTTCAACTGCAAATGCAAAATCTATGTGTTTTTTGCACAAGAGGAATGAAAAGATTCTGCTTTCCTTCCTTATATATCACCATCTTCCCACCCAGACTAGATACTTATCAAGCATCTGTCTATAGTTTTGATTGTGTCCTGAGAACATTGAGTTTAAGTGGAAATGTGACGACTGGGCAGGAAATGTTTGTCCATTGTGCATGAAGGCTGTTTGGGTCTCTTAAACCAAACTACAGAAGGAAGGGCATATGGGAATGGAATTAATTCTTTTCATCCAGCCCATGTCTGGCCATGGCACCAGCTAGCTGATGCTTCTGTATCATCATCAAATGTAGAAACAAGGAGCCCCAAACTTCTTGAGCAAAGAGCAAAAGCTGCCATTGCTTTGACAATGGATTGACTTTCCCAGCTGCTTGTGGGAGCAGCCTTGGAGAGTCACACTGAGCAGTCCATTACAGATGGAGACACTGAGAGAGGGTATTTAGTGTCACTCACTAGAGGGGTGCCTTTCACCCTTCTAGCTGGCAGAGCATTCAGAAGAATTAAACAATGGGTCTTTATCTAGGAAATGAAAACACTGCCTCTGTCAGAAGGAGTGGCAAAATCATTGAAAAGAAAAGCAAGAGGAATTTTCACCAGCCCATCCTCAGATAAACTTGTCATGGGCCCTGATTGTGGAAACAGCACCATGTCATCTACTTTAGCACCTTCAAACTGCTGATTAGCATCATCATCCCACTGCAGGCTGGGCTGGCCAGCTGCTGCCTTTGATGCAGTTGCAAAGGAGCTTGTCTTTCCCAGAGGAACTGGCTGCAGTTTGTCGTGTTTGTCTGCTGTCATTCACATTTAGACAGAGGGTGGGGTGCTTTTTTTTCTGTTTGTGTTTCTGCTTTATAAGAATATGCAGTTGCTTAAGATCCATTTGGTTGACAAAGTGTTTTGCAAACAAACTGTACATGGGAGTCACTTTGTTCACTGCTGAAATGCAAAGCAATAATTTTGATTGTGGAATCTCGAGAGACAGATGTGGCTCAGCACAGCGTGACTTTCAGGATTCAGCTGACTAGAGGTGGGATTACTACCATATTTAAAGCAAAGCATGCATTCAAAAGCTTTGAGCTGAGGTTTATTCTATGCAAATATTTGACAAGTGGCCTCTCATTTAACACAAATAAAAGTATTGAAGCTTGCACCATTTATAGCTGTTGGCAAAAGAAAATTGTTTCTAAACAAGTGTCTGTGAAGTATAATGGTTATTTCCCACCCATCATAAGTTCCTTTGTTATCTTGCTTGCCCCATTGACTCTTACAAAGAAAAGTGTGTGGGAATTGTATTTATTCAGTCCCTCTCTTAATGTTTCCTGAACTTCTGATCTTTAGTGAGAATTTTTATGTCTTTTTGCCTGAAGTCAGCTCTGTATCAGTTAAAGTTCTTTGAGCTTAAATAACTAATACAAGGGCAGATCAGGTTTTTCCTTGCTCCTGCTCCCCAGGTGTTTCTGAGCAGAGATGTTCAACCCCTGGCCTCATTTCCATGCATGGTAATGGAGTGATAACAAAACGCATGGCCGACTTCTCTAATTAGTCTCGTGTTCCTCAAGGTCTTTTGTTGTTGCCTGATACTATTTCTTATAGTTTAGCTTTTTGGGCTTTGTTGGTATTTCCCTAAACACCCCTAATAGTTCTCCCCATCTTTCAAATTATCTCTTTGGGCATGAACTGATATATTGCAAACAAAGCAATGCAATATTCATCATTAATTGATCATGATCTCTCCTGGTTTTGTTGTTGCTGTTGGGTTTTATTTTAATTCCCACTCTGTCTAGGGGAAATTGTTTAATTTTATTCAATACTCTAACTTTTAAATTTTCATTAAACTATAATGCAGATATATATTCAGAGCAGCTTTCATGAGTTTGTTTTCTTGTGGATTGTTGATCTCATTTTAATTAAAATGGGGAAAACATAGAAAGGAAATTAAAATAAGAATAAAAATAAACAGTTGGTTGTCCCACAGCTCTACTGGGAGGAAAAGGTAGGGGACAGGGATTTTACCTTTAAATGCAGTATATCATTCTTCTTCTCTCCAATAACCATTAGAAAAGTGAAGAAAAAGGACCTGTGTCTGTAGAGGGTGGAAATCTGCAGCTCTTCTCCTCACACTGAGAATCAGCCTCCCAGGAGTCTCTGTCTCAGACCAGGTTTGTTCAAGGGAAGGCTTATTATGTGGAATTGTGTCAAATGGTGAGGAGGGGTATTAAGAGATAATCAGAGTCCTCCAGCACTAATTACCTGTGCTCCATAGAAATCCCTATCTCCATTCAGATCCTTTTTAAAGGAACATCTCAGAGGAAGCAAATGAAGTCTGGTTCTGCAAGAGCCAATTGAGATGGCAGAGAGCAGGGAAGTTGTGGATAAAAGCGAGCGATTTTTGGAGACTTACCATAATATTTGATTTGGTTCTTCCCTCCCTCTCTTCTTTTTGCATTCATGCATTGAAACATAACAAGAAACCTCTGCATTTCTCATGCCTCCTTTATTCTGAAATCTCTAGGCACTTTGCAGATATTAACTGTAAAATTTCACAGTTACCTACCCATCTATCCAATCTCTCTCAAAGCATTTAAATTTTCCCAGCACAGTTCAGAGGGATAGTGATGAACACAATGTAATAAATATCAAAACAGTTTTCAGCAAAAGCAAATCATTTAGTCTATTAGAAAATGAGGAAGGACTCATGATTTAGCATTGGAAGGAAGTCAAGACAGCAGCTGTCAGAGGAAGGGTAATTGCAGTTTGACCAAAATCCAATGAGAACATTCAGGATCAAGATTATTAGTATTCTTTTATCAAAGGCATTTAAGTTTGCAAATAATCACATTTGTAATTCACTCCTGCAAATTTGGAGGGAGAGAATGGGGAAATTTTGGGTGTAAAGTAGTGAGATCTTGATAGAGAACATTCCTGAACAATGAAGTTAAAGAACATTTTCCTACCCAGCAGGAGGGAAGAATAAAAGCAATTTGAATCAGTGTTAACCTTTAAATCAGAAATATCACTTGGTGCATGTTTGTACTTGAGGATTCTCTGTCACTGTTGCTGATTATAGGACCCAACTGCACCAGAGATACACATACAAAGTACTCAATTTCAGTGAGCACAGATAAGAGGCAGGTCTTGCCACTTTGATTCATGCCCCCAATAATTTCAAGCAGAGAACACCCAGAGTACAGTGCTCCTGAGCATGGAGAGGTGCAGCCTGTTCCCATATTTATGGGGAAGTGTTAATGCTCTGCAGAAAATCCCTGTCATTAGGGATGCCCACGTGGGTCTGTCAGTGGTGTTGAAGTCAAGTTTGTCTTATACTCAATGTCACCTCTAGGTGTGGAGGGAATAGAAGAGCTTCCCTCATGGAAGGGACTAGGACGACAGCAGGTCCTTATTCCAAAGCTTGACTCTCTCCACTTTCAATTTATGTCACTGAATCTTGAGTATTATTTACCACGAAACCCAAATTAAGGCAGTTTTACTCCAAATATTTCCTGGTATTTCCAACCAGCAGACTGCTCTAACCCATGGATGTTAGCACATTAATTTGCTTTGCATTCCATGACTTCTGTCTTAATTGACCAGGGATATTTTCTTTTGGCATATGGTTCTTCCAATAGGGTCTGGTATTTACAATATTAATATGTGGTCAGATCCAGCTGTTTGGAAATTCACTGATGAATGAGGTCTGATCAAACAGCACTGACAATGCCATTGCCTGCTGTACTTTGCTTCTCTGTTCTTTGTCCTCACATATCCTTCAAATGGAAAGTACATTGCATTCAACACCTACCAGCCAAAATCCTCATCACCAGGATGATGTCCTCATCAGATATCTGTCAGAGATCAAGAGGTAAATGAGGAATCATCCCAACAAAATTAAGGCAAAGAATTAAAAAGTATCAAGAGTTCATTCAGCAGATCTTCAAAATAATTTGCATTTCTAATCTTAGACAAGCAGAGCAGCAGTGTCATTTCTGTCTGTAGATTCACCACTGTGATGTTCATTATCTGATTATCTACAACCTTCCTAGTGCTAATGCACATTGTCTTCCTGAGTCCTGAATTAGTGAGATGTGTCTGACACTGAATTTGCAGGTAATTGCTATGGCTCCCTTCAATGAAATGTCTCTTAGGACACACTTGGAAATTAAATGTTCCTTCTCGAGCCATTATTTGCTGACTCCATCCCTATCTTATTAAATAATTATCAAGTAAAAATGTGTCATTTGAATTATGCATGTCATGTTTAGGTAATGAAAGAACCAGGCATTCTCAGTGGATTAATGACTGCAAAATATTGCCTTATATTCTCTCAGATAAGCCACTTCCCAAGGTCCTGCCAGGACCTGATCAGAACTGCCCAACCATCTTTGCTTGTGATGCCTCTCAACTCTGCTTTGAGGTGTCTGAATTGAGTCTTTGCAAGTCCCATGGAGGAAACGTGGGGCTGAGTGATGCCCTTGGAGTGTTCTGAGCCTTGGCTGAAGGATCTGAACTTTGCTGATCCTCGTGGGTCTCTTCCAGCTCAAGATATTCTGTGGCTCTGTGATTTGGATTTGTGTCACACTGGGAAGTTTTGTTCACGGTGGTAAATTCAAGCCCTGCATGTAGTGCTTGAAAGTACAAAGCCTACACTTCCAATATTTAAAATATCTCGTGCTCTATAAAGTTCATCCCACTACAATTCTCAAAATGTTTACAATGAACCATAAATATTCATAGCAGCATGATTTCAGTGGAGTTAGCAGAGATTTAAACAGCCATAAGCAAGACCATAATCTAGTCCTTTGTCCTTTCACTAAAGGATTTTATAAGGTAGGGATCAAATCTGAAGATCTTTATTCAGTGATAATTAAACCAGACAAATAAGGAATTCTTCTACTGCAATCAGACTTTTGCACAAGTTGAATATGAAATATATTCATTTTCTTGTTAAAATAAATTCCCTTGATTTTGGTCATAATTTGTTTGTTTCAACTTCAGCTCCTTCTCCTTCCTCAGCTCAATGACACTTTGATGGCTCAGTCTTCATTTTAATAGTCATAGCTTGAAGAAATTGAATATGACTCAGGAAGAAATAGAGGTGTCTGTTTCTCATATCTCAGCTTGGGAAGGGCTGTGCCTGATATCAGCTATGTGACTCTTCAAGTAGGATGTTTTTTATTCTCCAGCAACTCTGTCTTCTAGAAATAAACACTTATTTGTGGAAGCTGAAACAAAATCTATATTTCAGCACCTTATCTATGTTTGTAAATTCTAGGAAAGAGTTGTCACTTAGATGTTTGGGGGTTTTTTTGTTCCCTCAACCAAAACCTCCCTTGATTTGTTTTGTTGCTTATGGAAGTGCTTGTTTCTAGCAAAGAAGTCATTTTGTCTGCTTGGATTCTGGTGTAAATTCAAAGGCAAGAGTTGTTATCATCTGCACAAGCAAATGTGGAGTGGAAATCCATTATTGTGGTGGCCTGGCACGCCTCTGTGGGAAACACATCAACAAGAAAGCATGTCATCTTTCATGTTTGGCTTCTCTAGTTCGTTGGGAAAATAAAAGCCATGGAAAGTGTAAATGGGAAACTTGATCTCTGTTTCAGCTGGCATTATTTCTTACAAGAGCAAGGGAAAAGCTTTTTTTCTTAGTGTACTGCTGGCTGTTCTTTAATGTGGTTTTCTTTTCTTTTGCTTTTTGTGTTTTTCACACTTGCTCATGTTGTGAGAGCTGTTTCTCTGTGGCTATACTGCTGTAGCAGTCAGAGCAATTTTTTGTTATCCCTGCTTTGTTCTGGTGGCTTCATGTGTAAAAGATCAGTAAATTGGTCCTTCAAGCAAATATTCTGGAATTTCCATGTTCCTATGTGGGGTCCTGTCACAGACATCACCAAAGTTGGGGGTCTCTTAGTCGTTAATAGATTTTGGCAATGAACATATCAATTGTTTATCTAGAGAGAAAACCATACCAGAGTAAGTTAGTTAAGACATGAGGTACATGCTCATACCTTGTATTTCCCTTCACAGTGACTATTTTGCAAATGAAAGCTCAGGTTCACTTGTCTTTTGGAATATATATATTTACATAGGCAAACAAGTGTGTGTGTAGGTATAGAGAGGGGAAATATAGAAATCAAAGCATATAAACACTTGTCTCCTGATTCAAACTGTCACTTCCTCCTGGGATTATGAAGTGCATTCATTTTATGAAATTGTTTTGAAGAATTCAGTGGGGGAATTCACTGTGAAAAAGCCTAGTCCTCATTAATGCAAGGGGGAGGAGACTCTACAGTGGATGAGAATGAGGACAGTATCTCAAAATTTACATGGAGCTTTAGTTCCAGGGCTAGAAATGACCTGCCCTCTGCAAAACTTGATGCCTCCATGGTGTGAAGGATTGCAGTAAATGAGTGTTTGTCTGAGTGAGTTAGTGACAGGAGGAAAATGCATTTGTTCTTGTACACCACGGAGTGATCTATATTAGTAAGCAGATTGTAAGTGAGGAACTGTAGAACAGCATTTCTGGCTTTTTGCTTCTCTTAATCATGGAGCAGAGCAGACCCTGAGGCCCAGTGCAAATTTTAGGACCCATGAAAACTAAACAGTGAGTGAACGTAAATTAACCGGCCCTCTCGGGGATTCAAGAGACAGGCTCATTATTTTGTTTTTCATTCTGCTAAAAGGGCCAGTTTCCAGAAAGAATTGTAATAAAAAGAAATTATAGCTCTGTCTGAGGTAATTTTCCTACCAGTTGCAATACCTGATGGGTCTCCAAACGTTAGGGAGCATCATTCAGCCTGGAGCACAAGGTATTCCAAGGATTACCCCACTGATCTATCACCCTTGGGTCTTCTACTAACAACATTAATCTGGCTGGTATAAGAAGGTGGAGTATAGAAAGGCCAGGGGAAGGTTTCCAAATATCTGATATACATTATACTTCAGAAAATGTATTGAACATCTGTGTACAATATATGTGGCAATAGAAAAACCTTCTTTTCTAAAATATTTCAAAATTGGCCATTCTCCCTGTTACTTTAAATATATAGTATGTACTTGTATGTTTGACACAACATTCTGAATGTGTTCTCCTATATTCAAAGTGTAATGAGCAAGATTCATCACAGGAAAAGAAACATTTTCCAACATTAACAATGCTAATGAATAAATTATATGGCATTCCTGCATTGCTTGCTATTATTATTTGATCTTTGCAGTTTAACTAGCAAGCAGAATTGCATCTTTGTGTTTGCAGCTGAGGTTCTTGGGCCACCTAATAGCTGTTTGGAGACCAATCTTGGAAGAGCTGGAATGTTGCTGTGGCTCAGCATGGGCAGGTGGCTGAGCTAGCAGCCCTGTGACAGTTTTGCAATCAGCCTGACTGGTTCCTGCAATGTTCTCTTCACTGGAGTTGGTTCAGGGTCAATGGGGTGAGACAGTGGATTGTTCTGCATTTGTAAATGGTGTGAACCACAGAGCAATGGCTGATGATTCTGTGTCCACACTGTGTATAGTTCAAGGGGTTTCCCTCAGGTAGCTCTAGTCTGGCTTTACAGAGTGAATGTTTGTTAGTGGTCACAGCATTTAAATGGTCCTGGAGCATATCTTCAAGTTAACTAGATTCCTTTCAGATTATACTTAACACACCCCAAAGAAATGCAGCCAAGATCACTCCAAAATGTGAGTCAAAACACAGTAAAGTGGGAAAGGTCTGGAGATTCAAGTTCAGGTTGGTTGGGGCTCTGAGCAACCTGATCTAGTTCTATATCCCTTCTCACTGCAGTGGGGGTTGGACTGGATGACCTTAAAGGTGCCTTCCAACCCAAACCATTCCATGATTCTGTGTTCTTTGAAATGACAGTCCTAATGCAAAAAAAACCCATGAAGGCAGGTGGATCAACTGTCTAATAGAAGAATGGTTTCATCACTTATTTAAAGAGGAAAAAGGTTACTACCACCACCTTAAAGCAGTCAGTGCATTGACTGGTGAGCAGGGAGGTGGAGCATGCTGAGAGCACTCCCTTTGACACTCAGTATTCCTTGTTTTCCTCATCCTTGTTTGTGTGGACAAGGGGATGTTCCCAAAACCAGGGTGGTCAATTAAGCACGCCCCAGTTACAGTAAATGCAAGAAGGTTCTTTGTTTAATTATTGCTGTCTTAAATTAAATAGTGTAGGCACTTACTCAACTGGGTGGGCTCAATAGGAGGTAATGGCACTTTGCAACAATTGTCCTAATGAAGGATGATGAGTTTCATTCAAGGTAGTGGGATTTACTATGGACACTGGGGTCTCTGCCAGCACATCCTATTACAGGATCAGGACCCTCAACAATAAATGGTTCACATTCTTGGAACTAATGTCTCTAATGGGAATAACAGAAGTGGAGATAATAATAATGTATTACCTCGACCACAGGAGTGCATTGAAGGATTAATTGAATAATGGACTAAATTTATCTCTGATGCAACTCTGCTGATCTGATCAGCAGGATTTTACCTTCATGATAATAAAATACATGAAAAATAATCTTTGCAATTCTCATTTTGCTATTATTATTATTAATGATTGTCTTATAAAACCAGAATGCAATTTAGCAGTCTGGTTTGCTTCAGATAAAAAATTTGAAGTCTTACTTGGAAGCTACCCCAAACTTTTGTCTAAAATGCTGATTAACAACCTCAGGGGAATGAGCTTCCTTGCAAGATTTCAACACTGCTGCTTAGTTTTGGGCAAGGCAGGAACAGTGTAAGAACAAGACTTTCCTAAAGATTTATTTTCTCTGTGTCATGTCAGCTAAAATGTAATACAAGGAAACTTAACAAAAATATGTTTTCTGCAGCAGTCACATAAATGTCTCATAAGCACATACTGTCACCTTTCTTCCTATTGAATTGTGCCCAAATCCATCCAGTTTCTCATTTCCCTTTGATTATTCACAAAAATATGTTATTTGAAATTTATATATTACTCTCTAATACTATGAGAAAGTGCTTTTAGGAATAAGCTAGTGAAGGAACACAAGATCTGCCATCTCTTTAACCCGTGCCAGTGTCAGGAATGACTGGTTGACATTCCATGACTTTCTAGGGATGTGGAAGGACAGCCAAATTTTGGTCTTATGACTCTCCAAAGTGGTATTTTTGGAGCTGAAGAGCAGTTTAAGCTTACTTGTTATTTTCTGACTTTGGTTTGGGCTGCCTCAATGCTTTCCCATAAATATCTGCAGAATTCCTGCTTCTTCTCATAGGTTGTCAAGTTGTCACCATTTGAGCCCTACTGACATTTTTCAATGCACAGGTTAAGCTGAGGTGTTAGTGCACTGTAATCTGTACACTGGCAGGGAGAGGAGGATAAAAAACACAGGCAGAAATTACAGGATCTTGTTTCAGAGAATGGATGATGACTGCTGAGGGCCACAGAAAGTTTCTCTTGGAAGATTTTTACAGCAGAGGCTGATGGGGTCTAGAAAAGTGAATGTTGCTGGCACTGTCACCCTATGGTTTCCTGTAGTGCTTATGAGTGAAAGTACTGAGAAAATTATCTGTTGCTTAAACATCTTCTGGAATAAGAACAAAACCTCATTTCCTTCAGCACTCCAGTGCCTGGCTTTTGCTTTAATTGGGCAGGCCAAAGGAAACATGGCCAGTTCACCTTGGTGGATTGGGGAAGCAGCCACACAATGTGTGTCCCAAGTGAGGATGGATATCCTCGGGAGATGGCAAATTAAAATGTTTTAATCCAATTTATCCAGAAACCATCTGCAAAACTCAAGCTGTCAAAGTCACATAGGTTGGCATTGTGTCCATCTATGCCTGACCTAGAATTGACCCTCTGGTTTATGTAAGAAATGAAAGAGAGGAGGAGCTGGAGCAGGGGAGAAGGGAACAGTTCTGTGATTGGGAGCACTGAGTGAAGGGAAGGTAAATCCTGTTTCTCCAGCTATACCCATTCATTAGAGATCAGTAATGGGAGCTTTATCAGCTGTGGGTTCAGAACTGCTGCAGTAAATAGAGCTGAAATCTCCATGGGATGTTCAAGAGAAACAAACAATAACAGCCAACACTTTCCTGTGAGCTCTCCCCATAATAAGGCAGGGGTGGGAAGATGCAGTTAAACTCTTGTGCTCACTGCCCAACAAACAAGGTCACAGAGAAATGGTGTGAAAATGACAATTGCACACAGGGAACATCGTCTTGGTTTGAATCATCTCCTCATGCAGAACTTAAACTGTATCAAATCCATGTCTTGCACAGCCTGAAACACCTTACTAACAGTTATGCTTCCCAGATCATTGTTTTTTAATGTAAAGGAATGTCTAAGTTCTGGCATTATTAGCAAAGCTTTTTTAAAAATTAGTGTCACTGACACTTGGCATGAGATATGTGTGTTAGACCAGTGATTCTCTTTGTTTGTTTGTTTGTTTGTTTTTGTTTGGGTTTCTTAAAGTGGTGGTTTTTTGTTTTATTGGATTTCTTTACAAATTTTCCCAGACCCTTGGGATTTCCAATGCCTTTTTTTGCAGACTTCTGCTGGGAACAGTGACATTCCTTAGACCACAGTACTGTGGCCTGCTAGTCCTGCTGCCTGGGCAAAAGCCTCCCACAGTCAGGAAATTGGAAGGAACTGCTAGATTATTTATTTAAGTTTGCTCTGGGCTAGCTATAGGGAGGGGACTTTGACATGAATAAGCTTTAAGCTGACAGAGGGTGGGAATCTCCTGAGCATCCAAGTTTTAGCACTGAAGGTATTGTTGAAAATAGTGAATATTTCAGCCCTGAGCATGCTACAGCAATTTACTCAGTGTCCTTCCCCCTGTCCCAGGTGTGAGCAGGAAGGCTGTGAATGTGTCTTCCTTGTGTGAGAGTGCTCTGCATAATGCTGAACTCAAATAGGTACAAGTGGGAATGATGTGCATGTCTCAACACTACTTTAACCTGATTTAAGCCATTATGCATGATCCATAAACCCTTGGGCATATCATCCTCATTTGAAATTCCTGCTTACCTTTTTACAAGGGCTTCTCCAGAACACCAGCTCCTTAGGTCCTATTTTGCCAGTTTGTAGGGTAAAATTAAAAGAAAACACGACATTAACAGTTTCTCTGAGCATTTTGCTGCTCATGGAGTGCCTGAGGTCAGTCAGCCAAGGCACTTCCCCTGTGTCTATATGCATTTAACAAACAGACTCAGGGGATTCCCAGGTGTTTCAGGCTCAGGAAAACGCCCTGAAAGACCAAGTCCTTCTTGGTCTTAGACAAATGTATCTGGGTTGCTGTGCTTGGCTTAGCAGCTGCTGCTTGTTGGTGTTGCTAAAAGCAGCTGTGTCATCACCCTGGACAGAAATGGGGTGAGTCCCAGGGGCTGCTTGCTGCTGGCAGGGGTCTGCTGACAGCTTCTTTCATAGTCTTAAAACTGGAGAAGACAGAAACCTTGGCCCTGGTGGCCGTGCTGCTGCACCTGTGGCTCGTGGTGCAGAGAACAGGCATGCTGGAAAAAGAAATCATTCACTGTTGTGGCTTAAAGGTGGAGTTTGCAAGTTTATTTTTCTTTAGGTGAAACCCTGGAAAGGGATAATATCACCAGCAGAGAGGAGCAGTAAATATTTTATTGCATTACTACCTTGGCTTTCTAGCAGGCCCTAGCCAGGATTTTGCCACCTATGGCTGAACATTACATTCCCAGCTTATTCTTCCTTTCAATCTCCTGCCAATACAGGCAGGGAATGAACTGTAAGTGGAGCATTGAATTGCCATCAAAGGTGTGCTCATTTCTCTGTATGCCACACACTTCCTCCACAACCTCTGTCTAATCACTGAGTTTCTCTAGATTCTATACTGAGGCTGCTATGGGGTTTTTTTTTGGGTTACCAAGTGTCTGTTTAATGTAAACATGTCTAGGCCTCAAAATGAAGGAGAACTCATCTCGAAGAGGGCCTTGAGGCACAACTGGTACATACATCAATAACAGATATGTATTTTTACAAGCAATCTGGACATTAGGGTTTATTATATGCCAACAATGTATCAATGACTATAACTAACTGTTTATAAGGCAGTGAAAAGCCCCAGGATATTTCAGATTTGGCTTTGAGCCACAGTTTGTCTCCTACCAGAAAAGTAGGGGGGGAAAAAAAGGCTAGGAAAGGAAATCAGCCTGTAAATATCTTCTGAGCAGCCTGAGCAAGATGAACCAGACAATTTTGTTTTATCCACTGGCTAAGCATTGGAATATGGTGGTGTTGGCAGATCTTGTTGCTACCTTTATGCTGGCAGTTGTTTATTGTATATAGTGGTGTTATTAATTCGTTGTTGCATTCATGAGGGTTTAACAGCACAGCAGTGACAGTGGAGGATGCTATAAAAGATCTCCAGGGCCCTGTGAAAGAACAGGGGTAGGCAGCAGTGGTAGTGTTGTTAGAAAGGATAAAACAATTGCTCTTCCTTGGGTCTTCCCCAGAGGACTCCAGCAGGGACACAGCCAGCCAATAACAAATTTTTAAAAGGCTTCTTTAAGCACTCAATATGTTCATAAGTCCATGCACACTAATGCAGTTAGGAAGTCTCATATGATCAATGCAATGTGTGTGCAGATGGTGACAGTAAATGTACAGGAGAGCTGTGGAAAAAGATTAAATAAATGTTATCAATGTGATTCCAGTGGTGATAATGGGAAATGAGACCAAAAATATTACAAAGGAACAGTGACGTGAAATCATTTGGGGAGGGGAGTGATTACAAAGGAAACAGTGCTAATTTAGAGAACTAATTATCATATAGGCTTCACAGCATCCAGAAAGGAACCTGGAAGCCATTAGCAATACACCCCATGGTTTTGCTCAAGTAGGGGATTAATGGCACTGGGTCCATAAAGGCAGCAGCAGTAATGAATCTCCAGTCCTTAAACAGTAATGATCTCCATGACAGATATCTCAGAGAACTGCATTGTCAACCCTCCTGTGACTGTCTTTTGCTTCATTCCTAATATTGTCTTGGAGAAACAAAATGAGGTTTCCTTTGTAGCTCTGTATGCAGCTTTTCCCTATCGTGGCCAAATGAGGAAATGTTTTATGGATAGTTACGGTGGATCCAAGACCCCTCGTCTTGGGAATGAGGTAATGCTGCTTAAGGGTCCTTGAAATTCTGTGTAATGATGCTTTGAAGCACAGGGCAGCCCTTTTCTGATAGGGACTGGGCACAGATCTGCCCTGTCCCTGTGGCACAATATTTCATGGATTCAAGGGTTTCACTTTCTTATCGTGGTATTTTAGAAGAGAATGGAACAACGTGGTTCAGGCTTGTCCATGGCTGGCAAGGCACTGGGTGAGTGTGGAGCTGTCTGTGGGAGGTTCTTCCTCCCCAGTGCTGCTCTGTCCTGGCTGTGACCCCCAGAGGGTTGGAATGAGCCTCCTTGGCTGTCTGTCTCACACTTTCACCAGCACTAAACTCACTGGAAGAAAACTTTGCTAAATATATCATGTGTGGATGCCACTCATGATAAATAGAGACTATGATTTAATCTGCTTTGAATTCAATTTGCTTATGATTACCTGAAAAGCCCTTGTTTATGCTGGCTTTCTCAGTCTGTTATTTGCAGATATCTCTGAATAAGACAAGCTTCCTTTCCAGTTTAATGTGCTTAAATTTTATAAATAAACTTTTTAGGGAACTGGTTACTTACTGTTCTTGTTCCTGTATCAAAGTGTGTTGCTCTTCCTTTGTAACGTACTCCCACACCCTTTGATATCTCCTTTCTGCAGTTTTTAAACCAACCTTTTAAACCCAAGCTGACTTGTGGGGTTGGAAACAAGCTCGTGGGAACAAAACAGAGGCAGTGAATAGTTTAATCCACAATGAACCCTCCTGTCACATTTTTGTGTGATTTAGAGGAAAACATTTTGGTTGAAAGAGGCTGCGTTGTTTGTACTGCAATAGTCTGAGGATCTAGATAAGACATTTATTAGACAAACTGATATAGAGAAGAACAGAGACACAAGTGCCAGACTGGAGAGCTAAGTATAATTTGAGAAATCATCAGAGTTTTGTTAGAGGGATGAGTAATACCATCTCTGTGGGAAAATGCAGTTGGCAGAGGAGTGAGTGTTAGCAGAGGAAGAGAAAGGTGAAGAGGTAATTATCTCCTAGGAGAATGGCACAGGGAGAGACATGCTTGGCTCAGGCAGCCTGGGAAGAGAGAGAGAATATCACACTCTGTAAAACCAACACCACGACTGGTATTTCGTGGTTCTGGAGAATATAGAGTGCTGCTGTCCCTAAGGAAAGCATTACCATAAAAACAAATCTAAAAACATAATAAAAATTACTAAATCGGGCTTTTACCTAAAGAGGAGGCTCTTCTATTGAAGGAGGTTGAATTTTTAAATAGATCTCAGACCCAAATGCTGTGAAAAAACCAGTTTGGATCGAAGGAGAAAGCCTCCTGTGACTGTCATGTCCTGTGCTGCTCTGCAGCTCATGTGGAAATTCATTGAGCAATTGCAAGTGGAAATAGATCTTGTCTTGCTTTAAAAAAGCCATTCTTCTTGATCCCAAAATTAAATTGGTCAGAAAAAGGCCAGAAAACTGCCCAGACTGTCCTCATCTCAGCAGTGCTACTTAATGATGTTTTAAACACTTCAAGCTACATTCTCCTACGTGGAAGAACAGCTCTGTGTCTCAAATCTCAGTTTAGGACATGAGAACAAGTTTAAATCTTTCTTGTTGCAGGCTTCCTGTCTGGCTTTCAGATGGGATTTGTTCTCCTCTCATTTTAGCTGTCAGGTCTGAGCTCTGAGGTGGGTGGGATGAATCTCCCTCTGGAGAGCCTGATTTCTGCCTGTTGACAGCAGGAGGAGCTTGTAAAAGAGAATTTCAGCCTGTTTTGTTAAGCTGTTATTTGGCTAGATAGATGAGAGCAACCTCAACCTTTGTCTACAGTTATTTTTTTTTTCTTAATTGCTTTTTCTTCCTTATAAAGGAAGTACAATCCAGAACTTCCTTATGGTAAAGAAATAAATGTGTTGAAGTTTGTAGTGTAACAAGATGCTATCCTAAGATGTGCACCATATGTAACTTAGAAAGATGGATCTTTGTTTATCATGGGAGTGTTTCAGAATGATTTCTCTTTCTTAAATCCCTTTTTCTGCTGTTGCTCACAAAAGCACAAAATCTTACGCTGCAAATGATGCAGAAATCATCCCCCTTTCCCCCTTCTCTCTTAATTGTTATGTTCACACTTTAGATGAAGTGTCTGAGTGGAGGGTTTAATTTAGATTTAATAGGATAATTATTGCATGACAAATTAATGCCAAACAATTATTAAGTACATCTCTACTGAGGCTTCTGGAGTTTGTAATAGGATAGCTATCAGCTACCTGGTGGTTCAACTTCAAGAAGTCTTCTCCTAATAATCACAGCATTTATTTAACATACAATTTAAATACTGCTTTAGGTATAGTATTGTCAGAAAATAACTCAATTCTCCTGACACCTGGAAACTGGTAATGCCATTTTTTTTAGTGAGGAGTTTTAGGATGGCCCTAAGGGATGGAGATGGGATTATTGCTGGTGTTATCAGCACTGTCTGCACTACATCTTTGGAAACAATTATTAAAGCCCCAGATCCTCACTTGTGCATTCCACATCATCTGCAGTCCATGGAATTGCTCCAGGGTAAAACTGATTGCAAAGACTGAAGAATCAGGTCCTGGTTTGTTAATATGGTTTTTTGTTGGACGAGGTCTGCAATTAATTTGGGGTGCTGCAAGGTATTCCTTCAAACAAAATTACTTGGAACTGTGTGAAATTGTTTTAGCACTGAGGGTCAGCTTCTATCTAAACTATGATTTAACTGACTAAACTTCTATTAAACTGTTCCCTCAGAGCTTCCTAATAGAGGTAGAAATGGAGGGGATGCCCATGAGTGTCTTGGAGTTCTGGAGTCTTGCTCTGGCAGGTGGTATCTCCTACAACCACTGGAAACAAACTGTGGATTCCTCTCCCCTCTGCTGATAACAAGTGTTGTCATCAGAGAGAAGATAACAAGTGTTGTCCTGCTCGTGGATACAGCTCTTCTCCTCCCTGGATGGAAGAAGAAATTCCTTTTCCTGTGGAATGTTCCAAAGGAGTCATCCTGGGAAGGTTGTTGGTGCTCTGATGTACCCAATACAGATGTTTCCAGCAGTGGTTGCTGATTATTAGTTCATGAAACCACTGCTGGAGGAGATGGGGCTGGGGCAGACTGCAGAATTGGCAGGAATCCTCTGCTGGTCTTATGCTAAAAATTCATTCCATGCTTGATCTAAACTGTGCCATAACTTCTTGACCTTCAAAACATTCTGCAAAGTTCTTATTTGGGTGGCTGGGGATTTGTTTTTTTGACTTTTCCAAAGGGCTGGGACAGGGTGAGTGACAGGAGGACAGTTTTGTGTGCAGCTGTGATGTTAATTTTGTGGCTGCAAACCTTAGCTGGTTATCAGCACTCTGGATAGTGAAACTGGCTGCCAGCCTGTCATTACATTTCGATTAGTGCTTTTAAAGACAGCTCCAAAAAAAGAGTGCCCAGAGCTGCTATTTATTTATTTACAATGGGCTTACATTTGTAAAGGAATGAATAACATGCCTTCCCATGAGCTGAGAAAATGAGTTTATTGCAAGGCACTCAGGGTAAATACAACAGGAAGACATTTGGACCAAAATTACCTCTCTCCCTGCAATGCAATGTGAATATATTGCTCTGTATGTCTTTGCATGTATGTGTTTGTGCAAGAGACTGAACAAAAAGTTGTCATGAGAGCTTGCCCCCTTTCCTGCCTGTTGCCACTGGCTGCATTTAAAAACAGCAGGAGAGCATTTCCCCTCTTGTCACACCGGGTGGCTTGTCCCATTTTGGGAAGCAGCCAGCTTCTGATATGGCACTTGAGATTGATCAGATATTTGGAATAAATACCCCAATAGAAGCTGGAAGCCTTGTTTTTGTGGTGGGGGCATTGTTTGCTGGGGCTGCCTGGAGTATCCATAGGACATGAACTAGATTTGAACTTGGCTGTTTGAAGATTAATCTGTCCCTATAAAGATTCCTTTTTAGATCCCATTATTTATGAGAGAAGATTGTTCTCCCCCTCCTCCTTCCTCCCCACCCCTCTCCCAGGCTTCAAACCTTATTGCTGTGCCATCTAGTTTAATCTAACCCACAGCAATTATTGTCCTTGAATGGCAGTGTTTAAACAGCAAACAATTTCATCCTGCAAATGGTGGTTTGCTGTCTGGAATATGAACAGATCTTTAACAGTTACATCAGACTATATTTCCCCATGGCAGTTGTAAAATCCTGCTATATTTTGCTGCTACCTGTAGCAAAGGCTACCTGTGGCACAAACATTATTCTCACGGTTGTTTAAGGAATTGCCATAAGCACATTTTCTGGTGTCAGATGCTTGTCTCCATGTTCCTGAGCCTGGTATCACTTCCTCAGCACAGAGCAGTGATGGGGATGATTCCTAATCCCTCATAGCCAGGAAGGTGTGGGTCATGTCAAGGAAAATCCAAGCTGCTGGGAAGCACTTGGAAATGTGCAGGGGTCGCCTTTTGACTCGGTCCCTCCCTGGGAGGATGGAGAGGAGAAAGGTCGGTGATTTCAGTCTTTGCTTTGTCAGCAGAGGTCCCCATCGCTGCTGTTTGGGGGGTTTTTTGTTTTGAGCACCTGCCTGAGGTGGTGCTGGGCTGTGCTCACGGGCAGCTCTTCAATCAGAGCAGGAATCCTGCTGCAGAGCACCCGTCAGATCTCATCAGCCACAGCCTGCTTCCAGCCAGCATTTCCACTTATTGTATTGTACCTGCAGCTCCCCAGCCTTTTCCCTCCAGTACCTTCTAGGAATGAATCTTTAAAAACTCATAGCACCTTGCTTTCAGATGTTAATCCTTCAGCTAATGCAAACATGGGGAAAAGGCTGATTTGGAAGAATTTTGAGGCTCCAGCTGCTTCTGCTGGCAGAAGGGGCTGAGGGCCCTTACAGACAGTGCTGTTCTGGGGAAACTGATGGAAGAAACACTTGTGTTTCCTGGTGTCTCTTAAAGCACAGGATCTGAATCCCAAAATGGTAAATGCAGTGGAGGAGTAGTAATTATCAGCCCCAAGCAAATGAATCTATTTAGTGTGAGGCTGTGATTTCCTCTGAGAAAGCCCTTGAGAAATGCTGATGCCTTCAGAAGCTTGATTCCAGTGAAAAGTCAAAGCTGGAGCTCTCAGAGAGAGAGTGCCTGAAGTTCATGGGTAGGGGATCTTAGGACATGGAGCCTCCATTATCCAGATTAACAGTTAACATTTCCCTACATCAGATTAAAATATATAGGCTCATTTATTATTTATTATCTTACTCAGCTGCTATTTCAACTGCTGCCACATCTGATAAGAGCAGCAGAGCCTCCCAGGGGGCTTTTATCACAGAAGCAGATGATACCCATATTGCTGTAGATAGATAGGAAGGCAGATGAATAATCTTTCATGGTCTGTCATTCAGGATAGTGAAACTATGGCTGATGTCTCGGGGTAGTCTCCTCGACAGAAAAAGGTTCATTTTCTATCCTCTGGTATCACCTTTTACTGCTGCTGAAACAAAATAGACACAAAAGCAAAATGTTTTAACACTCCATAAAATCTTTTTTGCATATTTTCAAATGAACCAATCATCTGAAATTGGAAAACAGAGTTACTTTGAATAAATACACAGATGAAGCAAATAGTCTGATCTGAAGTCATACCCCATGCTTGTAGCATGTTCAGCTTCAGAATTAAATAAGAAAAACCCAGCAGAAGGCTCCTTTAAAAATATTGATGATCCCCTTTCGGTGACACATAAGGCCAAAAGTATTTTTACACTCCTTTATTTGCTCCCTGTCCATGGCTCATCTTCACAGAAATCACCCATAAATATCTATAAAAATGACTGGGAAGGTATTTCCTTTAGGGTACTGAATGGCCAGTAAGGTATAGGGTCTTGTGTGCTGCTGTTTATTTCTTGACAAATTGTCATATTGCAACAGCTAAGCTATTTTTTAATTTAATCTGTGTGGGCCAACCACATTATGTTGCATTCTTAGAAATCATTTTAAAAACTGTAAATTTTAAAAATTGTAAAATCTGCAGTTCTGAAGGGTTATACAGCATTATATGAGCAGTCAAGGGAGGTCCTGAGCTGGTGCCAGTTTCCTAATTCACATGCTAGAGGGACTAAAGCTTGGCTAATGCTTTACTTGACTAAATACTCAAAAGAAGGGAGGAACTGGTGGTAAAACTCTCCAACACACATATTGCTGTGAGAAGCATATTAAAAACCATGCACAGGAGTAGAGATGGAGCTCTGGCAAATGAACATCCAACTGAACAACAGTGCTTAGCCTCATTTTTATATGGTTATAAATAATTAACACTGCAGAACATTGGTAAAATTGCAAAAGACAGTCAATAGCATTTTCTTTTCCAAAAGGTCAGATGGATCAAAAAATAAAAAGGGAGGAAAACATCATTAAAGCAACACTTCTGGGTTCTTACAAATGAATTGGTGAGGTAGGGGCTGGTTTTTCATAGCAGTTCTGCCTAAATTGGGGTGTGGGCTTGGATTCCTGTGAAACCACCAGAGAGCGGGAAGCCTGATGGTGCATCAGGGATTTCCTGTGTAGGGACAGGGCTGGGATAATGTGTGATTCCCTGGGAAGGATTGGATGGGCTGAGCGAGGCTGTGCTGCTCTGGCCACACTGCAGCTCTGATTCCTCATTTCCTCCCAGGGCCACCTGGCTCTGCAGAAATGCACAGGCTCCTCACTGCTGTGCCACAGTGGGAAGCCAGGGCTCTGCCAGTCCTAAAAGCTGCTGAACTTTGAGACCTGGCAGCACGTACCTGGTCACAGAGCCAGCAGCTCGACAGCTTAATGCCTCTCCACATGGCTGAGCACCATAATTCCCATCCTAATTATGACCTGGTCATTGTGCAGAGAAGGAAAGCACAGCCAGACACAGTCCAGTTGTAATCCCTTAACTGCTGCTCAAATGAGCTGTCCTTGTGCTGTCTAATGATGCCAGATTACAGTAGGCAGGGAAAAGCCATGGAAAATTATCAATCTCTGTGTGACCTGCAGGAAAGTGCTGGATGCTGAAATCCCCCCGTGGGGTAACTTGGCTCAGTGACTCGCTCAGGATGGATCAGTCCTATCACTTTTAAAACATGGACAGGGCAGGCTTTGTGCTTCCCTCCTGCTGTAAACCACAGGTTTCCAGCTCCAGCAGCATGCACAGAATGGCATGTGGGGGAAAAGCTGATGTTCCTGCTGTCTCAGGGAGTTTTGACAGCAGGGAAGATGCAGCACAGTGCTTTCAGGGAAAGCTGGCTGGTGCATTGGGCCATCAGCACCCAGGACATGGGTGAAATCACAAAGGAACAATTTAAATGGTGGCCTACACAGCAATACTTATACAGCTTCCTCAGGGTGAGAAAAAGTAAAGCCTTTTTGAGAAAAGTGGAGCACGACATGATTTTATACCCAAGAATAACACATCTTATATTTTCTTTGTGAACATGAACATTTCTACCCTGCAGAAAGTACTTTCTCTCAAATTCCCTCAGCTCACATGATAGTTGGCAAAATGGGTTAAGAAGCCTAAATTTCTCTGACAGTTAAAATACAAGAACCTGAATAATCTATGCAGCTTCACCCTTGTTGAAGAGGCAAACATCAGCCAGTGTGCTTCAGCCAGAGTTCCTTGAAATCCTACCTCACCTTTGGGTATTTTAGGTTTATTTTATTCAAGAAACATGGAAAGAGAAGTGAAGGCATATGAGAAAGCATACCCAGAACTTCTTCTAATTGAAGGTGACATGAGCTGAAATAATAATAATCCCAGCACTTGTGTTAGATGCATTAGCCCTGTGTGTGCCTAAGGTGTTCAGCACACACACCAAACGCCTGCCAAAGCACTTCAGCCCATGCTACTGTACCAGAAGAACCAAAATCTCCATTCTGCCTTGCAAATTACTCTCCAGTGGGATCTTAAATATTAATCTCTTTCAGGTTGTTAATCATGTAGAAGGCTAGAAATCTATTACGACCGTGGGGTAGAATGGGGACCCTCCTTTGTCGTTGTGGCAGAGGTAGGATGAGGTGTCTTGGAGTGGTGGAAGTGGGCACCATCTCTCCTTGGCATCAGCTCTCCTTTGAACCTCCCTCCCTGTGGTGAGAGCACCTTCCAGAGTGCTGTGAGCACTGTCTGGGATGGAATAGCTGGGGGCAGTGCCAGAGTCAGTGTGTGAGGACAGATTTCAGAATTTGCTTCCAGGGCACAGTGAAAAGCCCTGTGAGACCTGCAGTGAGGTGTGAGCCTCAGGAACCCTTGAGAGGTGCTGCTTTCCCCTTCCCACCACTGCAGCAAATTACAAACCCACATCCATGTCAGACATGGGATGAGCTTGCATCATGTTCCACGCACAGCATCCCTGGAAAACTTAAAGATGAAAAATGTAGCAAACCATAAATATTTGAAATCCCCTGGAGCTGGCATATGTACTGTCTTTAAGCAGAGATTTTTGATCTGGTAGCTGTTTTTTCTGCAACAGCAACATGCCTCTTGCAAAGTTTTGTTGTTTGTTTTTTTGGTTTCTTTCTTCCATTTCCCTTCTCTGTCAATGGAAAATTTCACATTGTTCTGGCACAGCAGAAGCAGAACATCACAAATTCCATTTGCTCAGCTGCACAGACAAGAGGGGAGCTTCAGCCTCTCCTGACCTCTGTGCCACCTCTTTCTGCTCTTCTTCTTGTCTGGATTTTGCTTAAGTGTGTGGCCTGATGGCATGAGGGGATGGCTTTGTAGCGAGGTCACCCTCTGCATCTGCACAGGAACAGCTCTAAAATGCAGAGACTTCTTTTTGCTGAGCACTCAGAGGGTGCAGGACTCTGTGCACTGGTCCTGCCCTGCTGATCTGCTCTGGACCAGAGACTGCAGCCCCTGAACTGCTGGGCTAACCTGCCCCCAGGTCCTTCTGAAGGATGTGGGAATCTCTTCCCAGTGTTTAATCCAAGGGGTGCTGGTGGCAGTGTGGTGGAAGAGGCAGTGCTTAGCTCTGCCATTCCTCAGATCAATGAGACAAGTGGTGCATGTTGCAGCATCACTCAAAGCAACTGTTTAAGTTGTTCTTGAACAGCCTGGGAAGACTGGCAAACGTTCCAGGGCAGGGTGGACAGTCATTTTCTTGAATATCCTCTGCCTAGCACTGGGAATGTAATCAGGCTATCTCCCATGTTCTGTGCATCTGCTCTAATAAGCACTCTCCTGTCTGTTGAAGAGAAGAGCCAAGAACAGCACCAAAAGAAATCCCCACTTGCATCCAAATGAGTGTTGCCTGGAGGAAGGAAGAATATACTCCTTCCCTGGACTTATAATGAGAGAGAAGAGACAAACCAGAGTTTTGCCATGAAGTAATACAATTTTCATAGCCCAGGATTCATCCAGTTACCCTGCAGGATTCTATCCAGCATTACCCCAGGGTGTCCCAGCATTGTCCTGCAGTGATTCTCCCTCAGGAGCTGAACTCTGCAGACTTTCTTTGCAAGATCTCTCTCAGGAGCTGGAGATTGGCAGCTGTAGTAATTCTCATTAGCAGGCTCATTAGCCTTGGATATGGATCACCCTGTAGGGGGAGACAGTGGTTCTCCCTGGTAAAACATCTTCTGTGATCAAAGACTGGGAATCTCTCACCCTCCTTTCCCCACAGTTAAGCTGAAATGCAATTATATTCTTCCTGAGGCCAGGGAATTGGGAGATAATAGCAAGCACTGACTTCCCCCTGATGAACTTCTTTTCCAAGCAATTTTTCCGAAGTATTTCCCACCCACCTTTGCTCTGCTGATGCACAGCCTCTTCAGGGCACCTCTGGGTTTGGTTCTTTCTCAGCCTACTGCTATTTTTAGTCTGGTTTCCTAAGATAAAAATCCATAATCATGTGCTCCCTCACCTCTGGTCTGGCAGTCCCTCAGACCTCCTCTAATGGTCTCTGAATTAATTGACCAACTTCAACCATTCTGGACGGCAAAAATTATGTTTCTTTGAGTAGAACAAGCAAAGGAGAGAGATTTGCATGTTTCTCTTAATGAGGGTTGCTGTGAGCATTACCTGTCCTGCTTTGGTCTAGATGGCTGCTCAGCACATGCACAGACCTGACACAGACTGGTCTTTTTCTTGCTATGGACAAGTGACATGGAAAAGAAAAGGATGGGAAGACTTCAGGGCTGAGAAGGGATTATGGGTGAGGAATGCTGGTGAAGGAGAACTGGGCTCCTTAAGGCCAGCAGGGATTTAGGACACTGACCCACTGGAGGAGTTTTATTTGTTTCCAAAATCTACTGCATTTCTGATGGTGGTAGAAAGGATTTCTGCTGTTGGGAGACATCCTAAGGACCTTGTTAATTGTCATAGTGGGCACCAAAGGTATCAGATGTACTCCCCATTTAACTCTTTCTTGGAAGAACCTAACTAGGAGGAAGGCCTCACTGCTCAACAGCAGCTCAGCTCCCTTGGAGACTTCTCTGAACTTCATCTCTTATAATTCCCAAACTTTGTTTGTGGACATCTATTGATAAGGTCTTCAAATGCTTCCTGTTTAGCCAGTAGAGCCCTGTACTTGCAAGCACTGCTGACAGAGACAGCTCCCATCTGCAGGCCAACAAATTGCATTGACCCACTTGCCAATGAGCAATGAATTCCCTTTCTTGTCTCTCCTTAGAAAGCCAGAGTTGTACCTTCACCTAATCCTTTGTTCAACTCACATTTTTCTCAACCTTCTAACAGCTTTGTAATCAACATCCAGTTTTGGCTCAGGGATTATTTGAAGCTGCAGACCTTTTTGGGTGTGTGGGGAAGTTGTGGTACTTGGAGGGGACAAGTGTTGCTGTCTCTTTGTCCTTTTGAAGCACTGCTGATAGAAGAGGCTGAGTGACTCCATCACACAGGGAGTTAATTGAAACCCTGGCTGGCTGCTCTTGGCCATTATGTCAGGCTGAATGGCATGTCATTCACCCAGAGCATCCTGAGCCCTCCCCTGATGCTTCTTACCCCCATCAATTTGGATTTCCAAGATAACAGTTGGAGGGAAGACAACATTTTCATGTCACCGGGCACCAAACGCGATATTCATTTTGCACAGATTTATGATGTGTCTGCAAAATGCATCACTCCTATGTCCACTACATAACAAAGCTGGCCAGTATGGATGGTGCCTCTCTGCACTCTGCACTGGTGGCTGTCACTGGGAGCAGGATTGCCAGATGTCCTGGCAGAACATCAGCCATTCCCTGGAAGTGGCCAAATGCTCCAGCTCAGGCTCTGTGTTGCAGGGAGTGGGTGTTGTTGAGTCACTGCAACAGCATCAGTGGCCCTCGTGTCCCTGGTGACCAGGAGCTGTTTAAATCACTGAAATTCTGTCTTGTGGTTCATAACAATGAGCTGTATTGATCCTCTCCATGCAGAGGGCCTGATCCAGCCAGGCACCTGAGCAGGGATATTGCTCTGAGGCAGCACACACGTGCTTTCACTTTGCTTTGCTCCAATTTTAAATGAAAAGTACAACCTCAGAACAAGTCTCAGTGGCTTGTGTAGAAGGAGAATCATATTCCCCTCAGAGTACCAATTGCAGCAACATCTTGTCAGAGTGGTACAGCATCAGTGTACCCTGAGAGAAGAGACCTGAGCCAGCACTGAAAGGATTGAGGAACACCTGCACAATCCATTGTAACATTTCAGTCAAAGGGAGGTGGGAGTGGGGAAGCAGCCCATGGGAGGTGATGATATTCATCTCTGGGTGTTCATTTCTCATCTGCAGAACACGCTGGAGGCAGCCCCATGACTGTCCTGATTCAACAAAACCTGATTTCTGCCAGGCTCTGAGCATGATGTGGTTGAAAGTGGGACTGGCAGTGTCCTCAACCTGTTTCTCACCTCCATATGCAGCAGTGGGTATCAGAAGGCCCATCCCAATTTCCCTTCATCATTTTTTCCACATTTACTGCTCTTTGTGGGGGTAGCTGTAGATCATTTTGGAGCACATTACAAGCCAGGAACCTTGCCTGCATGTGTGAGAAAATATTCAATTTACAGCTGGGTAGGATATTTGTAAGGAACTTTTTAATGTGGACATTTTAATTAGGCTAAATCCATCAGGGAACCTTGTGCTGATGGTGAACCTAACTCCTGTCACTGCAGGTTAGGGTCTGCCACCAATCATAGCTGGGAAAGGGAAGTTCAGAAAACCCACTCATTTTAGGAAGACAGTTTTTGTGAATACCTGGGAGGTCACGTGGGGGGCAGATGCATCCACACCTCCCTCTGTGTCCCAGCCTTATGCAGTACTGGGCAAGTGGCTCAGTGCTGGCATCAGCTGCAGAAGGGGATGTGTTTTGGTGATCTCTAATCTGAGGTGACACGGGACACAGCAACATCTGCAACACTGACAAGTGCATTTTATTCTGCTTTTTATCCCAGGCTGGTTTTTATAATTGCAGTTGTGTTTGATGGGGATCTGTGTGTTGTGTTGTGACCATTTCACATGTAGAATTTGGAGACCTAATTTAAGGAATCTTAGGAAGCTGTCTATTTCCTTGGCTTCTGTTTCACTCATTGCCACACCTGCTTTGATGTATTAAGCCATCACTTGTTGTGTGCGTGCTGTTTAATCCTTTAATTCCTTTGATTGCTAGATGTTGAAAGACAAAAGGAATAAATAACTGGAACAAAGACTGAAACGTGCACTTGAAGCTTGCTTCCCCTCCTGAAGTTGAGATTGTTTTGCTTTTACACATAGAATTAGTCAAGTTCACTTAATCATCTTTTTCTAATGGGAGATGCACAAAAGGGGGGATTCTCTTAGGTGAGGTTCAGCAGTTGAGGCATCCAGGGAACCAGAGAGAGACTCTTGCCTGCCCTTAAGCTTCTTAATTTGCTTGCTAATTAAAAAAATTCAAAGCACTCCCCCCAAAATGAAATCAGGGTTTTGTCTTTATACCCATGGGAAAGCTGTTTTTCCTTTGGTGAGGGAAAACACTCTGGGCAACTCTTGCTTTTAATAACTTCTCCCCTTAGAAAGGTGCAGGGATCTACAGTCCAATTAAAAAGCATCTGCACCAATGCACACAGCACAGGCAATAAACAGGAGGAACTGAGAGCAGTTGTGCATCTGGAAAACTGTTGGAAGCATTGGGAATATTATGGGATGACTGGGACAAGTGGAGTGCAGCAGTGGATGGCTATAAACTCTTCAGAAGGGATGGGCAAGGAAGGAGAGACTCTGGGGTAGCCCTGTATTTATGATCTGGAGCTTAATGGTGGGAAAATAGGATAGAGGGGGAATGCCAACAAGGCAGGAATCCTGGTGGGAGAGAGACTGAATATTCTAGAAGCAGCTGGAAGAAAGGTTTTCCCACAAAAATGGTTGACTCGCCATCCCTGGAGGTATTTAAAAGCTGTGTAGAGGTGGCACCTGGGGACATGGGTTAGTGGTGGATTTGGCAGTGCTTGTTAATGGTTGGACTTGCTGACCTGAAGGTCTTTTCCAACCTAAATAAGTGTGATTCCATCAGCACTGGCTAGAGACACTGTCTTACCCAAGTGTCAGAAGCATTTACAATTCAGCCTCCAGCTGGGAGGTGACCATGCTCTGACACTTGCCCTCACAAACATTTGCAGAGATTTCTGGCCTGCCCAGGCTGGAATAACTTGGTGTAATTAAAGTGAATCTGTGCTCTGCCATACAGATTGAGGGGCTGAGGCCAGAACAGGCTCCAAACTCAGAAAGATGAATGAAGTTTTCTCATCCCAGGGGTTCTGTTGGTCAGCAAGATTTACTGTTTGCTGTCGAGAATCTGAAGTCAATAATCATCAGACAATAACACATTGATAATGAAGGACTTGCTGCCTGCACGTGCCTTGTGCTGGTTTTGCCCCCTTTCTGATCTGCAGAGCCCCAGGTAACCCTGGGCAGGGTGATGTGCACTGCTGCAGCTCCATGCATTTCTGTCCTGAAAATGGAAAGGGATTATTTTTGTATGCTTTTGAATGTGTGAACATTTCTAATTTTCTTGCCTGCTCCTGGGGCTTTAGCTTTGTTAACATTTTGGTAATGAAGCTGCGCCTTAAAAAACCTTTTCACAAAAAAAGCATTCAAGCAATCAGTTCAGAGCAAGCAAAGTCCTGTAGCTTCAGAGCAACTACATTGCCTTGTTCATTTCTTCCATTTAATGGCATTGCCTCCCCTGCTCACCTCACACGCTTACTTCAGTGGGAACAGTCAAGTGGGAGCTCCAAAATTCAAATTATATTGGATGTGTTCTTTAGTTCCTTTTGAAGAGATGTATAAAAGGCCAGGCTGTGAAAATTTAAGATTGCATTTTGTGTTGTACTTAGGAATGTATTTATTACCTCATGTCTTAATCCCTCTGTTGCCTTGCTTTGTGCCCACCTATAGAAAGGGCCACAGTCTGTCACAGCAGTGAGAGGAGGGAACCCATTTTCTCTCCTGTGCTTTGAGAAGGATAAGTGTCACAGCACCTCCTGAAGAGGAACAGCTGTAATCCAAGATCCCAGGGAGGCAGGGGCAGGATGGTCTGGGAGATGCTCCCACCTTTGCGTGTGGCTGTCCTGGATCATTGCAACCAAGACAGGACCCAGCAGCACCTTTGAGACCCTGGCAGAGCAGGATATTCCCATCAAGGCCACACCCATCCTCTGACCCCACCTTGTCACAGCACTGCCATGTGGCTGGGCATGACAAACTTTAGGATTGTCTCCAGGAGGTTAAAACTGGGGCCCTTTCAGCTGAGCTTGCAGTTCAGTCTTCCAGCTGGTCTCACGGTCCTGCTTATGCATCATCCATCCCTCCAACATAACCCAGCACAAACAGTGAGAACCAGGATTTGTTCTCTAAATTTACACACTCAAAAACTGTTTCTGCAAGTTCCTCTCAATGTGAGCCAGGATCCTTCTCAGGTACATGCACAACCCAGAATGCTGATAGATAAGCCCATCCCTCTGATCCTCCTGGTATTTTTGCTTTTCTTGTACTGGTATTTTAATTCAAGCTGAAAGGTACAACTAATGCAAAGTACAGTTCCTGCAAAGGATTCAATAACCTGGATGTCAGACATGGAGAACTGGTCTGTGTGTCATTCTATAGGCTAAGTTTGACTCTAGGGGTAAATATTTAATCTTTTCCATTTGTTTAGTGATAATTTAATAGACAAATGACAATGCCAGAGAAATAACATCATCTTTGGTATTAGAAAGAGTTGTTGCAATCTGTTTAGTAAAGACATAAACATTTTTAATTAATAAAGTGTTCTTCAAAAATGCATTATTTACTGGTTTGAATAGTAATGAGAAAACAATTTATCCTATTTAATGAACCATTTTAAAACATTTTTTGACAGATAGAGCAACAGAGTGTTCCCTTTGGCATTTTCCTTCTTCTCCTGTTGGTACTTGCAGATCAAACCAAACACAGTGATATGGTGAAACAGGGTAAGGCTTTGCAGAATCTGGGCCATGAAGGCAGGTTTAGCTCACCCCATTACCCATTACCTGGGGAATGCATTCACCCGTCCCAGACCAGGCTCTACTGAAACACATTGCTGAAGAAATGAGAGCAGTTGACATTGTTGAAATGTCACCTCTTGGTAACCTCAGTTTATTCAGGGAACAAAATGATCTCTCAGTACAAACCTGTCCTGATAATCTCTGGAGAAATCCCTCCATAAGACTATTTAAAGGTTATCTGCAATTTGGCTGGAAAATAGAGTCAAAGCTGTTAACATGACTCTGTCTTTGTACAGTCCTGGAAAGTTCAATGTATTTCTGAGTTGTCAAGTGCAGAGATTTTGGCCTGCTTAGAGCTATGGCAAATACTCCTGAGGATTCTTGTCAGAATTTAGAAATGTATTGATCAGGATGAGTAAGAGGAAAAGAATAAAAAGTCAACATGAATCATTCTGAAACTGAAATGTAAGGATCGAGCAACAAAACATAATCAAAACTTATCAAAGACCTTTTCTGACACTAAGAGTATGTTAATTAGTGTATGTTAATTCTATCAAGTGTTGCCTCACACTGTGGAGGAAAAGGTTACATTGTTGCTGAATTGGAAGTCATTATTGGATTTCCAAGTCTTGTTTTTGTCAAAATACATGCATGCACAGTGGGACAAACCAGTAAAATGGGGGAAATGAAGCTTTTCTTCATGCTTACAAAATACTCAGAAGCCAGTCACCCAACTGAGTGTTCAGATGGGGACAGGGGACCCACAAGGACAATTTTTCTTATCTGGACGCCTGTGTTGATGTTTTAGTTAGATCTGTTTCGTGCATCTTTCCTTCTCACCTCCTGCCTGATGGGTTTGCTCCCTCTGGTCCTGCTGTGATGTGTGGGATGAGCCTTCTCAGGCAAAGCAGAGGGGAAAACTGGGCAGAAAACATGAGCAGGATGAGGCACATGAGGAGGAGAGAGCAGAGTGGACCCACAATTGTGAGGCTGGGAGATCCTGGCTTCTGCACAGCGACCAGCTAATGAGTGAGAGGACCTTTGAAAGAGGTATTATAGCAAAGACAGAGCCAGGTTCTTCCCAGAGCTGCACAATCAATGGACAAGAGCCAGTGGGCACAAGCTGCAGCAAAAAAGAATTTCTGGCTGTATATACAAAAAAAAAAAAAATTGATGTGAGTTTTTTGAAGTACTGAAACAGGGGCCCAGAGAGGTGTGGCTCTGCATCCTTGGGGCTTTCAAGATTTGACTACAAAAGACCTTCAGCAGCCTGATGTTGCTTTGAAGTTAACTCTGCAGGCAGTCGCACTAGGTGACCTACAGAGATCCCTTCCAACGTAAATTATTCTACAATTCTAAGAAAATGAGGCTTATGTTTTATGAATAGGCACTGTATGGTACAGCAAACAAATACAACAAAGGAATGAAAAGTTATTTCTCTTTTAAAAATTAAGCATTTCTTTTCCCTTGCCAAGATTTGGGTGAAAGATTTCCTTAGCAACACCAGAATGTATTTTTTGGCAGAGAAGGGGTGGTGCAAAAGTACTGTTCCAGCACAGTGTAGGTGCTTGGCCCATTAGCAGGTGCAGTGTGAAAAGACAGATCTCTGAACCCTAAGTTTGGCAGGTTTAAGTTTAGGGGAAAAAAAGAAAAGGAAACCATCTGTACTTCAAGTTCTGCTGAAACAGAGTTCAGCAATGAAAGACAAAGTATCTTTAAAGCAGTCACCTGAGCTTTTTCTTTTCATTTGAACGTTGCCAAGGACTAAGAATAACGTTATACCAAATGTTCTTGGAGAAATGGAGAAAGTATCTGTGTCTGAGCACTGTAAAGCACCTGACCAGCATTTCAAATACACCTTCTTCCCCTTCCTGCCGTGGTCAGCAGTCTCTAGGAAACGAGAAACAACCACTTTGGTGGTGTTTTCCCCAGTGGGCAGCCTTGCCTGTAAGCCATTTGTCATTTAGCACAGTTAAATGAGAGATCATGTTTTTGTTTTCCCCCCGTTAGCCAAGCTGTGATCCCGCTGCTGCTGCAGCAGCCAGTGTGCTCCCCTCCCTCTCTCCTCCCTACCTGCCAAACACACACACAAACACCAGATCTGTCTGCCCTGGAGTCCTTCACAGCTGGGAATAGCCAGGGAACCATCCAGCCCCAGGAACAGCTCCAACATTGGCTGAAGAAAAGGATGGGAGGCAAGGAAAAGGATGTGAAGCTAAGCCCAGCAGCACTGGTGCTCTGCAGTCCTATTCCATCTCCCCTCTGGAATTCCTCTCTTCCTCTGGGTGGGGAGGAGTTGCTCCAGCCCTTCTCCCTCGGGAAGGGCTGTGGAGTGCTCTGAGCTGGTTGCATAAGGAGCAGTTAGGTCAGGTTTGCCATTGAGGGATGCCTTTTTTGAGCCTCTCAGGAGAAGTTTGCGAGCCAAAGCATCCCTAAATTTGGGATAGTCCCTGCAGTGATGGCTGGGACCAAGAGATAACTGCCCAGCTCTTGCTGGTGGTTTTTGTCTGGGATGAGAGGTGACTGACTGGGGCCTGTTCTTCTCTGACATGTGGTCCAGGAGAGGTTCTGCACGTGGGGATAACAGAGCATACCAGAAGCAGTTTCATGTAGCAATTTCTGAATTAATGTTGGAAATACGAATGTCTCTAAACCTGTGTGATCCCATTCTCTGTTGCAAAAGGATTATTACTACTGTGAAGGTCTACCTGCAGACAGATACTACAGCTCTTTCCCAGCTGCTTTAGACAAATCATACACCTGTTCTCCTTATTTTCCCTTTCTGTCACCATATGCCTGCAAATGTACAATAAATAAACAAATAAAAGAAGAATATGGCTGTTAGTCAAAAGTAAGCATCAAGGAGGTGAGAACATCTCTCTCCAGAACGACTAGTGCCTGGAAAATGAGCCTTGAGGGGGGAAAAAAAATGAAGGGAAGTCATGGAAATGAACAACGGGAGAATGCTACAAAATGTTGTTGCCTCTCAGTAGAATTTTACCCATCAGCTTTGACATAAGTACCATATTCCGGCTGTAAAACATAATTAGAGCAGTGAATCAGAAAGGAGCTGTCCATCGAACAGCACAGTGTGTTCTCAGCCAAGGAGAGGGATGTGAAACTCATGCAAATAAGGCTGAGTTTCCCTGCTTCCTCCTTAGGAAACCGAGTGTGACACAATCAGCAGAAAAGCGTTCGCAGCGAACTGCAAATTTCACATGCTGCCGGGAGCTGGAATTCGCCCCCGAGCCCTGCATGGAGTGGGGGGAGCCGCCTCCCTCCATCAGCTGCTGCTCTCTGAGCTCCCCTTGCAGAATGCAACAGTTCCACTGTGCTGCTCCACACCTCTCTTGGAGGGGAAAGCCACGGCCAAACTCAACAGATTTGGATGCAAGCTCCAAGCCTGTTCCAGGACACGGCAGAAAGAGTCTTCCAGCTCAGTGGTGTGGGTTCTTCTGATGTTTGCCAGGCTTGATCCAATCATCCATCATTTTATCAACTATGCTGGCTTTGTGCACAGAGGATTCAAAAGCTGGGTCTTTTAAAGGGCCTGTTCAGAAAAAAAGCAGGCTTTCCCTCATTTTGGTTTCTTCTGGGTTTTATCAGTGCTTTTTTTTTCCCCTGCTATTCTACAGCTTGGTAGTCTATTATAGACTATAATGTTATTATAGATATTTAAAGGTTATAATATTATTTAGATATTTAGTGCTGCATTCCTGATCCTCAGAGTTGCATTTGTATTGTGTCACTCTCTACCTGTCTTGACCTCCCAAATCTGTTTTCAGGCTGGGAAGTTCAGACACTTGGGGTACACGTGGCTTATTCCCAAACACTGCCCCTCCAGAGAATTTCACACAAATGGCCTAAGATATTCTTCTGCAAGCTGAACCTTCATTTGATCCTGGTCATTGGGAACAGGGCAGACCTGACCATAAATCTGAGTGCATTACACATCCAGCTGAACAGACTGAGTTTTATAATGGCTTTTGACTGCTTAATGTTGTGCTGATTTTGGAGACACAGCAGCAGCACAAGGAACACAGGCAATCAATGCTGAATGGGTGGAATTTCACTGCTTGCACATTCCCTACAACTAGGACTTTGTCCCTGAGGAGCTTCTGGAATCTGACAAAAATTGCTTATCCTGGTTAATATTTGAAATGAAACACATCCTCCCTGCCCCAAGCTGACCTAGAATCTGTGATGAGGAACATCTCCTGCCTCGTGGCCAAGCTCACAGGGATGCCTGTCCCTGAGGAACCCCAAATCCCTTTCATTTGTGCAAGGGAAATTAATTGTGTGCTAAATGTAAATTCATCTTAGAGAAGCACAGCTGGTAGCAGTGGCCTCCTCAAATGCATTCAGCTCTCCAAAGGCTGCTGATTCTGAACTACACGTGCTGGCTCCTATCTTGTACTCTGAGGATCTGTGCTCTAACTCTGTTGTTAAGCCCATTCTCCCCTTAGGTACTTGCAGCGTGTGTGGGCAGCACTCAGCTGTGGTGTATAACAAGCAGGATTTGTCTATCAGCACTGTGTCATTCTGGCAACACAGGAAGGATCATTCTTTGATACGGAACAGCCAAGGTTTTGCTGAGTGGTGATAAACAACCTGAGCTGGGCACTGGTGCAAAGCTCCTGCACACTTCAACTGTGCCTCATCAGATCCTTTGTCTTCGAGTTTCTTTGGCTGACAGATTGAATTTTCATTTTGAAACTTTCCCCCTTATATAACTGATAGAAAGCCACTGGAATTTTGAGACAAAAACAGATACCTGAACATAGGGGTGGCATTTCAGGTGCCCAAGGGTAGCAGAGACTGGCAAATATATCCAGGAGCCAGTGGAGATTTGAGACCTTTAGAAACCATTAGCTGAATACCAGGCAGCATGTCCTACAGGTGTTGGAAGGCATTTTGGGCATGATGTTTTGCAGCTGGATATTCCTCTTTCCACCTTCTCAGAAGGTATTTGGGTCCCTGTGAAAGGACTTCTTGATTTCTCACCAACTTCAGCCAAGAGGAGCAAAGGCAAGGAAGGGCAAAACGGCAGTACAAGCAACAAATAACAGCAGACCTCTGTGAAGGAACCCAAACCTTTGAGGATCTGCAATTGATATTAATAATAATGCCAATCTGAGTTATTAGGCACCAGAAAGAGGCAAAACACTCTCTGCCAGACCAAACACATACCAGAGAGATGGAGAGATACCACTGGAAGGAACAGGAGTCACTGCTGGGCTCCACATGCCCAGGAACCCTTCCCAAAATCTGTCCTTGCCTGAACTGAGTTCACTGCAAAGAGCACATTTCACCAAGTGAGCTTGTCAGTGCTTTGATTGTGCATCTGTCTTTTGTTTATGGTGGCCTTCCCTGAAGGGAGGTTAAAGATCACACACTGCCCTTTCTTTCCCATGTCCCTCTTGCTCTCTGCTCCCACTCTGTTGGCCATGGTGGCTGAGCAGTAACAGTTCTGGATTGCTGCTGTGCTGCCCTTCCAGATTTATTTCACAACATCAGGCTGCTGGGTTGACAGCCAGTCCTTAGAGCCCATAATGATGAGTTGCTTTTTCCACACTTCTTTTTCATTCTAAGAATGCAGGGAGATGGTCCCAGCCCAGTGGAATATGGCTGAACCTCACTGGCTGCATGAGTTGAAGGAATGAACATGTATTTAGCATCAAATGTATCATTTTCAGTGTAATGGCATCCCTGCTATTAACTTAGCAAGAGAAGAGGAACCTGCTGGGAATCATTTTTCCATTTTTGTTTTAATCAAGAAATCAGTAAATTAATATTAGCTCTATGAAAACAGCACGGCCTTTCTGTTTTCCCTGGTGAGTATTTATTCAGGTTTTTGAACAAGTTCTCATCATTCACTTCTTGTGTTTTCCACATTTTTTGAGTATTTCTGCCAGTAAGGTCCAAGTGAGAGCTTACAGCAGCTCTGCTTGAATGCCAGGATATCTGTCACAGGAGTCAGAGATGTCCCAGTCTGATTTATGTTGGGAATGATCCAGCTGAGGGGCACTGGTCAAACTCCATCATGCTCAGGGGAGAGGAAGGAAACACACCTGAGGGTGTGGCTGGGTACCCTGATGGAGAAGAAGGGCTCTCACAGAAGGTGGAAGGCAGGCAGTGCAAGGAGATGACTGTTCTGCTATTTTGGTTTCAGAATTAAAATTGGACCATGGGAATTGAACTGGGCTCTTGGCAGGCACTTCACAGCTTCCAGCAACCTCTGACTTTGGCTGTGATGTGAAAATATGGATAGTGAGTGAATCTTGGTAATTACCTACTTATCTGATCAGATTAATTCATCACCACCAGCAGAAGTTCAAGTGGAAGGTGGAATAGGAAGTCCTGAGCTGGTTTGGCCATGGCTTATTGGCCTTGTCCAGAGCTGTAGGAATGGGAACACCCTGGATTGGCAGAGCTTTCTGGTATCTCAGTGGCCAGGGAATCAGTCCATGAGGCACAGAACATCTGGTTTATTCCTAATCTTTCTTCATCTGCTGGCTGTGTATGGTGGGAGGTCAGTCTGCCTCCTGTCCCCATCCCTGAGGATCCTTTGGATGATGCTGGAGATGAGAGGAGCAGGGGTGGAATGAACTCTTCCACTGCAGGTGCTGAGGCCAGAGGACATTCTGGTCACTGTGACAGCTCAGGCCTTTGTCCCTTTGCTCAGGGAGAACAAATTCACTGCAATGAGCTCTAGAGAAAGCTCCAGGTGACAGAGTGTCTTCACTGGCTCAGCCAAACTGCTGACAGCCCTGCAGTCAGAGAGCTGGGGTTCTACTTTTCTCTTTTTCTTTTTTCTTTCTCCTACACCACCACCACATCCCCACATAAAAAAAAAATTAAAAAAGAAAAATGAGAAAAAAGATTCAACAAAAATGGCATTTCTGTGATGGCATCACAAAACAACAGCAAAGATAAGCACAGCTGAAAGCACTGTCTGAAACATCCAGCACTGATACACTTCTGCCCTCCTTCTGACAGGTTAAGGTGTCTGAGAATCCACCTGCTCTTTTCTGGCCCTGAAATCTCATTATTTACTATTTTTCTTGCTCTTTTCTTTTTCATTGTGTTTCCTCGTGTGGTTGATCTTATTTTGTTTTTAATAAATTGCCCTCTAAAATAAGGGCATGAATATAAACTTCATGATACATTTTTCCTTTCCCATAATTACCATATTTAAATGCATCTTAAAGGGTGTCTAGAGGGGTCATCTTATGCTACAAAAGCTGTTGCCAGAGAAATAGGGAATAAGAGATCCTGTAAAATGAAAGGCTTACAGAATATTTTACACTGTAAGGACTTCTAGTTGAGATAGCTTTTTTGTATATTTAATAAAAGAAGAACTTTTTTAAATTGTGGAATCTTGCCACTGGAGCTTGTCATTGCTTACTAAACTCTCTGTAACAAAAAAAAAATCTCTGAAGTTCATTTAGAAATTTTTAGTGTTTTACTTGCTTTGGACATATTATTAACTTTGATATTTCATGCCCATTTATTCCCTCAAAATTAGCATAACCATTTCCTGCCATTAAAATAATAATTGTTCCTTTCTATTATTTTTGTTACTACAGAAGTGAAATGCAGGGCTTTGTTTTCATCTTTTACTTTCCATGCCTTTTGTAGTACAATTACAAAATTAGGTTTTTGTCCCATCAGATGATTCAAGTCTTTCAAAATTATTTCTGTCCCTTGCTTTTGGAGGACAAATCACGTCTTAATATGTTTTGTGAGACAGAATCTTTTATTTAGTGATTTGAAAATCTTGCAGGAGTCTGAAACATCTTCTCTTATTCAGAAAGATGATTTATTTTTTACCCCATGTAAAAATGCTTACTAACTCTCTAGCAAAGTAAGGTAAAGCAAGGGTTTAAAAAACAAACAAACAAAAAAACCTAAAAAAACAAAACAAAGCAACAAAACAAATAGAAATACCAACCAAAAAAAACCAACCCCCAAACTCCCTTACATGCAAAAGATTTTCTGAAATCTTTTGAACAAAGAAATTAATTAAAACTCAACCTTTTCTTGATTGCTTTTTTTGTCTTATACAGATTCTTTTCTTAAAGGAGACAGTGCATAATCTTTAAAAAAATAAAGTTACCAGCTCTAAACCTGAGTGTTAAGCACAAAAACAGGGAGGAAGGGCAGGCTTTCAGTCTGGTGCCTTCTACAACAGACTCGTTTAAAAATAAAAACTAGAAAGGGATGCAGAGATTGGCCTGAAATCTGATCTAAATTCTTTTCCTGGCAGGGGAATAAACCAGGTAGCTTTATCAGCCTTTCCCATTGTGGCTGCATTTCTTAGCACTGCCTTTGACTTGACAGGTTCTGGCAGCTGTTTTGTTCTCATCTGGGGTGAGGAGATGCAGGGGTTTAACACAGGGGATGCCTGCAGCCTGCAGCACTCCCAGGTGCACCCTGAATATGGCAATTGGAGGAGCAAATGTGCAGGGGAACGTGTGGTGGCAGGTGTGTGGCACAGGTGCCACATCCAGGCATGGCTGGCACTTGTCATGGATGGTGAGGGATCCTCGTGGGCTTCCCTGGGAGGAAGGATGGACACTCACCTGTAAAATTCAAAGCTCCTCCTTTAATTTGTCTGACTGGAAAACTGAGGAAGGCAGTCCTGCTTTTAGCTCTGCAGGAAAAAAAAAAACAACCATAAAACAAAAATAAACAACAAACACAACAAACCCTTCTAGATATATAAAAATCTTTTTACAAATCGCAGGCAGCCCCTCCAATCTGGGGGCCACACACCCATATCCACATGCCTGCTGTCTGCACCTCTGACTTGTTTTATTTGCAAAGGGAAGAGAGCTTGAGTCCCTGCCACAAATTCAACCCCCAGAGCAGAGTGTGCACGAGCAGAGACCCCCTGAGAGCTGTGCAGAGAGCCCTGTGCTCTCCAGAGCTGCCCAGGATAAGCTGGTCCCTGCTGCAGTGAACTCCATCAGCACGTACCACACTTTCAATCTCAGACTCTCAGAAACAGACCCATCTTCAAAATCTATAATGCAATTCACAGAGTCAATTTTTCATCTAGTGCTCCACGTCTGGGGTGAGCCAAGTTTCTGAGAGTTGCAGTCTGGGTGTTTTTTGCCTTTCTGGGTTTTTTTTGGTTTGTATTTTGTTTGGTTAGCTTTTTTTCCTTTTCCTCTCTCAGATGATTAATGTGAGTCATTGACTGTTTTCTTCTGCTTCTCTGATGATTTGATTGGCTTTGTAAGGCCAAAATGAACCCAGTACCTTGTGGAAGTATTTGAAGACCTTTGCTAATTCAATTAACTCTAAGCTAAATTCTTTGTGGGAGGAAGTTAGTGAAAACTGCCTGGTGGGGAAGGAATTCTGCTCACTTAAACTTCAGTTCCCTGTACCACTGCACTGACCTGTTTCACAAACATCCCTGAGAATGGCAGAATCCAGGAGAGGTGCAGGTTTATTTCTGAGGCCATTAAGTCACCATTTAGCTGTTTGAGGCATAGGACTAGAAGGGACAATTTTGAGTCATTGAGTGCTGCCCTTTCCAGCAGAGGCAGCCTTACAGAAAGTGGGTGTCCAAGAAAAAATTTGCAGAACAGCTGCTCTACCTGCCCTCAAAGAACAGGTCCCACTGCCCTGACCCCACATCAGTGGCCTGGAGTGAGAGATGAAAACAAAACCCCACAGCTATTCTTCACAAGGGAGGAGAGCAGGAGAGATTGGATGTCTCTCATGCCCTAGATTTCCTAGAGTAGTGTGGCTGTTGCATAAACTTCTGGGTGAGCCAGTGCTCCAGACCACACAGCACACCAGAAGGGACAGGAAAGTTTGGCTGACATTGGGGAAAAAATTCTCACAAAGCAGAACAACCAAACCCAAGCACCTGCCAAAACAGCCAATCCCCCTCCAGAGCAGAGAACAAGGCTGGGCCCTCCCCACGGGGCTCGGGAGCTGTCTGCACACAAATGTCTGACTGCCCTGGTGTGTTATTCACTGCAGTGGTGGAGGAAGGAGCTGAGCAGAGAGATCATGTCATCACTCCATTTCCAGAAGGGAACCCCTCATTTCAAAGTTCCTGTCTTAGGGATGATGAGGGGCTGGGAGGGGCCCTGGGATGGGACAAGGCCTGCCACTTTCACAATGTTTGCTGAACTGGGGAAATGGACAGCATAGGGATAAGTTCCCAGATCAGATGACCCATTTTACTTGAGCTGAATTGAAAAATTTGCATTTCATTTTTAACTTTGGCTTGACCTTTAAAAGAAAAATCTGTCAGCCTCCAAAATAGGACCTCAAAAGGGTTTGTTTAAAAGAAAAGCTGAATCAAAACATTGAGAGACTCCTAAACTTCTTCATACCACCTCTCCAGAAAAAGCTGGTTTGCACCTCACAGATTTTAGGTGCTGACAGAATCCCTTTTCCCCACCTTTGAGCATGAAATCCTCAAGACTCACTGCTGAGCACTGCAGTGAGCTGCTGTCCCTCTTCTCTAACTGAACCTCAAAAATGTAGGGACCTCAAAAAGCCATCTCTTTGCTTTAAATCACTCCCATCAAACCCGTGTGTCCTCTCCTGATCACTGACTTTGCTCTCCAAGATCATTGTCTATTCACTTCCCATGTGGTTCTGCCATCAGTCAGCCCAGGAGATCTGAGTTTCAACCAGAATCATTTATGAAGCAGCAGCAAAAGTGCTGGTGGATTAAAAGATGCCATGCTGTTTGTTGTTGTTTTAAATCTGATGTCTTCACAAAGGGAAAACATTTCCAGGGATGGGTTTGTAGTGTTAATAAAGATCTGAAGCAAGTGAACAAGGAGAAGGAAGTAGGAGGAAGGTTTTGAAAACACTTTGGGGGGGCTGGGGAGGAAGCCAACATGAAATGGAAGTTAAAATGAGAGGTGCAATGATCTGAGAAAAGACACTCAGCTGCTTCCCTCTTCCCTTGCTCTGCCTTTCTTCCCTGATAAGCATATGGATGGGAGAGTTGAAACAGATTTAGAGTAGGAATGCAAATGAGGTTTACATGAAACAGCATCTTGCCCATGGCTGCTGGAGGAGCCTGGCCCTGTCCCAGGTTCCCAGGCAGAGGTTTGCTCAGGTCCAGCAGGAGCAGCAGCTGCCTCCAGGCTCCCGCGGCAGGAGCTCGGCTGTGCCAGGTGCAGGGAACTGGAAATGGGCCTGATCCAAGCTTGTGCCTGGTGTGATTTGGATTCTGGATAGCTCAGTGGCCCCTGGGGGTGTGTGGCTGCTCAGCATCTCACAGGAAAAGGCTCATGTTGGCTAAGGCTTTGATGTTGTTCCATTAGCCTGTGCCTGGCCTTGGACAGTCTGTCACACCAGCCAGGCTTCCAAAATATAGGTCAAAGAGCTTTTTGTTGTGATACTCCACACTTAAAAACTTCTGCATAAATTTCAGCAGAATATCTACAGAGTCTGAGGATTTTTAATAGTCTGAATGGCATTTTCCTCAAATCTGCCTGCAATTTCAAAATCCCCTCCCCTGATAGTTGATGTCTACCTGGGGCTGCCCCAAGTCCACAGAGCAGGAAGGATTGTCCTGTTGTCACAGGACTGTCTTATATGGGAGCAAGGATTACCCTGATAAGTAGTAAGTGTCCAAAAGCTCTTCCTTTTCAATCCTTGGAAAACCCTGGCAGCAGAAAGGTAAAATACCCAGTCAAGGTGCTCAGTTACCCTGGACTAACTACCTGAGAGAATCCAGCACCTCCAGAGGGAAGCAAAATAAACTGCTCCCTGGAAATATTTCCACTGACTCTACAGGAGGTTGACATTAGAGTAATTTGGTTGTAATTTGATAAATTTGGGTTAATCTTTCCTCAAAATCTGCTCTTGGCAACTTCTTTTCCTTTCTGGGATGTTCCTCTATCCATCCTGTTGAGTGAAGGACAGCAAAGAATGGGTGGGGAGGAAATAAGACTCAGCGATTGAAATCTTGTATTTTAAGAGCTGGAAAATGGTCACATAAGCCTGGCAGTGTTCCCCCCAGCTGGAAATATTGTGAGCTGGAGTTTGGCACAATGCTCTCTTCTCAGTGACTAAATATCTCATTAGCTTGGGACGTGGGATGTGAGGGGGATGGCTGTTGTCAAAATGAAACATAATGAAAAAGGTAGATCTCAGGATGAGCTCTTAAAACTTCCATGTAACTACTTGGCATTTCTTCCTAACTCCCTAAAAGACTGGATTTAATGATACACTTATCCATTGTGTGCTTGACCTCGTGTCTGGTCTCCCCAGGATGGCCCAAAAAATCAATGGCAAGACTTTAATCAGCTGTAATAAGTTCATGGAAGAGAATCATTTACCAAGGCCACTCTGTCGTATGCATTTGTGCCAGGGTTCCAACTGATTTTTTATGCCAATTATTAACTATGAATCAGGATTGGAGGGAAAATAATCTGTGCTTGGTCAACCTCGTGCTTTCTGAGATTTTCAGATGATAAGACCAGCAGCCCTCTCTGCCCCTTATCCTTCTATTGCAACATTTAATTGATATGTTTCCCTCCAATTATCTGTGGTGAATTTTATTTCTCTACTTTTCATAAAGTGGAGCAAAAACATGCAGTGGTTGGAGAAAACAAAAACCAGCTCATTCATTAGGACTCCAAGCAACTTCAGCCCAGGCTCAGGGGCTAGAAAGTAACTTGGATGCTTTGTGCACAGATTAGATGCAGCTTTCATACACAGTCACACACTTCTGTAGTAAACAATTTAAAACCAAAATCTTTACGAAAATCACCCACAGTATCACTCAAGTCTGGGAGTTATTATTTTTACATAAAAAGGTCTATCTGGGCTCTGCTAAAAGCTGGCAATTAGCTTGTACTGCAGGGAGTGGAAGGCAGGCAACGAGTGGCATCTCAGTGGTTTTCTCTGCTGTCTCACTGCTATTGGGTCCATCAGAGAGATGTCATCACCATGACAGTGAGGGAAAAAAATCAAACCCTTTCTGAGGAATAGCATGCTCAGCTCTTCAGCTGCGTGCTAAGCAGAGAGAGAGCTTGGTAGCACCACCTAGTTAATTAAATCTTACTTTGTCTCTTTTTAACTTTGTAATTACACCAATTATAAGCCAGATCCTGATGTTTTTTTCAAGGGGTTTGTGAGAGCTCAGCTCCTTGAGACTGACATTGTGAGACACATAAGGTGGAAGAGATGGGTTTGTTTTGGGGTGGTCCCTGGCTGCCAGTTCCAAAAACACCTTTTCCTGTGGGTTTCTGGTGTACAGACAATGGACACCCAAGCAGAGAGGGAAATCAGAGGGCTGGTGAACAGATTGGGTCTGTCGATGGACTTGCATCGTGGTGCTGTGGAAAGCAAACCTAGAACTGGCTCCTGCAAATCCTTTCCTGTAGGAACCTTTGGGACTGAGTGGCAGGCTCTGTCCTGAGCAGGGCACCTAAAAAGCTGTATTTTAGGGAGGCAAGGCTAATAATAATGCTAATAATCATCCTTAGCTCTGCTGTTCCTGGGAGTATCTGGGAGGCAGCAAAGCGTGCTCAGCCCATGGAAGGATTACTGACAGTCTGAAAAGTAAAAGTCACACAGTGATCTCAGTCCTCCTAATGCTGTTACAGCAAGTGGGAGAAAAAGGGCTTGTGTGTGTTTCCACCCTACACAAGGACCATGTGCTCAAATTTAAAAAAAAAGTGCTGCTCAGGCAAGGGATTAGGCCACTGCCAATTTTCCTAGGCTGACAGCACTGCTGAAATAGGAAAAAACCCCAAACATTATTTCTCATACCCCTGCAGCTTCCTTTAGTCTTGCTTTGGAGCTCTCTCTACAGTGCCAGCACAGACAAGACTCCTCCTTCCCCCTGCTCCCAGTAGCATCACTAAATGCTCTTCACTGAATGACAACCAGACTGTGAGAACACAGGGGCTGGACATTACAGCTTCTTGGTAAGCTGAGTGTTCCCAGACAGCCCAAAACCAGGAGCTGCACTGCCAGACCCCAGCCTCTGACAATGCTTAGAGACACAGGCTGCACCTCTGAGGGCTTCCAGGTACCATCAGTGGCGTGGCCATCTGGAGCCATGAGGGATGATGGTGATTCCAGACCAGCAGAGAGAGCTCTTGATATGCACTCATGGCTGAGGACATTGAGAAAGCACATCACAACCATTTCCATGGCAACTGGCTTTGATGGACTTCAGGGCAGTAGGAAACTAAAGAATAAGTTGACTTAGGGCAAGGGAAGAAAAAGTGTGGTTGGAAGTATTGTGTAAGTGCTGGGTGTGGGTGGGGAGGTATTCACATACATGGAAGTGGAACTTAACCTAAGCCACCACCCAGGTTTTTCATCTCAGTCAGGGCCCAGGTTCTGCCTGTTGCCAATCATGTGAAGCTTTGTTTTCATTGGTGGCTTCTGCTTCACTGTTTCTGTCACTTTGGGAAAATAATAACTTAAAATCCATAAAAATCCTCTGCTTGGCAGGGGTTTCTCCTGGGCAGCAATCTCAGCATGACCTTGGAGTCTTCTGTGAGTACTGGACTTTGGGTTCAACAGGGCAACTCTGCCTAGTAATGGGTTTGGAGAGTAAAGCTTGAAAACCCAAACCCCAAATAAAGCATTTTTGTGAATCTGTGGCAAAATCTGTGTACCAGCAGTGCATGCATGGGCAAAATGAGTGAGTCAGGTGCTGGGAGAGGATTTCATTGATTTATTTTCCTGTGAATGTCATATTCAAGAGAGACAAGCAGTGCTGCATGGCAAATACCAGCATGGATTAAGCACAGCTTCTACTCAGTTCCTGAAAACAGCTCTGGGTATCCTGGTAGTTTAAGGCTAATTGGAGAGGGCTTGTGATGGTCCCATCAGAGAGAGAGGAATGATTCAGTCAGTCCTGCTGAATGCTTCCAGCTTTTGGGTTGCACTCCAAGAGACAGGATGCTTGGCCAGGCTTAGTTCTTCTGGTGTGAGCATGAGGGAGCAAAGTCAAACAGAGAAGCTTATTCCTCAAAGAAAGTGAGTTTCTCACATGCAGAGGTTTGCAAAACAGCTGTTCAGGACAGAGCAGAGCCCAGACAAGTAGTTTTTTCTTGCCTAGTCTTCTCCAGTGATCTCAACCCAAACCCCAAAAGGTTGAGCATGAATGCACTGAGCCATGGGCCAAATCTGTGTGCACTGACCTGGAGGCTTGGAGTTACCCTTTGGTGTGAAGAGAGAGGTGTTTTCCTAACTCAGCATTTAGAAAGGAGAAATTTGGCCAGAGACATGGAATCTCTGAACCCAGAGAGCACCTTGGACACCTGGTTTTGATCAGGCAGGACATCCTGCCAACACGGGCCTGTTGGAGGCTCTCTCTGTCGGGGCTCAATTAACACCCCTAAATCACAGCCACAGCCCTCCTCACACACCTGCCTCTGACTCAGAATTTATCATTCCCATCCCCACCCCTTTCTGTTTGGCATTCTGGAGTTATTTATTTACATGAGGGGAGACAATGGCAGTGTTTCACAGGTGGTCACAGTGGAATACTGAGCAGGCAGGAGCGGGTCCCTCAGGTACCGCAGGATGTGGAGTTGATTTGTCCAATCCTACGTGACTAATATCAAATATCACCATATGGAGCTGAAGTCTTCCCCAGGAGTTTATCACTAATTCATCTAAGGGTGACTTTTGTTGTCAGTGTTAAAGTAACTCTGGGCTTTTCTTTCTTTTTTTCTGTGTTTCTACACTGTCTTCCTTTTTTTTTTTTTCCCTGTTTCTGAGAACTACTCAAGGCAAACAGAAATATTAATTAAACTGTTTAAAAAATAATCCTTGCAGAAAGGTTATCCTTACACCTAGATGTGTGAATGGAAAGTGTGTAATTTGGTCACAGGGGGAAAAAAATAGCTCGCTTCCCACCTAACTCTTGTGAAATCAGTTGCTTAGCTGTGAACTTTATTCTTAGCACAGAAGCAGAATTTATTCCGTGTAAACAGTATCATCTATCAACTGATTTTTTTTTTTCCCTCCTGTTTGCACAAGTATTTTGTGAGTTGATATTTGCCAGCTGGACTATTTAGCTGACAGTTTTAAGGGAATCAATTTGAGCCTTCAACACATGGTGAAAGTTGTTCACCTTGACTCTTCACTTCTTATAAACAATTACTGGATTCTCCTAGTTGTGTACACACACTTCAGATCCGTGATCAAATGGCTGCCATGCCTGGCCAGTTATCATTAACCAAACCTCTTTCTCAGGGCAGGACCCTCTGATGTGCATGGAAACAAAGCCTATCCCCCTACACTTCCCAGTGAGCTCCTTCTCTTGCTCCTTTCTCAAACCAATCTCTTTTAGTGCTGTTTATTTCCAGAATCCCATTGTGCTGGGCATTGTGGAAACAAAGAAGCACAACAGATCTTTGAATCCTTACAACCAAAACATGTCCCTGATGCATCAAATTAGCCTTTTAAATCAAGAGCTGTCTCCTGCTTGGAAACTCATAGCTGCTTCTGCTTTCTCTGTTGCCCTCACTGAGATATTTTTGTTTTCTGATGCCCAGACCAGAATCCTGTTTTCTCTCTTGACCGTCCCACTAGGTTTTGCCCACGGTGAGAGATGCTCTCTCCAAATTCCTTTTCCAAGCATCAGAGAGGCAGCTCGGGGATAGGAATTCCAGCCGGGGCAAGGAGCTCTGCTCTCGTGCTCGTTCCTCGGGATTGCTGCACAACGTGTGAGTGATGAGGGGAAGATTGATGCAGTGGCGAGCTCAGCTCGGGTTGCAGCCGCTCGCTCCCCGAGAGCCCATTAAAGGGGAGATTTAGATGCAGCAGTAGTTGTTGGGATGGCTGGAGAGTTAATTCCACGCGGAGGACAATTAACACTCCTGGTGAGGCAGAACTGCTGCTCAGGGCTTCCTTCCCTGCCCTGAGGAAGCTTTTGGCTCACCTGGGCCACCTCCTGCCTTTCATCCTCCTGCAGAACCAGGGGTGGATGTCAGGCAGGGAATTCCTGTGGGGCTCTGCACCCTCTTGGATCCAAGCGCCTGTTCCAGCCCTGCGTGCAGAATTCCTCATGTTCTGCACTGAATAAAGGCGGGATATTTTGAAGTGGTTGTGTCTTCCCCTCCATCCAACTGTGCTTAAGGAAGAGGTGTGATGGAGAAAAATACACTAGCCCAAAGCTGATCCTCCTTTCTCTGTGTTCCTGACGCTGTCATGGACAAAGACCTTCTGCTCCAATTCTCAGAAGACACACGAGGAAGCACTGAGCCATCCAAGCCCAGCCATTGTCACACCGTGAAAAAAGGAGGTGGTTACACTTACAGATATTCAATATAATCAGCTTCTAAGTGATGGTCTTTAAAGACCCATTCAATTATGTTTCACACATTTTCACTAAAGTATCAGCACTGCAGTGAGAGTACAGATCACTTATCACCTTTCCTGTTCCTACCTGAATGTAAAATTACTTGGGTTTTTTTGTTCCCCAGTAGAATAATTCTGAAGCAGGTTTTTCAAGATTCGGGTTGGGGACCATTTGCAGTCACTTTCAGAAAGTTTCACCTGTACATTGCACACATGATGCAATTTAAACTCCATTTTAACTTCATTTTTCTCTAAGAACAGCTTTAATTTCTTTTTTTATTTTCCCTTAACTATCAGAAATGTCATACAAAACTGGTAAAAAACCCAAGGAGACTGTATTAGATAATAGTGCTACAGATTTGCAGTCATACAGAGTCTGCCTTGCATTATATGTTTTTAAATTCGTTTTTAAAGGCAGATTTTCACATTGAATTTCAGTCCTTTCAAGGCTACAAACTTACTACTGAAACTAAAAACCTCTTAATACTTCATGTTGTAAGAGGTTGCTTATGATTTGCTCATCTTTTAGGGGCACATCTGGTCCAGAGACTTTGTAGCTTGTGAACCACTGCCCCAAGACAGCAGCCAGCAAACACCAGCTGGTAATTCCTAATTGAGTTGCACTGCCAGAGCTGCAAAGACACACCACTGACCCTTCACCATTTCCCTGCTAGCTCAAAAACTGGGTTTCCCTTGGCCGTGGAGCAGAAGGAAGTTGGTAACCTCCACACAATTATACAAACTCTAATACAGCAATCAGAGTAATTTATTTAAATAAGCCCATACTGCAATTTCTTGATTTACGTGAGCTGGTATTTGCAGTCCTTTCAAATCATTTGGGACAAAGAAGAAATTGCCTTAGATGCTGCTCTTCTTTGAAGGGACTGAAATTATGATTAATGTTATTTCATAAACAAATTAATTGATTTACTTGTACATCTTCAAAAACTTTGTTGCATACTCAAAGGGTGAGAGTCATGATTTTAAGGATGAAACTCTGTGCCCTTCATATGACTTTAGGAAATTCAATCCTGGTTAGGCACAGAATAGAGTGATGAACTTATGATTCTTGTCTGAGACTGATAACGTGACTGAAAATGACTGAATTTCCATGGTTTGATGAATTTCTTGCCTTTAGCCAGTGCTCAGTTGAAATCTGACATCTGTGATAACCTATTTTCAGGTACAGGATCCCACTTTTTGTACTAAGTAATATTTTGAACCCATCCAACTACACAGTAGTAGCCAAACATCTACACAGCCCTTGAGTTGTTCCTCTCATCTCTTAAATTCTCCAGCTCTTACTCTAAATGCCATTATTTTGAAATGTTCATCTCTTTTCTACCTGAAGATCCACAGTGGCTGGTCCATACTCAGGGATGTTTGTGGGAGTATATTTCTATAAAATTCGATGTAACAGGATTTACATCTTTGCATTCTTTGCCTCATCTTCTAAGGTGCTTTATTATAAACAGACATAATTATGATTAATACTAAAGCAGCAAATGAATTTTAAAAAGTCTTAAAATTAATCTGTCAGCCAGAAGTTCATTCAAATATTACCCAAACAAAGCTTGCCTTCAGATGTCCAAGAGTAGCTCTGCACAGAGGAGACATTGTCTTAATTAACTGACTTCTGGGTTATTTTTGAGACCATTTTTTTTCTCTCCTTGTGACTAGGGTTAATATTCAGCTGAAATGTTCTGTTGCTTAGGAACCATCTCATAATGCTGAATTCATTAAGGCTTTTTCCAGCTTGCTCCCAGGAACCTTGTTAGATAGTGTTTCCTACTTTTATCCTAATTAACAGGTACCTAGGTTAAAAAAAAAAAAGAAAAGAAAACTTATTTCAGTAGAGAGCACTTCTGCTAATCTTTTGCCAGTCTTTTTTCTCCCACCTGTAAAGAAGCTGTAGTATTTCTGACCTCAAGCTCCTAATTCTTTTTCAGTAAATGACAATTTTCTTTGAGCGATACAAGTACAGTTCTCAGGCAGGTCCTGGCATTGCTGACTGTCAGGAGGATGGGGTGGGCACCTCCCCTGGCCTTGGGTGGGCACCTCCCCTGGGCTTGGGTGAGCTCAGCAGCTGATTTCAGTCCAGGCAATGTCAGTGATACTTTGATTTAAATGGGATCTCAGGCTGTGACAGAGCCAGAGGGCTGCAGGAACCCAGCAGCTGTCCATCATTCACACCCAGGGGACAAGAGCCACAGCTGAAAGTTGGACAAATGGTTCCACTTTGTCCATCCCTGACCTCCTCTGAAGTTTATCCATTAGGGTCTCATCTCCTGCCACAGCTTTTATCTGTTTCACTCTGCAGGGTGCTTAGCTCATGGCTCTGGATTTCCTCTGCTCATGGGTGCCCAAAAGCCAAAGGGGAGCACTGACAAGTGTTTTTGTTGAGAAATTGGGTATTCTTGGACCAGTTTGGAATCTCAGTTACATCAACAAGGCCAAACAGGACAAGCTCTATTGATGTCATTAAACCACCTGCATATTATGAACAAAAATGAGAGTTCTGGAGTCATTCTGATGAAGAGAAGGCTCTGCTTTCAGTAGCTTTATTTCTGTAATTTTTATTGATCAAAACTATTTTTTTTTTGCCTGTGCTTCCCCTCCAGGCATATTTGCCCCAGTCAATCTCCAGGACTCAATGTCTGGGAAAGGATAAGTTATGAATCTCCTTAGGTTTTTTTCCACCAGCCCTTTTATGTAACTTCAGAAAGCAAGAACCTTTTCAGATTCAAAAAGAGGGGTGGAGGGGAGCATGGATAACCTAAAATATATGTGTTGATTGCTGCTGTGCCTCCCACTCCCATTCTGCATGCAGAGCCTGGAAATGCCAAGGCAAAGGTGTTTCCATGGCGTTTACTGTTTAGACCTCTGCAGTCAATATCCCGCCCTGATAATTGTGAAGAGCATGTTAACATGTGATTTTCAGCCAAGATCTGCAAATTCAAAAGTGCTGAGAATATTAGCCATGGGTATGAATAAATAACTGGATTTCTGGATGCTTGTGAAAGCTTCCCATGCCCCCAAGACAACAATTTCTCCATACTGGTAATAAAGAGACTTGCTTTCTCCATGTTGAGCTCTCAGGCAGAACTGCTGATGCCACAAACATTTTATTCATTGCCAGCCTTGATTAGATTTACCAATATTTAGCAGCCAGACACAGAATTAAGTGATTTTAAGTGATCACATCCTATTACACATTTGTCTTTGACATGGCCCTGTTAATTGCTTTGCTCTGCTTTAAGAAGCCAATTCAGATTCTTTTAAAGTTCTGTTAAATAAGGAAGACAATATGCTGCCTGTTTGGTAAAAGCTGACAGCAGTGTTCAGGTGAAATAAAGACGAATTCAAGGAAGATATTTATTTCCCAAACTAAACTGGAGTTAATTTTGGGTAATGATTCACCTTAGTTATTTTAATGGCAAGCTGAATTAAGCAGGAAAAGTGAAATGGCATCAGTAAGTTGTTGGGTTTTTTTTCTGATAGGGCTGAATTTCTGAATGAAAGGGTTTTATTTTGCTTTGTTTCAATACAGTTTGGTGGATTTAATCGAGACATTTTATTAATGTAGGTCAATTCAATCAGTTTTAACTCAAGGAAGTGAACATTCTGGAAGGGGGGAAAAGAAAAGGCACAGTAATTTTTGGATATATACCAACAAAAAATCAAAAGCTTAAAGAAATTTAGTTTTTAGTTCACTAAAAATCTTTCTATTAATGACCACAACTTCCAAGTTCTCATTTTGTTTGCTGAGGGTGTTTTTTAAAATATGTGCTTTGGATTACCCTGAAATCAATCTCTTTTCTGATCTTCCAGAACTGCAAGCAAACAAACAAAAAAAGATTCCTTATTCATGCACCTCTGCTCATGAGGGAGTCTGTCTCTGAAAACATTCCAGCACACTTCCACAGATGTTGGAACTTCAGATTGCTCTGATAGGCTTCAGGGAGATGTCCATACACTGAGATCTTCACTCTGACACTCATTATCACTAACATTTCTCACCAGATATCCTCTTCATCATATCAGCATGCTCAGAGATATGACTGGCAAAATCACACACACACAAAAGAAAAGATAGAGCTTTCAGGTGAGATAGCTCATATTTATCTCCATGCCTCTTTTCATGTCCTCAAAACAAGATTTGCAAATGAGAGAGACAGGAAAGACAGGAGTAACAACCCCATGAATTTGTATCAGCTCAAAAGACCACTTCCATCCCCAGTTTTAAAAAATGTCAGTGAGAAAAGGATGGGTGAGTCTGCTCTAATTTTGGTTGGACTTCAAGAGACAGCTCAGACCTGTCAGGCACCAGGCTCTGAAGACAAGCTCAGTGTCAGTGCAAGCAGAAGGTGGAACATGCCCTGTCCTTGTGCTGCTTTTCTCATCTCAGGGAAATGAGAATGTGGGAGAGAATGTGACAGGAAAGATGGACAGAAAGAAGGAGAGCAGATCTGCTCCTTGGCATGGAAAGAGAGGTTATGAGCACATCTGACTAAGCCAGCTCTGTGGAGGGAGGCCTGGAAACACTGGCATGGAGCTGCTGCCATGTGTGACTCACATCAAAAACCAGCATTAAGTGAAGTGTGGCTGATTTGTGTGGTTCATGTGGAAAGTCACTGTTTAAGTGAAGTGGAAGATGAACCAAAGGGATTAATTTCCATTTTTTTTCCAGGGCTGTCCCTGACTTTCCAATTTGCTGAAGGTATTTCTGACTGAACAGCCCTGTGAGTCTCATGAGAAATGCTGCTCCTCTGAGCTGGCCAGTCTGCTCTGCAGAACAGCTGAGCATTGGCTGAGCAGTGGTACAGGGAAGAAAGCTGAAAGAAGCTGCTTTGGTGGCTTAAGTGTTGCAAGGGGCCCTGGTAGATGCAGATTTAAGTCCAATTTCTGTTACAGACTCACAAGAGAGATGTGAGTTAGCTGCTTGCCTCAGCTGCCTGTCTAACACTGAAGAATACTACTTCCCATTACTGCTTTCCTGTCCTATTCAGACCATATTCCTTCCTGTGGAGGAAATCTATCTCAGTTGGCAGTGGCATAATGCCAACACCAAGGGCTCCAGTCACAACTGATGCCTCTGCATGTTTGTTTTATTACATTCCTGATTTTAAACCTCTGCCTCTTTTGCAACATCACCTTGCCAGCATGAGGGGCTCACAGTGCCTGGGGCTGAGCTGGCAAAGTCAGCAGATGATACAGTTTGGATCCCATCTCCTCTGTCCTTTCAGGATTGTCACCTGATTTTCAAAGCTTCTGCCTCCCTGTGAAGCAGCAGCAGCACTGCTCCAGCTGAGACACAGTCAAAGGATTTGTGCCTGTCCCTCTGTTCATGGCACTGGGGGATCTGCTGACCCAGAGCTAATGTGAGCTGCAGAGCTCTTGCACTTTCTAGGCACAGGCCAGTGTGGGCAGAGGCAGGAAATCCAAGGAGGTGTCATGTTTGCATGGGTTCCTCTTCAAGGTTCCATTTTCCCCCTGTACAAGAATCCTCAAGTTCTCACTTTTTAAAATAAGTGCAGTGAGAAGAAAGAAACACCTTGAGGAGAGACTACAGAGCCTGAAGTGAGTCTAGGAGACAGAAAAACCTTTCTGTAATTCTGAACTCCTCACTTTCTCATGACATTGCACAGGGCACACTAATCCATGGCAAGCAGGTGCAACAGTGAATTTTCTTATCAATCCTGCTGCTCACTTTCCCCTCCAGCTCAGGCAATCAAAAAATCAGATCACTGAAATTGCATTGTAGGAGCAAATACATCAGTAAAAGGAATATTTGGACTCAGGGTTTCAGTCCCATAATATGAATACCCATAGATGGGGTGAGTAATTATTAATTATTGGTTGATTCATTTTTGTTCTTCTGTTGGAGAGAACTTAAGGGCACACCTGCCCACAGGTCCTGTCACACACACACTGCATTTCCATCAGCATTTCCCAGCCAGTCCTCTTGCACAGCACTCTGCTCACAGGCCCATAGAACAAGTTCTTCTGGTTGAATATTCCCCAGGCCTTTCATTTATACCTTGTGCTATAGATCTGCTGGACATTAGTGTGTGTATGTGTGGACAAATATATTTGATTTATGGAAACTATAATGACCTGCAATGAGATAATCTCACCTGTCCCCAGAGTGTTAATCTTCATTTCCCACAGTCACTACTCTTAAATCTGACTAAAGGTTACTGGGTCTGGCAGGAGAGCTACAACAGCCTCCTGCTCTGAGATAACAGCAGTGGAGCCCAGAAAACAAGAAGGATGCTGACAAGCCAAAGAATCCTGTATAAATTACACACCCATCATCTAGATTTCATGGGAGCTAATCCCATTTGTGTTTTGCTCTGTGTTCCTCAGTAGTCAGGTTTGTGCCATTATCACACCTGCAACCTTCTCTTTCTTAAGCTTCTCTTTTAGCATTCCAGCCCAAGGTCATGCTGCAGAGCTCCAGGCTGACCAGGCTGTGGCTGGAGATTGTAAGTGCAACAGGTCTCATGCTTTTATGTACATGAGTGCACTGGAATCATTATTTGAATGGATTTGCAAGCAATACAATACCATGGCTGAGTGTTCTGATAAGACTGAAAAAAAAAAACCTTTTCAAAATATTTTGGTTCATGAAAAGAGAATAATTAAATGTTTTGACTTCTTGTCCTGGTTCACGGTTAAAGCAGCCAGAGAAATCTTGTCCTTTCCCACAGAATGGAATTTCCATGTTCTGTCCAGCCTGGGGGATATTTCCCCATTCTCAGGGTGCTGGGTGGACCAGAGCAGCATTCCTGGCACAGTGCAGCCCCGTGTCAGGTTCTGGGAGGAGCACACCCTCATCAGAGCACAAATCAGGACACCCCTGGTCCGTTCCCAGACACAGGCTTGGCTTTTTAAAATCCCCTCTGCACCTTAGTGACACCAGATGGACACTGCCTTAGTGAGAGCTTGTCTTGGGGTAATAACAGTCCTGACATATTTATGGCATAATGTGTGAAACATGTTTTTAATTAGTGGCTGCAAAGGTGCTCTTTAGGCTCGTCAATGCCTGCGTATTTTTATGTAAGTGAAATAGGGGGGCAGTAAAAAGGAATCTCATTGATCTCGGGAATAATTTGTCATCATGAATAAGAGAACCTGAGAGCCCTTGTGTTAGAACTGTTGATTGTAAAATAAACAGCACTTTTTATGGAGTAGCCATGCCTGTTCCCCAGAGCCTGCAGATCCATTGCTTACACTGCTCCACTCTCACCATGAAGCCAGTCAGTCAGCAGTGGGAAGCTTTCTTCTCAGCTCATCACAGAACACTTCAGCTGTGGGTTTTTATTTCTTGTTCTTTTGCATTGTTTATAAACCTGCCAAGGTCTGAAGGAGGAACTTGTGTTTGTCCCAGAGGTCACGTATTACACAACTCATTTGCTGGTTCAGTTACAGACTCCACAAGCTGTCCTGCCTCCAGTTTGCAAGCTGGAACCACTTCCCATTTGTAATTGAACCAGCTCTTCCCCATGTGTGTGGTGAGACCTGTTGGACACTGCATCTTTGCCTGATCCTCTCCAAGCTGTACTAAAACTATTCAAGATATCTGGAAAAGAGGTTTGGGTTGTAAGGGCTTGGCCAGATCCCAGGATCCTGCTTTATTCTGGGATTTCAACACTTAGCAAAGGTTTCAGTGGTGATGTTCAGTAGGAAAAGAGGGAGCTATGGAATGTGAGTATCTTTGCTTTTCACAAGAACTGGTGAAGGCAAAGTGAGATCATGAACTGTTGCTGAGTTTCCCAAGGAGCTGGTTTTTGTAAAAAAAATAAAAAAAAAGAGAGTGAGAGAGAGGGAAGAAAATCCCCCACGGAGCTTCTGGATCAGAGCAGGGCACGCAGCCATTGAAGCATTTAGTCCTGGTTAGTGTCTTCAGCCTGGTGCACAGCCATGCACGTGGGGATGGTTGTCATGAAACACCAGAATGAATTGCTGATGGATACAGGATGAAAGGCCCAGAGTGGATAAGGAGCTTAACACAAGCCTGGGAAGGGTTTCTGGCCTTTGTGCTACCTCAGGGACAAGTGCTAAACCTAAGGAGGACTGTGAAAGGAAAGAGAAGAGAGGGAAGGTGGTGTACAAGAGCTTCAAAGTGCAAGAAAATATGAGACTGGCCCTTTCTCAAGAGCTTAGAAGCAAAATTGGCTTCCTGGAGAGAGAACATAAGAAATCTGGCAACCTAAATATATTTAAAGGGCTTACAGCTCTCCAGGGAAAATTTTGAGGCTATTGAAGTGGAAAAACCCATTTGCTAAAATTAAACAGGCTTTTTTTTTTTTCCCCAGAAAAAGAAAAAAATAAAAAAAACTGACAAAGCAGACAAATGTTTGGCAGGAGACCCAGAAAAGAAAAAAAAACCCCAAACATCACAACCTGGCAATAGCAGAAACATGATGTGGGAAATCTGGGTGTGGGAGAGTCCAGCCTGCTTCCCCTTTGTCTTGCACAAAATCTGCAAGGGGAAAGTGAGATATTAGTCCATGCAGAGTTTCCTAAAGAGCCAACTTTGCAAAAAGAAAACTAAAAAAAAAAAGTTCTTAAAAAGAGATAAGAGAGGCTTTCCAAGCAGAAATTTGAAAATGTAAGGCCAGTGAGAAGTGTTGCAGAGCTAAAGTTGGACAAGCCCTAAAAGCTGGTGGGTGATAGGGAATGGTGATTGCTGCTCCACCTTGGGCTCCAGCCTAATGCTGAGGACAGGCATGGTCACAGTGGGTGGCTCATGTGATGAAATGGCAGGTGCTGAATGATTTTGCCTAATTTGATTGCACATTTTGGAAGGAATTGGCTGTTAAAATGTTAGTGTGAAACAGTCCTGGCCTTTCCCTCCATGCCTGGAGCAAGGCACATGCCACTGAGATGGATTTATTCATCTTGGGCTCCCAGCATCTGCAGCCCACAGGAAGCTGGAGAGCTCAACATGTGACATCTCAGCCCCTGCTGTGGCAGCAAGCTGTTGACCTGGAATTGGAGGCTTGCCCCTGGGAGGAGTGGAATCAGGGAGAGAGCAAAGTTCCTGTTTGAAACAGCCCATAAATCTTGGCTGTATTTGTGAAGTGGATGGCAGGTCATGGAGAACATCTCTGTGATTACAGAGAGGTAAAGGTGAAAACCCTCCACTCACAGCAGGGCTGAATCCAGAGGAATGATGGGACTTATGGGAGAGATGCCCTCGTGTCTCCATGGCCAACTGGGTGTGAAGGGCCCCAGCAGAAGGTCAGCATTAACCTGCCTTGTTAATTCTGTGAGCCAGGATGTCAAACTGATCAGCCCTTCCTCCCTCAAGTATGCAAGATGGATGTGGATCCTCACAGAGTGTATTCCCCTAAGATCAATGACCTGGTTAAGGCTAATTACCACACACTCTCACTCTAAATTAAAAGGGCCTTAGTAACTGAAAGCCCTGTATGATTAAGTGGCTCCAAATATTAACTGTGATAAGAGTGGTATGGAGTTTCAAGGTTTCCTCAGTTCTTTGTAATTGTGACTCTCTGAGCCCACCACAGGGACCTTGGAGCTCTGCTTCTAAAGGTCTGCAAATAGAACTCAGGGTCATTTATCACTTGGGGGTGGGCAAACCAAAGAATGCTTTTGAGCACCAGCTTTGTCTGAGCAGCCAAAGCTTGATCCCTGGGAAACTGGCTGGCACAGTGAGCCTGGTGCTCTCCCATCAGCATCCACTCTGCTCCTGCTGCCCTTGCTGTCACCCATGTGCTGAGCCCAGAGCAGCTGCAGGAGGATTTTCTCCCTGACTTCATCTGAGTGCTGAAGATGCTGGTGGCTCCTGAGACACCCTGAGACACCCTGCTGGAAACTCCTGCCCTTTGGACTTGGCTGATAACAGGAGGTTTTCTGTAGAAGCTCCAGTTTCCCCCAGCCCTACTGCAAGGGGAAAAAGGAAGAAATCCTGGAGAAGCAAGGCTGAGGGCTGATGGAAATGAGTCCTGTATATTCCCTGCAACAAGGGAGACAACAGCCTAAGAGCAACCCTCCAGTCTCAGAGCAAACGTCCAGCTGGAGAAGAACAGTCCTTCTGTCCATGGCTAGTGGTGGGTGCTTAGAAATCAGTATAAGAAAGAGAAAAAAACAGAGAAAGAAAACTCCCTGTCAACACCTCTCCTCATTTTTCAGTAATCTGGAGCTTAAAGAGTCCCAAATTGGAGCTTGGATCCACTTCACTGTGTTTAATAAGCCCTTGATGTACTTTTCTTCCATGAATTTGTCTAATTGCTTTTTGAACCCATTTATACTTTGGGCAATGAGCTCTACAGTTTGATTATGCTTTGTGTATGAAAAAGGGCTTTCTTTTCTCTGCTTAAATCTGTGGCCTGATCAGTTTATTCGGTGCCTCTTGTTTCTGCCTCAGAAGAAACAGTGAAAAATCGTTTGTGGTCCCTTCTGTGCTATTTATGATTTTATATAACTACACATACACTCTTCACTCATCAAACTGAATCAAAATTCATCAAACTCATCAAAATCAAAGCCCCAGCCTTTTGATTTCTGTGCCCAGGACCTGCTCCACACCCTCCTGGTTGCCATCTCCATGCCCCTTCTATTTCTACAGAATTTTTGTCTGAGGTGGCACAGCCAGAATAATCAAGATGTGAGTAATTCTAGCAGTGCCTTTTATTCTTTTGTACTCCAGATATTTCCTATCTGTTACTAACATACTCTTGTCATCTGCTGAGCACTGAACTGAATTTTTCAGAGAAATTCCTGGGGATTCCAAGATAACTCTTGTGAGACTCCAGCTAATTTGGAACCATTTCTATGTATTTACAGTTAAAATTGATCTCCCTCATGTGCAACACTTTATGTTTATCTGGTCTGGAAGGGTTGTTACCATTCACTTTGTGGAAAAAAAAAAATATTCTGGAAGTTGTTCTACCTGCATTTCAAATAGAGAATTCTTCAGATTCATCCCTTGTAAACTACTGACCTCCTCCCTGGTGCACTCTGATAAAAGAATTTATTAGGCTTTTCCACTTCAGCTTTTCCTTTCTTGAGGACCCATTACTCACTAATCAAGAACTGCCAGTATAAAATATCTGACAAGTTTCTTGTTTCTGATGTGCTTGAACAGTGACTTCAATTGTCTCTCTCAGGAGCTGTTTCTGAAAACCCTTTTTGCCCTGCCATATGACAGATTAACATTGAACTTGGCCAAGCTCTTTTCTGTTTTCATCTTTTTGGCTCAATTTGTGCTCTTCAGTGGATATCTTCTACTTTAAGTACATTTTTTTTTTCTTTTTGAAAATCTATGGCTGAACCAAACATGGCCCTTTTCTCTGTATTCAGTCTTTCTGCAATTTTTGATGCTATAAATTTTAGTGAGCAGCTAATGTGATCTTTTCAACAATTTTCATGCCACAGGAAAAGTTTTTTACCCTCTTAGCTGTTGATTTTCTGCTTCATTTTTTATGAGGCTGGCTTTCCTCAAGATAAATTCTAATGCTACTGAAGTGAAGGGTTTGTTTATTTGTTTCTGAATCCTACAAGGATTGTTGAATTGAATTAAATTGTGCCTGTTATTACAGATGGATTCTTAAATAGTTGTGTCTCAAATCCAGTCCTGGTCAGAAGTGGATGAGGAGTTGTCTTTTCCTCCTACAGGAGCTCAGAGCTGTGCATCCAGACTTTCTACATTCATCAAGCTCAATACACAGACATGTATTAATAGGGACTGCAGAATTATGCCTGGCTGGGACATGGATTCCTTTCAGGCTCAACCAGCTCATATGATAAATAACTGAGTTAGCATATAAACAGTCTGAGATCTTTGGAGTTTGTTTTGGGGCTTTTTTTTGTTTTGTTTTGTTTGGGGGCTTTAAATTTCGTGTGTGTGTGTTTTTGTTTTGTTTTGTGGGGCTTTTTTTTTTTGTTACTTTTCAGTATTTGTTTATTAATAATTCACAGGTCTAGGCTTCCAGAAGTAGATTCATATATTGCATCTCTCTGTGCTGTGCTCCTGCCACCATTCACACAGAAAAGGAACAGATTTTCAGTGTGATAATGCCCACCTTTATCCAAAAATAGTTGCTTTTCTTCAGGTGCTCAGAAAATCACTGTCCACTTCTGAAAGTCTGTAATTGCACTGTCCTTTCTGCTTTTCTCAAGAATTTCCCCAAATTCTGCCACTTTATAAATAGCAGTTAGAAAAAACCCAAAATGTACAAGGCTTTGTGATCTGTACCAGCATTTCCTGAAAGCTGGCTCTACTATCTGATGCAATAAATATTGCTTAGAACATCCAAGACTGTAAATCAGTAAGAAAATGACCTGAACCCAGTTGCAAATTATCACAGGCAAACTTACAAATCTGTAGAGACTTGCAAACTTTAACAGAACCCAAACTCAAATGTTTAATATGTGGGACCTGTGCATGGGTTCAGCTGGCCTGCAGACCCGTTCTCTGTAACCCTTTAATAAATCTGTGCCTTTATTTTTAGTAGCAGCTTTAAGTGCCAAGTTTTCTGTCATGTCTGGCCTGTCTGGTCTTCTTCACGGTCATATCAGAGTGCTCATATTAAATAATGCACTGGCACCATGTTTTTGTAAGAGGATTTTGATAAGCAATAAAAAGAGAGTCTGATAGCATTGCTGTCCTAAAGGAGAGCTGAATTCTCCCATTCTGTTCCTGAATTAGCTTGGCCAGTGCCTTTCCTAGCACATCTTTCTATCCCAGCCCTACATTTCTGAAGCATCCAGCAAAATCCACTTCTCTCTGCACTGCACCTGCTGTTCTGGGGACAAATTCTCACCCAGTGACCCACAGCACTGCCCACCTCTGTGTTCCTACAATTTCCTCTGTGCCTGGGGTGCCAGGCAAGAGAATAGTGGGATATTCCTTGCTCTTGATAAGCAGAGACAGGATTCAGGTGGCTGAGCTCATTTCCACCGTAGCCTTGAGCAGGTTTGGAGCTCCATCTCTGGTGCTGAGAGTTTTAACACCTCATCTGCTGCCCTTTGCTACCTGCTCCAAGGTCAGACCAACTAAAGAAGGGATTTGCATCCATTGCCATGGAAAAGAGGAGTTTTCAAGGTAACTGCCATGAAATGGGAAGGCTGGAAACACAAGTAGATTAGGCTGCTTTCACCTCCCCACCCAGTTTCTCTGTATTGGCCATGTGCTGAAGGAGGATTCCTGAGCTGTGCTTCCCCCATCCCTGGGCTCTGAAAGGAGAGGGGGAGTGGTGTACAGAAGCACACAAAAAACATAATTGCTTTCAATTTTCTCTTTTGTGGTGAGATTTTATGATCAGGACGCAGGGTGATCTGCAAGGCAAGTTGGCAGAGGTTTTGGGCCAAACATAATTTGGGATTGCTGCCCCAGAAATTCTGGAACTAGACAGAGACATAAAAATGCTCTGAATCCAGGTTGAGAACTAAGTGCAATGTTTGTTATTCTGTCTGTCTTAGCCTGGCCAGAGACTGGAATAATAAGAGGTGGGGAAGTGTTGTTTCTGCTATGGATGCAGAGTGATTACTTTTGCTTGGAATGGGTCTCTTTAGAGGAGATGTATAAAACTGACCAAGGCAATCTGCACATTCCCAGCAAAGGTCTGGAAAAATGATGGGCTGCAATCTCAAAGGTGGCGTGGCAGAAATGCTCCAGCAGTGACTTATAATTTCCCACCAGCTGAATTCTGAGGGTGGGGAGTGAGCAGGACAGGAGTGATGCAGTGCCTTGGAGGAGAGAGCTGCTATTTATGCACAAATGCATTGATAATCAACAATGATGAGAAATGAAAGAGAAAATTCACATGGCAATTTAATGGGATTTTGGGAACTTCTGATGTACCTATGGAGTTTTGCATGAATCCATAAAGGGACTGCAATAAATTCCCTTTCCCCATTTTTAATGGAGGTTAAACAGATTTTAGAAAATATCAGGGAAAATTTATTAAATATTATGTAGATTTTTTTAAAACCCACTGGATATTCAATAACAGTTATTTTTGAGTTAGAAAATCTTTCCTTGTGGTTGTTAGAGATCTTGGTAGATTAAATAAGGAGCCAGGTCTAGCAAATATCAAAATTTAATATTTAGAGTCAGTCTGAATAAACCGTGGGTGGATTTTGCAATGACGTGTTCAAGATTTAACAAATATTATCTCATCTCAAGAAAATAAATGTTAAATAAGGATGAAGCTAATAAGGTTCAGCAGGACAAGAGCTCCATTTACAACTCTTTTATGTATTTAATAAATACATTTATTAAATGAAGTACAGTACTCATTGGAGATTGCATCAATGTAAGAAATTCATCTCTGGTATGACTTAATCAGACTAATTCTCCATTTATTAAATGTTCTTGAGATTTAAAGAGTCCACATCAAGCTTAATGTGCATCTGGAAGGCTCTGTAAAGCATTCAGAAGGAACTGCAGCAGTGGCAGCCTTGGGGTTAGGAAGTACCTTCTTCCTTTATTCTCCTGCTTCACCCCAGCAGAGGGACATCTGAAGGAAGGAGTAGGAAATAATTTTAAAATGTAAGTGTTTCTAATATTAAATTCGTGTGGGAGAGAACATTCTGGATATGGTTATGGGAGACAGAGAAGCTCATACCCAGAAGCAGGAGGACAATGAGTTAACTGGGGTTGTGAGATTATAGCCTTGACACACTGGGACAGGCACCAAGAATCTGGAACACTGAATATTCAGCATTTTTAACATTAAGGAAAATATATATCCTGCAGATTGCAGTGGGCTGACCCTTTAGCCACAGTCCAGGTGGAATGGCAGGGCAAGCATCTGTTGGTCATTTGTCTTTCTGTTCTCTACCTGTGATTTCTATTCCTGGCCAGCTCAGCTCTTGGCTGCCTTGCTGAGACAAACAAGAGAGGTGATGAGTGGATCTGGCCATTTCATGAGTGGATGTCTGTCCCCTGGGAGCTGGAATGAGGCTCTCAGGTCATGCCTGGGACCCCTGGGGAGCTCCAAAATTGTCTCAGGGCTCAGCAGGTGCTGCTCTGGACTAAGAACCTCAAGGACATGCATAAATTAGAGCACACTGATCACCCGAAGTGTGGTTTGGTGACTCAAAATTCACACTGTCCAATGTCACCGTGCTCTTCCCAATGACAACACAGCAGCATGCTCCCTGTTCCCAGAGCATTATCACATCCATGAACTCCTACAGCCCAAGGATTGGCCATTGCTGTGAACACAGCAAAATTCAGGATGTGATTTGATAGGGCTGGGACAAATGTGTTTGACTTGTTTTCACATCCAGCAAAAGTTCTTGAGAGAAAAATTCTTAGTGATGACATTTGCAAAGTGAAAATCATGACTTTGGCTTGGCTTAGTTAGTTCAAAAGATGGTGTAAAGTGAATGTGTGTTCTTGCTACCTGCAGCTTATTTTTAGACTCTCCCACCATCTCTCATAGAGGGGGACAAAGCAAGGGGCCCTCCACAAGGCAGGGGGGGCCAGCAGGAGTGCACACTCTATAAACAGCCCTATTTACTGCTGCCTGCTGCTGTTCCAGAGGAGATTTCCCAACAGCAGAGAAAACATCTCTCAGAAGAGATAATAATCATAATTGAAATCAGAAAACCCTCAAGTATCTTTGTGTGTGCAGTAATGGCACGACATTTCCAGTCACAGTGGGATTAATAACAGGGAGCAATGTTCTGACACTTGTGGTGTGCTCTGTTTGGGGCAGGGGCATGAGCTGTGCTGCACAGTCCCCAGGGATGGCCCTTGAACTCTGTTTGGGGCAGGGGCATGAGCTGTGCTGCACAGTCCCCAGGGATGGCCCTTGAAGGACTCCTCCCCCTGACCCTCACTCAAAGTGGGGTGGCATCTGGTTTGCCACTCAGTGGAAGAATGGCCAGAGCTCAAGATGAACCTGGCAGGATGAAACTGAAGCTATTTAACATTCTGGCACTCCACACAGGAAGAAAAGAGAAGCACAGGAAATCTAAGCTGAATTTCAGCTCACACCAGATTTTGCAGGAACAATTATAAAATGCAAATAGTCTGGACACTTGCTTAACAAAGCAAATCTAGCCATTACCTGCCTCTGTTCTTTCATCAAACATCCATTTAAAGAGAAAATTCTCTTCTATTTTTTTCCTCTCCCAAGGCCTATGATGTTAATGCAAGTTGTCCATCAGAATCCTGCCTGTATCACCATGCCAGAGGAAGCTGGCTCCTGCTAAATGCTTCTTGTGTCACATCAGATAACGATGATAGCTCTGCTGGGCATCTCCCTGTGCTGAGCAGCTTTTTACAGCAGGAAGGTTTATGGCAGGTGAGAACTCCTCATTTTACAGCAGGAACACAGAGAAAACCACACTTTTTGCCAGAGCAACTCCCACATGTTGGCAGGAAGCCACCAACCAGATTAACCCACACGAGCAAGGAAGATGTGCTAAAGAAACAGCCACTGCCTGAGCTGGTCACTTTGATTTCCAAACCAACCTTGACCTGAATCTACATCAGCTCTGACTACAGCATCACCTGCTGCTGATCCCTTCTCTCCTTGGCCAGTGTCCAAGGGCAGCTCAGTCCCATCTATTTCAGAGCCTGAGATAGTAAAAAAAAAAAAAAAACAACCAAACCCTCAGGTTAACAAGATGTCAAGCAAATATTGAAAAACAAGCAGAAGACCTAAATAATGAAAAGAAAGGGGAAAAAAAAGAATAAATAAAAGAATAAAAAAAGCAGTATGCAGCTGGAGAAAGCCTCTCCTCCCCAACATGGACAGCTGTTTTTTTTTTCCTTGCCTGTTAAACCTGCTTCATTGCTCCCANGGCAGAAGACCTAAATAATGAACAGAAAGGGAAAAAAAAGAATAAATAAAATAAAAAAAACAGTATACAGCTGGAGAAAGCCTCTCCTCCCCAACATGGACAGCTGTTTTTTTTTTCCTTGCCTGTTAAACCTGCTTCATTGCTCCCAGTGTGGACAAGCTGACCCTCCTGCAGTGAGAGCTGGGGCTCCCTTTGCCAGGCTGGAGGAGCCAGCCCTTCCCCAGTTTGGGGAGGTGGCTGTGCCCGGCGGCTCCGCAGCAGGTGTCAGCAGTGACGCACAGAAGCAGACAAGTGTCTCAGTGTTCCCTGCCTGGCAGCCCCTCTCCTCCTCTGCCATTTCCACGGTGTGCAAATTACCAGAGCCTTTTGCTGCCTTCCACAGGATTTTGAAAATAGATCATCTGAAATTAAGGTCACTTTTCTCCCTTTTCTGATTAGCGTTGAGCTGCTTCCATATCTCACGGGTGGGGAATAAAATTTAAATGAGCTTCAGCAATTATTAGGGAATTTTCTTTAAGATGCATTAGGTTCTTGCTTCTGAGATCTATTTCTTCACAGCAATCAGTTTTAAGAGTCACTATTTAATTTAGGTGACAGGTCTGGGGGAGAGAGACATGGGCAAATCTGAGGCTTGAAGTTAGAGTAAAAAAGAAGTCGGATGGAGTTGGGTTTTACGCTCTGTCTTTCACACTGGGCACATTGTTATTCACATTTATCACCATCTATAAAAGATGCAAGAAGAGAAGGAAAAAAGCAGGAAATGAAATGCCAAAAAAATAACTGTCTTTAAATGATGAGCAGCTGAAGAAAGCCAGAGAATTCAGACTGGAAAGGACACCCTGAGATAAGGCCCTGAATGCTGGATTTGTTAAAGGGAGAGATGAGCTGGAAGACATAAAGACTGATGTGGGAATTTACAAAACTCTTCACGGCGAGAACTCAGCTAATTCTTAACTCCCTTAATCTGCAGACCCAATTATCTTCACCCCATCAAAAAGTGCTCCACAACAAGCAAAAAAACAAAGCCCAGAAAGCAGCCCACCATAACATTACCTTTCCATTCCTACCAGTGTTTAATAACAGAGTGCTCTGCTGAGATTTCCCAGCACTAAGAATCCATTACTTTTAACTCAATATGCCACAGTACTTCATGAGCACACTAACTAGCACTGTAAATAATTGAAAATAAGTGATACTTGTTAAAATAAATGAACAAAGTGTATTTTGTAATGCAGCACCTTTGATTTTTTTATTGTGTTTGATTGCTAATTTGCAGAATTCTCCACTCCCAATACATCTCTTAGTCATTAGTGGAACTTGTTCTGATCTGTTTCATGAATAGAAATGACTACACGGTTTTGATATCAGTAAAACAGGGGATTCCTCAGCCATGGAATATGTCAGTTAAATAAGAGGAAAGGACAGGAGTTGCTGCTGTTATATAGTTTAGGAATTTATCCTGCTTGTTCCCCATCCTACTGAAGCTGGAGTGCTCTGTAAGTGGAGGCAATGTGAGAAAAAAGGGTTTGGAAAAATTGAAAGTCAGATAGTTCTTTTGCATGAAGTATAAATTTAATATAAACCAATTTTTTTCTGGGTTTCTTTTTCATAGGGTTTGAATGAAAGAACCATGAAATTAGTTCCTTTTTTTTCTAAATAAAGGAGTAACAGCCTGAGCTGTTCCTTCTCTGTGTCAGTGACTCCATCACTGTCATTTCAAGAGACACCAGGGTGAGTGCCACCAGCCTGGCCCCACAATCCACACTGGCCAAAAGGCAACAGATCACACCACATCAAGCAAATTATATCAGGAACCACTTTATGGCTGTACCAGTAACAGCCCCAGAGCCTGAGAAACCTCTGGGCATCCTGACCCAAGCAGACTCCAGGCTAAGCCAGCAGCTCCTTACTGGGACAAAGGTTCTCTGTGTATTGACTCAGTTGCTCAAGGAGGGTGACTTTTCTATTTTTGTGGTTGCATTTACATCCAATGTTGATTGCTGCTCACCTTCCATATGTTCATGTCTTTCTTCTGTTTCAAAACCTGCTCCTTATTTAGAGTTTTACCTTGCTTGCTGATATCAAACAGGAGTGCTCTGCCCTACACAGTTATGGGAATCACATTTGAAAGGGACTTCAGCAGAGCAGGAGATCCATTTCCCTGCCCCAAGGCAGGGTGAAATGTCCTCCTGTTGTCCCTGACAGATGTTTGTCCCATTTAAAACTACCAGAGGCAGGGACTCTACTGAGTTCCTGGTGCTCTGCTCTCTTCATCACTTGAAAGTTTTTCCTAATGTCTCTTTTGAGACTTTAGGCAATTTATTCTCACTTCTACTCACCCCACTAACTGAAAGCAGAGGACAGATTACACCTTTCTGAGTGTCTTTTTAATGTTATTCAAAACTTAAGTTCCCCACTGAATTTTCTCTTCTCTTAGCTGAATGATCCCAGGCTGTTCAGTCTTTGCTTGCAGGTCATGTTTCAGTCATTTGATCTTCCTGCTTGCCTTTGGTCTCTCTCCAACGACTCTGCCTGTCCCTTGAAGTGTGCATGAAAACCTCACAACAATTGCCTAGGAAAGCCTCCAACACACCAGGTTTCAGTGCTGTTTAAAAGAGACTGTACTCATAGCGCACAGCTTAGGATTTCTGTTTGCCCAGGATTTTCATTTCCACATCTCCAGCAAGCAGGTACAATGGAAACAGGCTTTACAGCACTTGGTCTGGCCACTTTTAATTGCTTGTTGTTCAGTCAGAATAGAAGTTGGCTACACTCACTCAAGCCAAATTCCCAGCTAGGTGGAGCAGAATTTATTGAGGACTCCAGGATTTTACCCTCTGTCCCAGATCATGGGCATGATCTCAAGAGGTACCAAAAACCAGTTTGTTAGCTAAACCATCTCTGCAATGTTTTAACAAGGGACTACTTCAAAGTGAAGAAGTCTAGCAGTGTGTCAAATAAATTTTCCCTGTGCATGAATTCCTCTCAGCCATATGGAAAGGAAGAGGCGTAGGGCGCCAAATTTCCATATAAAGCCTTTTCACCATGATAACAAGGATTCAAAATTCCTTTTGCAGGCAGAATTTAAAAGGTTAAACATGCCAGTAGAGCTGCCACTGTCACCCTCCCCAGTTTTCCCCCCAAAAACAGCTCATTTTTTTCGACAAAGCCAATTATCTGAAAATGACAGGAAATGATTAGTCATGTTAATTAAAAATAATTTTCTTTTCCACTCCTAAAAAGGTCAGAACGTCAGCTGTATGGAAAATTGAGCCTTCATGCACTTTCATTTGATTTCCCATTCAAAGTCTAATTAGTTACAATTTGTTGTTAAAAGAGATCATTTTTTTGATAAAGCCGACATTTTTTATCCTCTCCCTAGTCATTATGAGGTTGATATTATTATTGTACTATGTGTGTATATGATTTCATCACACAGGCTTATCAAAACAGCCTTATATAATGGGCACAGAGGGAAAAGACAGGGTGGAACTGGTGAACAGTTTGCAGCTATTTCTAACCAACAAGAGCTTGAGCAGCACAGGGCAGCTGCACCAAAGGCCTCACAGTCAGAGGGTTTTGTTTCACCATCTCTAACTAAAATAAAAAATAAAAAAGGAGTTTAGAAATGCCATAGGTCTGTCCCTGATGTTGGGTTTCAAGGCTCCAGAATGCAGAGCCAAGGCAGGAGACAGAGAGAATAAAGCACAGAATGGTGGAAAAGGTTCATTTTAATTTCTCTGATAGAAGGGCCAGGGAATTTCCTGGGCTGATCAGCTCTGCCATTTGCACATTCAGTCACAACCTCACTCACCCCATCCTGAGTGGGCTCACTGGTGGCTTTGTCTCCTGCATGCAATTCACACAACCTAGCTGTTCCCAAATTTTATGTGATGATGAGATGAATTCAGTGAAAAATATGTTCTTCTATCTTCCATGAGGAGTCTCCTTAAGATGTTTCTTCCTTTTTTCTCCCCTTTTCAAGGAAAATACGTCACATGACTAGTGACTAATACACAGAAAATAATGCTGAAGGATGAGCACTCACAAGTTGTTTATGTACAAACTCTACACGAATGCTGACAGGAGTGAACAATCACAACATCATCCATAACATATTGGCACACTCCCTGGACTCACAGAGACCTCCTGACAGGCTCTGAGTGATAAATGCCATTTGGGGAAAGTTTAGGAGAATGGATTAATTTAAAGATTTCCAGTCTCAGCTCGGCTCATACTGGAACCAGTGCTCTGACCCTTTCTGGTCGCCTTGAGGAAGGTTATTCCCAAAGAAAATTGCTTTTTTCTTCTAATGAGAATTTGTGCTTCCACGTCTCCTCCCACCTCCTGTGGGCGCGGCGAACCTGGGGAACAAATAGAAGTGTTATTACTGAAAATAACAGCTTAGAACTGTTTCAGACTAACACCCAGAGACTTAATAGAGCCCATCAACATGGAAAGACCATTGAGCAGCACAAGCCAAATGAGAAACCACTTAGCAGCCCAGCAGTTTGGGAGATTAAAATGCTTCTTTGCAGAATAGAAAGGTCAGTGAGGCAGTAAACTCCTTAAAGGGGAAGACAAAACATTTCATGCATGAAGGACCAGGAGTTGTGTCAGCCACACGTGTCAATAATCCCTTCTAAAGGAAAATATATTAATAATTTTTGGGGGAAACTTGATGGTAAATGGAGGCAGCGACAGCACTGTGGTCAGTCACAGGCTCCCCAGATGGGATGGGATCCCTCAGAGACAGAGTTATGCCTGGTTTTATACACCCTGCTGTAAACCCACTCCTGACACCTGAGAGAGCAGCTCATGCCATGAGACACCAACCCACCTTGCCCCACTCCCATTCCCACTTCTCCCTGCCATGTAGGCTCAGCCTCCTAATGGGATTGCTCATGGAGGGCATACAACTCTGTGTGTGTGTGTGTGTGTGTGTGTGTGTGTGTGNAGTTATGCCTGGTTTTATACACCCTGCTGTAAACCCACTCCTGACACCTGAGAGAGCAGCTCATGCCATGAGACACCAGCCCACCTTGCCCCACTCCCATTCCCACTTCTCCCTGCCATGCAGGTTCAGCCTCCTAATGGGATGCTCATGGAGGGAATACAACTGTGTGTGTGTGTGTGTGTGTGTGTGCTACCATCCATCCTAAAGATCTTTACATGGCACTTGTCATCCAGATATTTGAGTGAATCTCTGCAGCTCACAAGCAACAGTGGCCTTGTCATCTTGTATGAGTCCACTTTGCTGTCCAAAGACTTCCTTCTCCTGACCATCAGTGCTACCTTCCCATTCTATGCAAATGGGGGGAAAAAAATAATGGCAAAAGCCACAAAAGAAGCATGAAGGGGTTAGTTTTGATGCCATCTGCCAGGCAGTGATGGAATGTGAATGAAGCCACCAGAGTGGAAGAGTGAGCTGAGAGCACCTGATGGACTCATAACTAGAAACACGGAGGCAAAGAGAGGTGGACAGTGTTCTGTAGAGGTGAACTCTCCTTTCCTTTGGACCTCTGTGAGTTCAAAACCACTGTACTACTGGGCATAGAAAGCTGTAGCAGAATCTAATCCTCTTGCCTCTGTTTTCCAGTTCCATTTCCTCTGCATGTTATTGATGATAATAATAACAATAATAATACCCAGCTTTTAAAGCTTTTCCAGAGAAAGCTGATGTCTCTAAGCCTGCTGCCAGCAGGGGAAAGGGAACAGCTTGCTATGAGAAAATGCTGACTCTGAAAATCTGAGTGTTTCAAGGGACAGTATCAATTTCATCTGACTTTTATTTAACATTCTGCTTGGGTAAGGTTGAAGCACTTTGTTTCAGCCTCATTGTGTTGTCTCTCATATGAATTATTTTATTCACCAAAAAAATGTTACAATGGGACAATTTTCAAAAGCAGTTTAGGAAGGGAAATTTCATTTAATGAGAAATTTCAAAATACTGCAGTCCTTCTTAAGAAATCATTCCTTTTTTTGCTGAATTTTCTCTGTAAGGAGCAGGTACTGAAAAGTTTGGGGAGCACTGGCTGGCAACCAGAAGCTCCACAAAGACCATGATTTTGAGAGTGAATTCAACCTATCCTAAAGTCCAAAAAATGGGGGTGAGGAAAGTAGACTGAAATTCCTGTAAAACACAGGAATCAGCTTTTCTGAGGAGATGCCTACAACTGTGGGTTTTTTTACCACCTTTTTCACAAGTCCAGGAGCCTTTTATTACTGGTCCAAGGTTTCTCAGCAGCTTGGGCAGGACTGAGCAGTGCCATCCTCAGACAGGACACTGAGACAGGAACAGAGAGGAGAAAGTGTGACCAAAACTGATGCCCAGAGCAGGGCTCTGGATCGCTCTCAGTGTGGGAGATGCAGTCATACAAACTTCCTGGAGCTGTGCAGTTGGGAAAACAAACCACTTTGCTCCCTGGAAAAGACAATATCAACACGCAGTGCCACCCCTGAGGGCACTGCCACCAGGACATGGTTATTAAATGCAGGCAGGCTTACAGCTGTACCACTGGCCTGCTCTGCATCCCTTCAAGCATCACTTCATCTCTGCCTTCTCATCACCTTCTGGTTTGGTCCAATTTAGCTCTTCCTGAGGGCAGGAACTCCAGGTGGCTCTTTAGTGTCTCGCTCAACCTTGGGTAGCGCTTTGAGGCAGGAATATGTTACAGATAATAAACCTGAGTGCTTGGATGATGAAAATAGCCTGGGGTTTTCATTCAACACTACACTCAACACGGGCATATATGAGATCAGATATTGCATTATCTTAATCTTTGCAATGGGTTTTGTGGCACCAGGAACTCAATGGAAGCCATAAAAGTGAGCCATGAAGAGCTGCTGCCTGCATCCACCTGATTTTCACTTGGATGTTAAACCACGTGGAAACTGCACATTCACTATAAGTACATTAGGGAGGCAAAATAGAAGAAAAAAACATTTCAAGGAAATGGTAAATGGGAAAAAGGCTTCTGAATTTTTTAATAACACATGCTCTGATTGAAGGGTTTGCTGGGGATCTTGTTTATAGTCCTGCAGCAAATAAAGCACTCTGAAATAAAAGCTGTTTGGTCCTTTCAGGCTAACAGCCCTTTGTTCACAGCACATTACTGGAACAATTTTTAAATAATGACTTAATTATTTTTTTATTCCTTGAAAGATGCTTTTCTGCAGTCAGATTCTGATTCTTTGTTTTCCTGGTTCCTCTGATTCATTAGTGCTACTTGCATCCAACTTGTAGAGGTTTATTTGTTCAGCTAGAAATGGAACATTAACATTTTAAGAGAATGATGCATAGCTTTTAGAGATAATATTCTCTCTGTCCTATTCTGCTGATGCTCTCTTAGAAAGTGTAGAAAGCCACATTCTCTCGCTCCAAAATGATGACTTTATTATTAACAGTCATCACTTGAGACATGATTTTCTATTTTTTCCCCCCAACTTTTTCGAATAAAAACACTTACATTTTCCTGCATGCACTTACTGGACTGCAAAGCTAAGACTGGCAATTTTGCTCAGGAACAAGGAAAAGGCAGGCAGGACATGAACTTTTATCACCCCACTCCTGGAGCCTGTTTAAAGGCAAGTCAGAGTCCTCCTGCCTCTCCTGCCTGTGCACTTGTGCATGGCCTGGGGCAGTCACCTCTGGCCAGGCTGATCTCCCACACCTGAGTCTCAGCAGTCACTGCAACTCTGGAACACCCCGGCAGGAGTTAAGCATCAAATCACTCAAAGATATTGCCCCACTGAGGGAAGAATAAGTCCTGCACTATGTGAAAAATGCTGCATTGAAAGGGTGTTAAGGCTGTAAAATCAGGTACTTGTAAATTAAGCCATGCCAAAGTTACAATTTCCTTCATGTCTGTAAATATAAGCACTGTGACATTCCAACTGCTTCTCACTCTCTGTTTGTAGCTTGGCTGGAAGAAGGCTGGTGAAATACAGGGAAAACCTGATATTTCTGATAAGGAGGATCTCCCCACCAGCATTGTACATGTATTTTTTTTTCCCTGGGAAATCTCTCCCTTAGCATTTAGCACTTAGATCACGGGGTATATCATCCATCTGGCTTTGGATCTGGAAAAATGTGACTGTGTTTCCTCTTATAATGAGCATAGAAATACATTGGCTGTTCTGTGACTGCCCTTCATGTCCTGCAGTCACAGCTGATCATATTTTTAAACAAAATGATATGAGGGTTCTGATCTAGATTTGAGAATGGTCTGGAGTAGGAGAAGGAGCAGGGCATCATTTGTGTGAACAAATGTAGCATTTAAATACGTGCTCATTCAGGGTGGTTCAACAACAAACAAAATTGACTGCACCAGCTACCTGGCAACAAAGGGACACTGAAGCTTCACTGAGGCCAGATTTGTCAGACTGGACAGATTCAGGCAGGGTAACAGGAATAAAAATGTGATTCTCATGAATTTCCTGGTTTTTATCAGCTTGTGTCATGCACAGTCCTGGTATCAAGTGAATCTACATTTGTATTTATTATCATCTATTTGGGTGACCGAGACTAGAAATTAATAATAACAGCAACAGGAATAGCACAGCTTTCTGAGCTGGAAAATATCTGACACTGATTAAACTGCAAATCCAAATAATTGATATTAATTACATGAAGTTTTCAGCAATAATCTGCACAAAAGAACTCTGAAATTAGAGGATTAGAAACTAGAGATAATACTCAGCAGCTGGTTCAGAGACATTATGCAAGCACATAGTTGTCATGAACCCAAGGAGTATGATTCACACAGCTCTTCATCTTCCTTTGCTCATCTCAAACTGGCATTTGCAGAGGTAAAATGCCCAAACTGGCACAGAAGGGATTACTCAGTCCCTAGCATGTTAAAAATAAAATAATTTTAACTTTCTGTCTTTGAACAAGCAAGCATTCATGGAAGATGTTCAGTAACAAGATCTTATTTAAATATTTTGGATCCTTCTTTCAACCCCCAGTTTGTAATCTCAGGGCAGTGTATGCACAATGACACACCACTCCATGGAGATGTGGGCAGGCAGTGAATTCACATGTCATGGGCGTAGCCTGGATCTCAAAATCAGCTACAATTTATTTTTAAATATATATATATCCTCCCTGTAAAGACAGTGAATTATGCTAAAGCTGTGGCAGTGAGAACCTGGTGGATAGATGTCAGGCACCAGCTGAGCATCTGGCCCCTTATTGTATTTTAAATGATACACATTTATAACTGTAAAGCAGACAGACAAGCGATACTGTCTAACATCACCATCACTAATAGCTCTAATAGCTCATGTATCCACAGCCTGCCTCATCCTGTCCTAGCTCAAAGCAATTTTGAGACAATGGGCCCGGCTCTTCTCAGATAGATATAAATGAGATGTATGGAAAAAGGCACAATTCCCCCTGCAACAGTCCAACAATGCTGATCCTCCTTCCAGGCTGAACCACCACCCAGCTGTGCCCCAGAGAGGAAAATGCCATGTAGAAAACCAGTGATATGTTTCCATTTCTTTTTAACTCATTACTTGCACCTTAGAAAATATTTTAACCCTATTTTTTTAGTTACTATTTTATGGTGCAGTCTTTTCAAGGAAAATAATCCTGAAATATGGAAATATGCAGTCCAAGCCTATGCAGCTCCAACATCTGCTGAGCCTTCCTGGTGAGGGTGCAGTTCTTCCTGAAGTCATCATGAGAACAGCCTCTATCAGAACCACAGGATGGTTTGGGTTGGAAGGGACCTTTAGAGGTCATTTAGTCCAACCCCCAGGGAACAGGGACATCTTCACCTAGAAGGGCCAGGGATGGGGCATCCACCAGCTCCCTGGGCATCCTGTGCCAGTGTTTCACCACCCTCATTGTAAACAATTACTTCCTTATAGATAACCTAAATCTACTCTCTTTTAATGTAAAACCATGATTCCCTGTCCTATCACAACAGGTCTTGTCAAAAAGTCTGTCCCTCTTCCTGTAGGGAAGGTCCCAGAGTGCAAGGCAGTGTGAACACACCTTTACCAAGTACCTGGGAAGGCAACCTTGACACTTTTGATTTTGGAAGTCACATTACAGCTTATAAAGGGAGGTGTGCAGGCCTTGTTTTTTCCAGCTGCTATAAAACTTGTGTTTTTCCAGCATCCAGCTCAGTACCTTTAGGGCTCCAGAAAGGGATACACCAGTGCCTCCTTTTCTCCTTGGGCTGTGAGTGATGGGATACTGGAATTGGCTTCCTCCCAGTGAAACAAAGGCCTAGAAATGCTCCTCTGGAAGGGAAAGGGAGGAAAGAGAAAAGGGGTTGAAGTAATAAGCACTGGGAACCCATGATATGACATGTTTTGGCTCTTTCCAAACCTAATGCAGTTTTTATATGTGGACATAAAAGACCACATTTTCTGACTCCCCTCAAATAATTACCTGATAAACCCCCACTTTTGGAGTTGGTCCGAGCCATCCATTACACCACTGCCATGAACTTTATTTCATACCACACCAGGGAGGAGACAGAGCAGTTGGAGTGCTCAGACACTGCGTGTAATAACTGGCCATAAAAATCAATGTAAAATTTAATGCAAAAGGTCTGTGGGCACCCAACCATTGGAGTCCAGTGATAAGGCAGATGGAGAGCACCACTGTGCTTTCCAGCAAGTGCTGTATTTTCTTTAATGTTCCTGAATTATAAATGCTGTTGCTGTTTTGTCCATCTACATACTATTACAATGTTCTGCAACCATGACATTTATGTCTCTGGGTGGTTTTTGGTTGCAGTTTCCTGGACTCAGGATGTGTTTTGTATTCTGGACGGGTCCCATCATTGGATCTGGGAGGGAGAACAGGAATATCTTCCCACTGCTTTCTCTGGAGCAACCTGATTGATATGCAGCCAGCAGTCCTGCTGTGCCCTACTCTTCATGGGAGGGAGTGGGAACAGAGTTCCTGCTCTCTGTGTGTGCCTGACCCAGCCACTCCTAAAGAACAAAGGCTGCATTGACGTGCAAGCTCAGCGTCATGGGTGTCACTCAGCTGGTCTTCAACGAGCTTTTGGTGCTCAGAGGAATCATTTCATTTTAAATAACAGCTCTGGTCAACCAGAGGATCCTTCCCAACTCACTGGCTCCCTCACAGCATTCAGAGGAGAAAGGAACATGGGATTTACCTGAAATATTAGAAAAGGAAAAATAACAGAAGATAGTGGAGGGTCATTGACCTTTTCTTCCAGTCCACCGTGAACAGGCAGTGGGATGTTGAAGTCCCAACAAAGGGACATGTTTCTTCAGTTCCTCTCTGTCCTTGTCACTCAGCATAGAACTTTCCACGTGCATTCCCACAGGGTTGAAGAAAGGAAGAAGGATTTTGTTTGGCTGCTATCAATTTTAGCATGCACGGGTGCTCAGATATTAACTGAGACCAGAGAAATCATTGCTGCTCTGATGTACCTGTCAAGGCAAAGCAGGAGCCCTGCTTTGGTTGTAATGCTAAGAATTACATTGTTCCTAACGATTTTAGCAATGCACTTATTTCAAACATCAGTAACCTGTAGAATGAGCCACTCTATTAGCTTCCTTTTGGATATACAGCTGCAGTGGCTGTGCATGGAGTCTATTAAGTCTGGGGCATTTTCTTTTTATTCTGGGAGCTGTTATTGATTTTACCCTAATAGATACTTGGGTCCAACCTATGATGAAAAGTCATTTAGAAGAGAAAGAGAAAAGAATTCTTAACTCCTCACACTTGTGATTCAAAGCATCTCTGTTTAGGTATCACTGCAAAATTCCAAGGGGAAAAAAAAATGGCCAGAAGGATGGAGAACATTGCAGGCAGGCTGGAAGAAGCTGAAACAGGATTTTGTGAAGCCATTTTACAATGCAGCTAAAGTGTTCTGAAGTATTTATTAAAGCAAACAATTATGCTATTCTGTACTGTTTAAGGTTGTTATGGAACTTGCATTAGACGAGTAATTGCCTCTGGATGAGCATATGGCTTCGTCTGCTGGTGAAAAAAAAGAGCATTTCCACAGGCTAATGATTTCTGTGTAAAAACTGGACGGCAGTGATTCAGAGAATGCAATAGCTGATTCTTCAGGCACAGTCTGAAAATTATTAGCTACAAGTCTGTCTTAAATGAAAATGTGTGAGATGCACAAGAGCACTTCCTCTTGGATGCAGCACATGAGGGTTTGTCACATGTACTGATGCACGTGTGTATCAATGTCACCTGTGCACATGTGCATTGATGGAGAGCACCTTTCCTGCAGGTGCACAATCCTACCAGGCTTTGGCCATAGTACCTGAGCAAAATGATAAATTCTGCTCCATCTGCCCACCTTAGCGCATCCTGCTGTTGCTGCTTGGGAGAAAAAAAAAAAAAAGGAGAAAGTTTCAGTAAATTCTGCCTTGCTGTAATATTGTTTTGTGCTCTGAGATGGGCTGAGGCCTCTTTGAAGATTCCCCTAAAATCACAAGATTAGTTCAGATCAACTCATTTGACTTATGCAGAGCTCAGAAGAGATATTTGATATTCTCACAAATGCTCATTCCATCAACTGGAAATCTTTGGAGTGCCAGGATTGTTTATATTGAATTGAGCTGCCACAGTTCTGTTTAAAATGCGGTTTCCTTCTGTTGCTTCGTGATTTATTGGCAGGTAAAGAATTGGTTAAGCTGAGAAACCAGTTGAGTGGTAAGGAAGGGNCCTTGCTGTAATATTGTTTTGTGCTCTGAGATGGGCTGAGGCCTCTTTGAAGATTCCCCTAAAATCACAAGATTAGTTCAGATCAACTCATTTGACTTATGCAGAGCTCAGAAGAGATATTTGATATTCTCACAAATGCTCATTCCATCAACTGGAAATCTTTGGAGTGCCAGGATTGTTTATATTGAATTGAGCTGCCACAATTCTGTTTAAAATGTGGTTTATTTCTGTTGCTTCATGATTTATTAGCAGGTAAAGAATTGCTTAAGCTGGAACACCAGTTGAGTGGTGAGGAAGGGGTGGATAAAGGCCAGCATCTGGTGCAAGTGGTATTGGAAGTCCCTTCTGAGGGGTTTTAAACAGGATTTAGCAGCTGGAGCTATGTGACAGAAAAAGCAAATGACATTCCAGTTCACAGACTGGTAAGGGAGCTGACTGGGTTGCTGGTTATCACACAAGGTAGTAGAAGGGTTAAAGAAGTGTGTGGAGAGCAGCCTACAGCCTCATCCAAGAGCTCCCTGGATGGAGCATCAGAGAGAGAGGAAGGGAGCAGCAAGGAGAAGGAGCAGAGGAATGACAAAGACAGGGAAGTGCTATCTCAGTTCCTAAGCTGTGCTTGGCTCTGGGACACACTGCCAGGTGCCATGGCTATCTGGAGAACACCATGTGACAGGTACTTGGGGGTCAGTGCCTCGGAAGAGGCTGGAGTGATGAAAACTTGCTGGAGGGCTGCAGATAGAGGGAAGCACTGGGAAGGGAGCCAGCACCTCCAGCACTGGGAAGCTGGAGGCTGTCCAAGTGACGTGGACGGTGAGAGCCAGCGGGTGTCCTGTTCATGGGGCTATTTGTCACACTAAACTAGATTATCAGGAAATAAAAGCCCAGCCTACATGTTTATAAATCCTTCCACATCCCAGCCACAGGGCTCTGGATGTGATGTGCANACTCTAAGGATCCAGAGCAAAAACAACCACGCAAGACAAACCCATCTTTGTGTCTGTGGTTGTGTTCCTTAGGTAAAACTAGGACTGGGAGAAAAAAACCACAGGCATGGTCAGGAAACAACAGAAAAATGGTCATAATTCAGGGAAAAGCACTTTTTAGTGATGGATGAGGCCTTTGCTCTTGTTCCTGTGTCCTATCAATGGCCTCTTGCATTGCTGAAAACAAATTAAAACTTAAACTTTGTGTAAAAACCAACTTAGTCCTGCCAGACCTCTCCAAGCAGGAAGTGTTGGGCTGGTGTGAGCAGAGGGACTGTGCATCTCCAGTAATGAACTTAATTCATTACTCTGCAAAAACAGCCTCCAGAGTCACACGGGGATAGAAAACTCAGTGATGAATCAGGCCCAGCATTTGCTGCAGATTTAGATTGCTGTCTAGTTGGCAAATAGCTCTGAAACCAGTCCCCATGCTGCCTAAGTACCTTCATTACTCTTAAGTGCTATATTTATTCAATAATTTGGACCAATCATTTTCGGGTTCATTAGTCCCAATTGTTCATTTTTCTCATGGTTTGATTGGTTTCTGAAACCTCATGGTTTTAGTTTGCCTCCAAAACTGAGAGTAGTAGGTAGAAAAGTGCTAATAACAAGACATGGGCCTTCTGGGAAGTTGTTTTTTATGTTCTTTTTAACTGAATAATTACCTGAACAAAAGCTCATTAAACTCTAGGGGTTTTGGAACATTTTTTGGATGCACCAGAGCAGTCTGACTATTTGGGGAAAGCAAAACTAGAAATCTAAGATCAACTGAAGGTAATTCATTCTCTCAAGGCCTCTTTAGATTATATTTGGCAGTCTTGAAATTTAACTCTCAGCTGCACTGGTTGAACATGGATGTCAATAACTCCTGAGGCCACAGTCTTGTCCTCCAAGGCCCGTGGCTCTCTGCTCTGCTTTTCCATGTTTCATCCAGCTGGGTTCACTTCCAAACCCCGACTTGAGGCACCACAGAGAGTTGGATCAAGGCAAGGGAGAACCAAGAGGGCAGAGTACCAGCTCAGAGTGGCAAAATGGGGAGAAAATTATCAGAAGNCAAACCCATCTTTGTGTCTGTGGTTGTGTTCCTTAGGTAAAACTAGGACTGAGAGAAAAAAACCACAGGCATGGTCAGGAAACAACAGAAAAATGGTCATAATTCAGGGAAAAGCACTTTTTGCTGATGGGTGAGGCTTTTGCTCTTGTTCCTGTGTCCTATCAATGGCCTCTTGCATTGCTGAAAACAAATTAAAACTTAAACTTTGTGTAAAAACCAACTCAGTCCTGCCAGACCTCTCCAAGCAGGAAGTGTTGGGCTGGTGTGAGCAGAGGGACTGTGCATCTCCAGTAATGAACTTAATTCATTACTCTGCAAAACAGCCTCCAGAGTCACACGGGGATAGAAAACTCAGTGATGAATCAGGCCCAGCATTTGCTGCAAATTTATACTGCTGTCTAGTTGGCAAATAGCTCTGAAACCAGTCCCCATGCTGCCTAAGTACCTTCATTACTCTTAAGTGCTATATTTATTCAATAATTTGGACCAATCATTTTCGGGTTCATTAGTCCCAATTGTTCATTTTTCTCATGGTTTGATTGGTTTCTGAAACCTCATGGTTTTAGTTTGCCTCCAAAACTGAGAGTAGTAGGTAGAAAAGTGCTAATAACAAGACATGGGCCTTCTGGGAAGTTGTTTTTTATGTTCTTTTTAACTGAATAATTACCTGAACAAAAGCTCATTAAACTCTAGGGGTTTTGGAACATTTTTTGGATGCACCAGAGCAGTCTGAGTATTTGGGGAAAGCAAATCTAAGATCAACTGAAGGTAATTCATTCTCTCAAGGCCTCTTTAGATTATATTTGGCAGTCTTGAAATTTAACTCTCAGCTGCACTGGTTGAACATGGATGTCAATAACTCCTGAGGCCACAGTCTTGTCCTCCAAGGCCTGTGGCTCTCTGCTCTGTTTTTCCATGTTTCATCCAGCCAGGTTCACTTCCAAACCCCGACTTGAGGCACCACAGAGAGTTGGATCAAGGCAAGGGAGAACCAAGAGGGCAGAGTACCAGCTCAGAGTGGCAAAATGGGGAGAAAATTATCAGAAGCAAGACAAGATTGAAATGAAGCTGCCAGTGATGCAGTTTCCATGACAACTGCCCTTCTACCTACAGTTTTAACCCACTTTTCCAGGCAGCCATTGCAGGAAGTGCAGGAAACCACACAACAGCTGCACATATCCTATTTCTAACACATCTCCTGATTAAAATAATTATTCTGTATATAGAGATTGCTCTGAATGGCAGTGGCTGAAGGTTGTGGATAGCCTGGGGGAGGTGATTTCTCCCAGTGCTTGATGCTTTCTGAAATAGCACGTGTGGATGCAAAGCCTGGCATTTGCTGGAGGTAGAGTGAAGAAAGAGCACCCCAAAGCCATTGCAATGGGGTGTGTCCTGTTGTCCCTACAGAGCTCTGTGTCCTGTGTGTGTCACCCTGTTGGATGCACTCAAAACTCCTCTTGTCTGTGCCACAGCCTCTAAGCTGCACATGCTGGGACATCTTTGAAGCAGAAGTAGCAAGGACCAGGTTTAAAGCCAGAGCACACAATTTGCCTGTCACACTCCATGTCCAACATTTGTGAAGGTCAATGACAGCCCCAGAGTCAAATTGTCCTCTCACAAGTGCAAACTGCTGAAGTATTTTGTAGGTGAATCATTCCTGTAATCCTGGTGGGACCACATGGTGACTGCAGCACTGTGTGGATTCTGTGTGGGGATTATGTGGGCTGACATCAGAACACAGTGAGCCACCTTTGCAGTCCTGAGGATGTTTTCTCCTGCTGTCATCTGTGTTATTGTTACCTCTGCTCTGGTTTCTAAAGGCCCCTGCAAAGATCCACGCTCCCTTCTGCTAAATAACATGACAGATTATACCTAAGAGCTTCTGATTTACTCCAACACAGTAGAAAAGGAGTTGGAGGAAAGTAAAGTTTTTGACAAGTAGAGAAGGAGTAGGGAAATAAAATTATTTCCTTAATGTCACACACTAAGTTTGTGGCCAGAATGAGTCCAGATCTCTGAGTCCCAATCAGGTTTTTTTTCAGCATGATGGCTTTTCTTTTCCTGCACTCCCAGGCTGTCACTCTCATTTGTCCTACAGAAATATTGAGATAGCTCTGGCAGATGCATTACCTAAAGGGGAACCTGTCTGAAATTATCCTTTCTTCCCTCCAAGGAGTGCCAAGTGAAATCTACATTTCCACAGAGTAGCTATGTTAACCACTTAATTCCAGAGGAAGCAGATAACAGGAAGATTATAGTGTGGGAATGGGCAAGTAAATAAAAGAATATTTCTCTCCAATAAACCTCAATTCTCTGGGAATTATTTTTTAAAGACTTTCAAAGAAGTCTGCCAGAACAGGTAATGACTGTACTTAAGGGAGAGTCAATTGTCCTAAAAAAATTCATGTGCTATAGTTACAGGGCTGGAAACTAGGATTTAGCCAAAATGGGGGGATCTCTGGGTGAAAGCATCTCTACCAAGGACTTCAGGACAAATTCTGGCACTTCTTAGCATTTCATATCTAAACAGGAAGGGCCAGATTACGAGTTCTTGCATTTTCTGTCTTAACACAAACTCACATTAGTTCCAATGTCTTCAAGAGTCCATGGGGACTGAGAAACCTGACTCTAAAATCCAGTTGAATGATTTTGAAATAAAACCTGTCCCTTCCTCAGGGATCACTCGTGCTGGTACTTAGTGTGTAGTGATAGTGGATATCAGGATATCACCATGTTTCCAATTGGCTTGGTCCAAATTCACTCATCTTCCTGGCTTCACAGGGATAATGAGCAGGACTCTGTGAGGAGTGTGTTGTTTGAAATGAGTAATGAATGACACCAGGGTTGTGGGGAGGGACTGCCAGGGGTGGGACAGTGGCTGGGTAAGGGAAATTCTGGGCGCATTTTTGTTCAGCTGTGTCTGAGACAGAGGAGTGGAGGACAACTTCTGGGTGAATGTCACTCCACCAAGTGTTGTTTGCCAAGTACAATGCAGAGAGAAGGAAAACTTATCTTGCACTTTCCAGTGTCCCCATTTCATAAATACGATACATTAATATTCATTCTGCCACATACATTATCATTTTGGAAGGAGATTACTGGGGATTCACTATTTTCTCTCCTTCATATTTTCCAATTAGGATCCCCTCTTTTGCAAATAATAAGCTTTTTGTTGCCAGAGGCTTTGCAGCAAGGTTCCAGTCACAGCATTGGCATTCTGCTCAGCCTCCATTTCAGAAAGAAGTGCAAATTGAAGAACAATTATTTTTATAATGACAGGTTAATCTTGCTGTACTAAATATGATTAGAGAGTCACCTGGCCAGAGTCAGAGAATGCAAGAGCTGGTAGGAATTGTTTCCAAAAAACTCTAGGGAGATGGGTAAGGAAGAGTTCTCACAAATTCACAACTGAGTCAACAGGGGCTGATCAGACAAACTGACAGAGATTCTTGGAATTCTTGGAGGAGAGACAAGAGGATAAAATAAGAGAAGAGTGTTTCCAGGTGAACCTGCTTCAAGGTCAAGCAGGCAGGTGATGCCTACAGTCCTTCATGCCCACCAAACCAGAGGCAAAGTGCTCCAGCCTCCTTAACTGCAATAGCCCTGAGTATGGATTTTACCTTCCATTAGTACAAATTTGTAAGGGAAAAAAAATTAAAGAAAAAAACCACAACAAAACACAAGAAATACAAATTTAGCCAGCTCTGTGAGAGGCTAAGTATTCCCTACACACACATGCACATGCTAGTAAAACAGCCCTTTAAAGTTGTTGGTGTTGTCAGTTACAAGAGCAGCATTTAACATTTAACTGTTGTTTTTGGTCAGAGCTGTTACGTTTCATTGTTTCCTAGATTTGTTCCTTAAATTTGCTTGGCTCTGTGCCATGCAATTCCTCCAGTTTTGTTTTATATTGTATTTGGGGTTGAAGGATTTTTAGATTTTTTTTTCCCCTCTTTGAAGACACATCATGAATGGATTTGCATTTTTCTGGCCCAGTGCATTGTCTTGCCATGTCTGATATTTATCTAGAGGGTGCAGATGTCCCCTTACCATCCCTGTTGGAGTTCCAGCTTGTTCTCACTCTTCTCCTGGTTGAGAATCACCAACTGAAACAGGCATAAGAAAGATTTTTGGGTTAATTGTATTGGGAAGAAGTCTTCAGAAAAAGGAATACCTGTTCTGCTGATGCCATAGCTCTTATAGAAGTCCCAAAGTAAAGAGACAGAAATAAGATGAGCCTGTACTTATTTTCCATGATAATAGGCTGGATTAGCTGTTCAATTAAAACAAATACAAAGCAAGGAAATCCTGCTGTGCAGCTTGACCTTTTTTATAAACTGGTGCTCATTCCTATGAACTGACTCGTTGTTTGCCAGGTCTGTTTAAATCAAAAATTCAGGGAGTGAGAGGTTTTCACAAGTGTTTGCCAGACTCCTTGCAATTTAGAAACTGTGACCAGTCATCAAAGCCACATGGTCCTGTGTTCTCCATGGTTCTTATTCCTGATTCGTGGGGGATCAAAATATTATGGCAAGGTTTTAAAGGCAGGGCAATGTGATTTATCTGTTGGGGTTCATTTCCAGCTGAGAAATGAAAAACATGTTCCCATCCCTGCAGACTGCAGTGGGCACCCAGCAAAATGACCCTGGCCTTTACCTAGCCAGACACTTTTCCAGCTAAACACTATTGACCTAGAGGGTTTGGAGCTCAATTTCCACTCCTATTACATGTTTCCTGGCATGTTTATAGCACTTCTAATTAATTATTTCTAATTGCCCGCGTTTTTCTCCCCCCCCCCTTTTTTTTTTTTTTGTGCCTTTGTTTCTTGTTTCTCTCCCAGCCTTGGTAACAAGATGTTGTATCTCTGGAGGCTATGAGGGTAAAAGTCTATTAATAAATAATTAAGTGATGAGGCTCCAGCAGTGTGGAGTCACGTCTTGCCAGCACATGGCTGCAGTCTCCATGGCGACTCACCGGTGTGGACTGAAGGGATCTCTTTGAGACAAGGCAAGAAGAGGTTATACAGGGCAAAAATTTGAGGAGTTAAATTATATTTTAAAATATTAAAGGCACCATTGCAGTGGCTGATTCCCTAAATAAGCTGGAAAGATGGAAATCTATTACTCCTGTCCTACCAGCATCCCCTCCTTCTGTCTGCCACTGTCACATGGGTTTTGTGCTGGCCCAGAGCCTCCAGCACCGAGGCTTTCCACTCTGTAGATGGTCCTATCTGCCCAGCAGCATTTTCCCTGTCCCCATTGCCCCTCTGGCCTTGCAGATCCACAGCAATGCTGCTGCTGAACTGTGCAGTCTCCATCCCCATGAGGAGGGTGACTGATCCCTGAGAACAGTGAGCACTGAATAGTTTTTCGTGTGTCAACAAGTCAAACCTTAAGGCCTGAATTCCAGAGGTTCCCACTTCTGCACTCCTCTGTGTACTCCTTCCCCATCACAACAGCATGTCACCTTTCCCTGGAGCTGCCCTGCAACCTGCCTTTCTGCAAAATTCACACCTGCTCCTCATTAGAGCAGGATTTTGAGAAGCTTTTGCTGTGCTTTTCTCCTTTTCTGGCAGGACTCGGAGGCAGTTTCATGCGCTGGCACATGAAGTAGCCCTTCTATTTTTTCCCATCACATAATCCACCCCTAAGTATAGCAAAGACATTTCTTGCCCATTCAAAGCAGTAGTTTTCAAAGGAAAAGTGGTTAGCTCAGCAGTTCCAGCATCTGTAAAAGTGTGTCCTTGTGCAGAAGTGGGATCTGAAACCCCCTTGGTCCGTTATCAGCTTTCCATCTGTGTCAGCAGCTACACTCCCCACAAGCATCCTGATCTCCAATGCACTTCAGCCAACAGGATTTTCCCAAACCCCCACCTCTCCAACGGCATTTCATGGGAACACGAGAAATGTTCAGCTTCCTGTAATGCCAAGGATGTAAATCACACTAATTATCTCCCAGACTTCAGAAACATCCTGGCCTTTCATTTCCTCTGCAAACTTCTGGAGCACTTACATTAACTTTTGGCAGGTAAATTGTAGGGGGCCCAAGCCATCCATCACGTAAAACTGCATTGAAAACACATCAAATTCAGAGTCCTGACAGGCAGAGAGGTCTCTGCTCTGAAGGAATGAAAGTTTTGATGTCACAGATCCCTTTTCCTCACAGGAGGACGTGGTGTTTAAGCCCAGGATTCTTCTTTCCACACACTGACACAACCACAATTTGCTGACTGCTCATTGTCCACAGCCCCACGTGGACACAGGCCTGGTGACAACCCTGTCAGCCTGGTGCTACTTTCAGTTTTCTTTAAGCTTTTAGCCCAGGATTTGCTTGACAAAAGGTGGTTCTGGCCTGGTAGAACTGAAATCTGCTGCAAATTGGGTCTTGATGAAGCAAACAGCCCCCAGTTCACCTTGGGAGTGGGTCTGTTCCATTTGGTTACCACCAAATTTCTAAGAAAATCTGTGAAATAGAAAAATATTTCCTATCCCTCTTCACTGGCCTGTTTTGTCCTTTTTTTTTTTTGAGGCAGATGCTAAGATGGAGGTGAAAGATGGTTTGAGTGAGGTTATCAGAGGGATAAAACAATACTGAACAGGTTTTCAGAAATTGTTTCTCTGCCCTCTTCACGTTCCTCTCGTCCCAACAGATCGAGGCCAGAGCAGAAGAGCAAAGTGGATTAATTGGGTTTTTCTTCAGAAATCTGGCATCCTGTCTTTGCTTCCACACTTCTTGATATTCACCACCACCAGTGGAAAAAAAAAAAAAGGAAGTAATCTGAAATTCAGAGCTTGGTAGGTAAAATAAAGAATAACAAGAATAACTATGACAATTATGCTGATTCTGAGTATGAATGCTTTCCTCTTCCTTTTTTATTTTCTTTTTTTTTTGCAGGACTGTCTATGGATTGTAACACTGACTAGGGATTTCAAATCTTTCATCTCTTTTTAAGTGATGTTGGCAACCTAATTTCGACTCAATATTTCCACGATGCTGAAGGAAACAGAGAAAAAGAATAATTACAGAAAACAAAATAAGCAGAAATTGTTTCAGTGAGGTGTTTTGATCGCCCCCATGAGCTGTTTTCTTGCTGTGCTGTGCGTGACTGAAAATCAGAGAGTGAATCTGCCTGTTACCAAATGGGAAGCTGACCAAACTGGTTGCATCAGACTGCAGCAAAAATAGGGAGCAAGGGAAAAATAAAGGCAGGTGATTAGAATTATTTCCATCCTGACAAAGAGACTTCATGAATGATACAGGAAAAGCTTCCTGAAGGAAAAAATTTAAAACCCAAATTAAAGTTCTTTGAATGGGGGGAAGTTGAGGAGGTTCCCACCTGTGGTGTCAGGGACTATCAGTCAAAGAATGGCCTTTGGAGCTGCTCCCCAGGCAGTCCCTGGAAAGGGGCTCCATCTCTCCCCTGAACCATAACCTGGGCTCTCTGTATGCTGCTGCTTGCTTTTGGACTAAATTTCAACCCTAAACAAGGAGTTGAATAAACAAATTACTGCCTGTGCATGTGTGTTTATTAGAAAAAATAATCCCCACACTGATTACTTGGCAGGCTGATATTTCATAATATCACAAAGGGTTTTGAGAGATGAACAGCTAAAGCAAACCCTCTGTGAAAATCAATATCTCCACCTGTGGGAAATGCAAAGATAACAGGCAATTGTGACTAAAAATGCAATTACTACAAGAGAAAAAGATTCACTTTCCTTCATATGCATAAAAATCATGAAAAGATGTTTTCATCCTAAGCAAAAAAGGCCTGAAGCTGGATTTTATTCTGCATTTAGAACCAATACTAATCCTTCACCTATTATACATCTTCTTGGAAAAAAGTATTCTTCTTCATCTCACCTAGTAGGTTCTCCACTTCTAGTCAATTATTTAAACAGATGCAAAGAAATAAGATAAATATTTGACTTTGAGCCTTTATAAATCCTGTTTTCTCTTTTTTCTTTCTGCCCTTCAAGATCAGATCTCTATTGGAATCTGTATACAAGGCAGTCTTCCTAGTTTTTTAAAGAAATATTCTATGTTTTAATGATTAGCTAAATTTAAAAGAAGCACAAGACTATCCCCCAGAAAGAAGGAAGACCCATCCTGCACATTGTGGAATAGTTGGAGCTGGTAAAACCCTACATAAAGCTTAGCAAAACTTCTCTCTCTTACACTGCATTTGTGATTTCATCCCTTGACCTGGCTGCTGATTGCTCTTACTTTGAGTGGAGAAGTTCAGCCTCCTCTCAGAGGGTCAATTTTCTGATTTTCCCAATCAATGACCAAAACATTCACATGCAGGACCCCCACACTTGGGGCAGGGAGAGCTTTAGGAGTGATGTGCAATGATTGCTGCTCTGCTGGGTTCCTCTGCTGCAGGGTGAGGGGCTGCCCCTCAAAAAGAAGCCACAGAAGATAAATTTGCTTGTGATCCACAAGCAGCTGAAGAGCCACAGCGGGGCTGTGGTCACTTTAGCCACCTGCTCACTCCTGTGTATTGCCCTTTCCACTTCAGCCTCTCACTGGTAGCTCCAAACCCTTGGTCAGCATTTAAGATCATTGGCATCAAATCTAAATTAACCTCTGCTTTACCCAATCTCCATTTGCACCCTGCCTTTGGAACTGAAGGGTTATCCTTGGGAAGGAAGCCCAGACCGACTACAGAGAGGATCCAAAGAAGCACAGAGTCAAATTTCAGGGTTATTTAGTAATTTCAGGTTGGTGACTATGTAAAGCATGAACACAAATCCTAAAGTTTTGCAGTCAGATCTCTGCAGGTAGATTTACTGCATTGTACACATTCCCAGTGGCTTAGAGGGGAATTGCATGGGAATGAGGAGCCATCTCCATGACCCTGGGTCTCACATCTTGCATTATCTTTTCGCTTCATTTCCTTCCAATTCAACAGCCTGACCTCCAAATTCAGCATCCTGGCCTTCTGTCTGCAGGCCAATGTACAGTGTTGACCTCCTGTGACTGTTCCAGTGGGGTCAGTCAGCTATGGAACATCTCCTGTCAGTCAAGTGGTGGAGGACATCATTTGGCAGAAGGGACAAGGACTCAGGGCAGCACAGACATTGTCACAGAGAGCATTGCTCCCACACAAGAGAGACAGAGAGTGCCTCAGCATTCCTGAAAAGCCTCTTTGTTAAGAAGAAAATGGCTTAAGAATGGAGACTGTTGCTCAAATCTGTCACTGAAACAAATACAGAGAATGAAACTATTGAAAATTGTGTCAGTTCTCCCACTTGGGGTTTTCAGTAGATGCCTGAGCTCCTCCAGAGGTGAGGAGCAATGTTGGTATGTGAATGATCCAGTGCCTGGGATCAGCTCCCCAAGGCTGCCTCAGGATGTTTGAGGGTCAGCAATGGCCACAGCCAAGAGGACAGTGAGATCAGGTGAATTAAAAGAACAAATATTCCAGCCTGCTTTTCCAGTATTGTGTTATCTTGGGCCGCAGGTACAGCTCAGCAGAACCCTGTGACCACACCTCTGGTGGGTTGTGAATAACAGATTATCATGGTTTTACAGCAGCTACAAATCATGGCTGTGCCACTGCAGCTAGTGGGGAAACACAGCTGCTTTCTGAGCAAATAACAGCCCATTGATAGGCAGCCCTCTGACTCAGGAGAGGTTTGACAGTGTGTAAAGCCTTTCAGCAAGGAAACTGCTGTAAATCTTTCCCAGGCAGGCTGAAGTATCTGAAGAAATACTTACACCTCACTGATCACTGAACCTCAGATTTGTGATAAGGCAGAAATCACTGCTGTCTGATCCACTAACCTGTGAGCTATGAATCAGGGAGTCTGTGCCCTGTCCAGAGTCGACAAGATGTATCAACATAACAAAAAAACGTCATCGGTCTGACACCTCTGCTGTCAGCCTCAGGAGGAAAAAAAGAAGGATGGTGGACTCCAGACTGTCCTCTGGTTCCTCCAGAGCAAAGCTGGGCCTTGCTGGCAAGATAAGGAAAGCCTTGCTAGTAATACCCCACAGAACTGGAGATCTTTCATGACAATGCTGAAAGAAAATTACATACTTAGCTGATTTTAGTACATCATCCCCATCAGAGAAGTGCTTTGCACAAAATCAGTCAGACTGCTTCTTCCTTTGCAGCCATCAGCCCCAGCTGGTGAGGTTGGAAAGCTTGAAGAATACACATAATAAAAAATACAAAACACCCCAGGATAAGATCTTTAAATATACAGCAGCTTTCAGTTCACCTTTCACATCTGAAAGAGTGCATGCAACTACACAGAGCAAATTCAGCCCTTTCTGGTGTGTTTTGAGAGAAATTTTCACCCACACCTAAAGATACTGCACAGTACCATGTTATCCCAGCACCCCTGATGTTGTTGCTGCCCTGACAGACACTGGCACCTCCCAAATGACACCTTCTCTGACCTCATGCACACTGACACAGAAACACCTCTAAGACAAAGCTTTATCTCAGAGGTGCTGCACATTCACACATGCACACTAAATTGTATCAGCCATTTAAGTAATCTTTGCCCAGCTGTCTTTTAAAATGCCTCTTTCGTCTTTTTGTAACCAAAGGCTTTAATATTCAAATGTTCACGAGAACCAGCTTTATCAAAATCAGGGCTCGGGGAAATGGTTGCAAAAAAGGAGCAACGAATATTACCCAACCATTTAAAAAGATGCTAATTAATGGAGTTCTGCAGCCCAGGGAGGCCATTTGAGGGAGCAGAGATTCCTCCACCAGACAGATTTGTAACTCAGCGCTTCGAGTGGCAGAGGCGCAAAGAGGAGACGAGCGAAATAAAATGCAAGTAGGTTAAGAAGAACAATCCTCCAGGTATTATGAGGCCTCCAGAGTTTAGTTCTGTGCCAGTGATTTGAGTTGCCTGCCCACGAGCTCTAAGGCATGAAGATTTTTTTTTTCCTGGCCCTGACACAAAACGGAGTTTGAGCCTCTTCCCTGCTGGATCTGCGTTGTGCTGGGAACAGGCGAGCGTAGCTCACATGGCTGCCAGCAGAGGCTGTGCTGCAGGAGGCACTGAGGGATGCATTTCCAGAGAAATCTAATCTTGAGGTAAATGGGCACGTTCACACACAAGTGCACAAGGAAAGGGTTTTCTATTGGGATAGCAGAGAGACATCAGAATGGTCAGAGCTTTCTATGTTGGCTTTTATTACACCTGAGGGTGTAAAATCCAGGGGCATCTCAGCAGAACCCCACATTCATACTCCCCTAGATCCTGACAATCACTTCTCTCAGCAAAATAAATCCTCATTTATATCTGTATCACTGAGCATATGTCCTAATTTTTTCTCTTTGTCTTGTGCTCCCCACTCCCTTCTTGCTCTTGTCTCTTGTGCACAGACATAGCCCTGGGTCAAGAACTGAAAATATTACATGGAGTGGAGGAATAAATTTTTTTGGTGGGCCTTGTATATAGACATCTAATCCAGCTCCACTGTAGAAAAGACATCTCTGCAGTCTGACAGTGATTTGTAGCTGGATCTTTTTTCACTGATGCAGTTCTTGACAGGTCACTTGCTGTAAAAGAGCCAGGGTGGACTGGTGATTGGAAACCTATGATCCAAGAAGGAAACTAAAAGGCAGCAAGAGGGAGAGATGCTGGGAAAAGCCTCCTCTCCAGCCCACCCCGGCATGCAGGTGTCTGGGGAAGGAGGGAGCATTGCATCCCAGAAGCACAACTGCCCTTCAGCTGTTCCTGAACTGGATGGAGAAGGAAGTATTTGCTGACCCTGTTCTAATTCTTCTGTATTTAATCCATCACTAGGATCTCAAAGCTCCAAGTCAGGCCAACTCAGCAAGTAGATGAGGGAAGTTACCTGTATTCAGTTTCTTCCAGATGGGAGCTCTGTCCCTGTCCTCATTACCTACTTATTTTCTCTCACTACCCTGCTTTTGTGCAGACCACATTGGAATAGGTGGCCTTCCAGGTACACAAATAAATCCTTCCTTGTCATTTCCTGTACTCAACCAATGCTCAGGTTCCCTTCTTGCCTGGTTTAGGGTGACACTAATCCAGTTGTATATCTACTGTACATGACAATTTCTGTAATGGGGCTGTAGACAGACATCCTGCCCTGTCTACAGGAAGACTCCAGCCTCTGATATCCAACCCACATTTTTGGAGAAAATTAGGGCAACAGCCACCAACACAAGGCAGTCCAGTCAAAGTCTAGTGGAAGGTGTCCCTGCCCATGGAAGAGGCACTAGAACATGATGTTTAAGGAACCCTTCTAACCCGAATAGTTCTGATTTTATGAATCTATAGCAACCCACAAATGGAGCTCAAATGTGCTTATCCCTCACAGCTGAGACTGTCACTGCCCTAATGAACTAATTTGTAATTGGCTTACCATTTTCAAGCTCTCATGTTCCCTCTTTTTTCTTCCCCAAACCAAATATGCTGGTTCAAGGTAAGTTCCCTCCCTTTTCCTGGGTGTTCTTTGGAAGCCTCCAGAGTGCCATTTGCTGGGAAGGACACCCCAAACAAGTGCAGGGCAAAGGCCATTTAAGTCTGTAATAATCCTTTAACATTTCTGAAGAGGCTGAAATCTGAACATTTCAATTGTGCAGCTGAGGCCTCTTTCTGTAAGGGGACCATGTTTCAAATGTCTTGTGTCTGGATTAAGGTTGAGACACTTGACCTCAGTTTGAACATGAGTCTGTCCTGTGGGTTGTTGCCTCCTTGTGCTGGTGGAATTGAGGCTGCAGATCTCTCCTCAGCTCAGTGCAATCTGTTTGCACTCCATTAATCTGCACAGGGCGTGGTGAGCCACTGCTGCCTTCCCCTGATGAACCCGGGCTAGAGAGAATCTCTTCTGGCTGATAAAGTGAAAGATTAAGATATTTGCAGCCAGAAGATCTGAGGTTTTGGGTAAAACACAGGGTCATGGAAGCTTAATATGTTCTTTCACATCAGCAGAGCCAAGGTACCTGTCTGTACACATGCTATTTGCCTGGAGCTAATGCAAAATAATATGATGTACCTTCACTTTGTTTCACTGTCAGCACAGTTAAATTGCATTATTATATCTTTGTCACCGGCCAAGAACGTGTGCCCAGACTGCTACCTCAGCTCTTCTGATGTTTGGTCACTTGTTAAGTCACTCTCACTTGATCATATATCAGAGCTTGGAGTCCTTCACAGCTGTCACAAAGTCCTTGGGACTCCTGGTGTGTAACTCCGGGATATATTCTTATTTGCAAGGACTTATGGCTGTATGTAGCAGATATATATGTATATATATCTATATATTTTAATGGGGTGTGGCACATTGGATGCTTTTTATCAATCAGGAAAACCATCTCCTAAGAGAACATCACTTTCTGAACTCAAACCCTTTCCAGTGATTTAATGAGAATTAAAAATAATAATAATAAAAAAAACAACTGAAATTGGTTCTTAAAGAAGAAAAAGATTGTCAAATACCTGGTATCTACAAGGCTATAAATAAGAGAGATACTTTTTAAGTTCATAGAACTTCATTGTTTTCAGAGAGCTATTGGGAGGAACAGCATGAAAAAAATGGAGTTTGTTTCCCAGTAGTATCTAGATTGACCCTCCTAAATGAAGACAGTTGGCAAGAATTATATGATCTGAGACAGAAAAGCTGCAGAAATTCAGACTTCATATAAATGTATCTATTTAATTTATGTCCCGACTCCAGCAGCCTGCCATAAAGAAAATGAAATGCAAGCTGGAAACATAGGCTTGTTCTAATAGATGCAGGGGGAAGAATAAAGCTAACAAATATATTTGTTTCCCTAGTAATCCCTCTTCATTATAGGGCATAGCTGTTTTGCTTAATGGTCATAAATGAATCCAATATGAACTCAAACAAAAGGAGGTTTCTTTTCTGTTTGTAGATTAAATCATTTGTAAAAATATTTCAAGTGCATTCGGCATCAGCGAAGTCAAATAAAGCCTCTGATTCACACAAGCAAGAATTTAGCATAGCTAGTGTCTCTCTATGACAAGTGGCAAGAGGTAATTTTTCCCTGGAGCCAACTTCCATTGGATCAGTGTTGTTCCAGTCTATAACAGAGAGAGTTTGCATTTGAATGTGTGTACACACAATAATGAATCACACCCTACATTGATTTAGTAAACCAATAGGTTTTATTAACTCAACAATGAGATTAAAATGGATTAAAGGAGGGGAGGGGCTCTATCATTGCTCTAGCAATTTACCCCAATTCTACAGCAAGTGCAATTCACTTTGCTTTTAATACCTGATTAGACTCCTCTCAGTACTGCCAAAATGTTTTCTCCAGGGGGAAAAGTCCAGCAGATATAGGTGAATCCTGTACCCACATGTAACTACAGGGAGGGCAAGCAAACAAGACAACTTTAATCAGAGTTTGGACCTTCCAGTGTTAGCCCAGACAAAGAAGTCAATGATTTCTCCTGGCAGGGAGTTCTGCAGCCACCTGTGTTAAAACACAGAGAAAAGCACAGATAGAGCCCCAGTGCTGTGAGGAGCAGCTGAGGGAGCTGGGGCTGGAGAAAAGGAGGCTCAGGGGAGACCTTATCACCCTTTATCACCCCCTGACAGGTGACTGCAGCCGGGTGGGGGCTGAGCTCTCGTCCCCAGGGACGGGATGGGAGGAAATGCCTGGCTGTGCCTGCCCTGCCCTCCTCACCCTCAGCCCTGCAGGTGCCTGGGTCACACATCAGCCCTGCAGGTACAAGGTGGCTTTGGGCTGGAAGCTCTCTCTGGCAGTGCTGCTGAGCCACAGCCTGGAGCTGTGAGATCTGCCTGGGAACAAAGTAAATCAGGTCAGGCAGAGCTGTGCTGCTCCTGGTACGGGAGTGGGCAGTTTCAGAGCAGTGAGTACTTCACCCCTCCCGTTATCTCCGGCTGGGATTAGCGCCTGCTCCATCCGTTTCAGCACATTCAGGGCTCGGCACCACCCTTCTGCAGGGAGTCCCCTGGTGCAAACCAGTGGCTTTCAACCCCCGGGGATGCCTGGGGACCTGCAGGCTGTTTCTAATGGGAAGCCATAAATCTTGTAAAAGGGTAAAGCTTTTCACAGTAGGCTTCAGCTTGCTGGACAGGGCTTACACGGGGAGAGCATGGGGTTTTAAAGGACAACAAACTGGAAAAGGCTGAAAAACGCTTGCATATAACTTGTTCTGGAGTCCAGGGAGAGTACAGGAGAGCCTCCTGTGTTGCCTGGCCCAACCATCTACCCAAATACTCTTTGGACTCAAAATGGGTGTTTGGGGAAATACCTGTCAGAGCCCAGGTGGTTCTGAGCCCAGCCCAGTAAAGGCCAGTTTTGGAGGGATTGGCCTATGGGCTATGGAAGAATAGAAGACAGGGCTGGAGGAGAGCCCAAGGAAATATCTAGTCCTCCTCCTGAGCCAGGAAAACTAACATAATGAGTATTTAATTGCTTTAGTATGGAGTTTTTTTGTATAAATTGTGTGTAATCATCAAGTTATGCTGTACATATGCAATAAAATTAAGCAAATATTCGATGTTTTTTCACAGATAAAGATAAAATAAATCCAGCTCTCCCTTCCTGAGTTAATCCACCATGAACAACTCGATCAATAACCATCCTTTTAAGCCATCATCCACCCACCTCACTCCTTCCCACTTTCTCCTGTTTTCTGGGAGCAGTTTGATTTAAATTGCCAATAACTATCCTCACGACCGCTGTAATTATGACATTCATTATGATTGCTATTTGTTATTATATCAGTAAAGGAAATACTTTCTCTCTCTGTGGGATTTTGCAAGATTTTGTAATTGTTTTCCCTGTTCTGGATTTATCAGTGTTTGGGAACCAGTAATCTAAAACAAAAAGTGCAGATTACATCAACGTACAGTTCATTTAGGTACCTTGAAAATATTTAATTTAGATGGTGGTGAGAGTTTTTGAAATTAAAAAAAATTATTCATTTAGTTGTTGAAAATGAGGGAACAGAATGCTTTGCCATTTAAAGAAATTAAAGATTCTTCAAATGAGGAAATAAATTTAAACCTAGTTCTTCTTCAAACAGTTTGTTTTGACCTACATTCACCAAGAGAAAAAACATTTAATCTAAAAATTGTCAGCTTGCCATTTACTCTCAAAAGTTTGTATGACACATAGAAAGCTGTATAAAAAGTTACTGCTGTTGTTGGTGTTCTCAAAAAGAAAAACAGAATGGCCTAAAGGAGTTAAGCACAGTCAGGGATTTCAAGTTTGAAACTTCTTAGATATCTTTGATACCATCTTAGCCTCCAGGTCACACAGAAATGACCTCTAATTCTGCAGCTCTAAGAGAGCTTTGCAGAGCTCTTGGAATTTGATTGCAGGATATATAAGTTTGGGCTTTATACAGTTCCTATATAATCACCAAGCCCTTATCCATCCTTTTAACTTGGAAAGTATTTATTTAGAATAAATCTGATGCTATTACCTTCACCCCAGTTTTGACAGTTGTAGTCAAGGGCTGCTCATCTCAGATATTCCACATCCAGCCTCTCAAGCATGGGCAGCTGACACAGACTCAGCTCGTCACAGACTTCAGCCTGTGAACTTGGCAACTGCATGAGCAAGTGACTCATGCCCCAGTTCGTGTTTGTCTGTTAGCTCAGACACATTTGTCTGGAGAAGAGCTGTAGAAATAATTGGGTTTGGGTGGTAGTGGCAATTCTCATTGCATAAGGATGCTATAAATCACATTCAAACCTGATGCCAGCTTCCTTTACCATCCTGGTTTAAAAAGGTTACATCTAAAGAGGTTTTCTTCCCATTCCTGGCATCTTGAACTTCTCTGACCCTTTGTCTGTTTGCCCTAAAACCTTGGGGCATGTAAAGTCTTTATCTATTAAGTGTTGTTCCTGCACTGTGCTGCATTTGCCTGGTCAGGCTCCAGCCAGAGGATTTTGTCTGTACAAAGCAGCAATCCTGAGGCTCAGTAGCCCCTTGCTGTGAGCCTCAGCAGCATCAGCAGCTCTGGGAGGAGAACCTGCAGACAGCCTGGTTAACCACTGAGGGATCCAGTGATGGCCTCAGCAGCAGCTCCAAGGGGCAGCAGAAATTCCATTGTCCTGAAGAGGATTTATGAGCTGTGGAGATTTATGGGTGCCTGTGACAAGCTGCCTCATTTCCTACCTTTGCAAAAAAGGGGTGATCCCTAGAACAGGGAGAAGGTGGTGATCAGCTGATATGTTCTGCTGGAGGCCCTGGGAACAGTCACTTTACTGTCACTATGACTTCACTGTCTGTGGCACGTGATGGAGCTGGGCAGAGTGCAGGAGCTCTGTGTGGATGTGTGAGAAATCCAGTGCACAACGTGACACACCATGGAATGGTTTGGGTTGAAAGGGACCTCAAAGGTCATCTCATTCCAACCCCTCACCATGAGCAGGGACTCCTCCCACCAGCCCACGTTGCTTAGGGCTCCATCCAACCTGGCCTTGAATACTGCCAGAAATGCAGCATCACTTCTGACAAAGGAAGGAGGGGGGCTGAAATTTGTATAATGCAAGGAAAAGCTGTATATCAAAGGGAGAAAAAAGTAAGCTCATAAAATATAGTTCCCAAAGAAATGATGTAATCTGAGTGAAGAAAAATGACATGAGACTCCAGCCTGGTACTCTGCTGCCATATTAACACAGCCATAGCAGGAACTTTTGCCTCCAGTAAAGAACAGCAATTAGAGTATTTCCAATGCACCCTCCATTTCTTCTTAAGCTATCTGAATTGTCCTCTCTTGAATAAAGAGGGTCAAGCACATAAAGAGGTCTTTAACCCTGCTCCAAGCAGTGGGAGGAAAGGAGAATATTTCTGAGCATACACACAAATTTTGTGGGAGCAGCCCGGGGAAAATCGTTCCAACAAATGTCTGGTTCATAGCTGGGTTTTCCAGATGGCATCAATATATCATGAAGAGTCAGAGAGAGCCTTTCGGAATGCAAATTGCTATTCACATTTTACCTAATTTATGCAAATTAGCTCATTCAGTCTTCTACCTAATCCTCCCTGGAGTTCCTCCAAGGTTTGAAAGGAAAGATATTCTTCTTGCAAAATATATATAATCCATATTAATTGCCTCTGATGGAGATGAGTGGGATGGACAGCTATTCCAGCAGTTAATATTTTAATCACTTCAGCCCAGCAGTAGCCCTGCCTCAGGTGCACAACCCCTGAGTCTCTCCACATTGCTGACATAAACCATTGCTGACATTGCTGCATTTTGGGATACTCCCAGTGGGGACTGGCAGGAAAGCAGATTTTGGGAGGAACTGATCAGCAGTGAACTGTTGGGGACAGAGCTGGTGTGTGGGCAGATCCCAAAGGCAGCAGACCAAGCTGGGAAGAGGGTTGCAAGAGAGGGATGAGGCTCAGTGATGGAGCCTCAAGGATTCCCCTGGGGATGCTGGGTGTTGTGTAGGTGTGCACTGGCAGAGCTGTGAGGTGGGTCAGACTGAACCCACGTGAGAAGTGTTAAAACACAACTTCCCACCCCTATGAGGAAGGTGGAGATGCAGGGGTGGCAGAGGAGAATAGAAGGGGTCAGCACTTTTATTTGTCTAAGCCAGAGACATGGGAATACTCTGGGATCCATCTGGTCAATGGACATCAACACATCTTGAGTCCAGCCAGCACCTTGCCCCACTCTGTCCTAAACAGAAGAGGATTTGTAGAAGAATGAATGAAAAAAGCAGAAGAGGATTGAGTTGGGAAGTCTCAAAAATTATCCACTTATTAAGAAGCAATTAAAATATTTTAGAGCATATTGACTTCAGTCTGTCCTTGCTTTAATGTTTGTGTGTTATCTGGAATAGCTGTTCTTTAACCACACACTGGTGCTTATGGATTTCTTATCCCTGTCCTTTGTGTCTGGATGGCTGGGATCAGATACTGAGATAAAACAGTAAGACTAATTCTGAAATCAATGAATCAGAGATTTAATGTATTGATATTTCATGGCTTATCTTGGTAGAAAGGCAAGACTGATATGCAAGCAGTGAAATGGTGTGTGCCAGTTGTGGTACTGACAGACCTCAGAACTCCCTCACATGATGAGTTTTGTCAGGATCAGGGCACATGGGAACCTACTACACCTGTACCAAAACCCACCCAAATCCCCAAAGCAGATTCCAGGTGCAACAGGTGGGAATTGGGTCTGGTTTAGATGTATTTTATTGGTATTGCCCAAGCCTGTAACACACTTGGCCCAAGGGTGGATCTGCATCAAATTACACAATCTTTTTGCATTATCTGCTTTCCAGACCATGGCAAAGGCACTGAATGATGTATTTCAGCAGGTATTTTTTCCTGGAGGTCTGTCAGGAACAAGTCTCCTTCTGCCAGTCAGGAAAACCTGCCTCTGAAGCATTTTGAATTGACATTTCAAATACTATTTTTTTGTGTGTCAGGTCTGCAGGAAAAGACTGAAGCAATTGATTGGTGACTTTCAAGAAATACATATTTTGTACTCTTCTGTGGGGAAGACATGAGATTTTCTGACAATGCCTAAGGACAGGTATATCACTGCACAGCACTGCACAGCTGTTATTTATGTAACATGATCGATGCTCTCTGCCACATTTCAGAGGAATCCATAAGATTACAAAGTGCAAGAACCTTCTTTGCCCTCCACCTACACATAATAGTGGCGGGGGTTTTAATGTAAATAATAGCAGAGCAGAGTACATTACAGTAATTTACAGGTGATATCACCTGAAATGGAGCCTTGAACAAAATAGGTTGATCACTTTGATGCTAAAAGTGGCTATAAATATGTAATTTGTCTGAAAAGTCAGCAAGTTGAGTTCGCTTGTTTTCAGCAAGGTGATTACTTATGGGTGTTCAGGGACAGATCTCACACTTCTCAGCAAAAGCAGCTTCTCATTGCAGGTGCCTACAGGAGCTCAGCAAATCATTCATGAGCTGAGCTTGGTCAGTCAGAGCAAGCCCTGCTCTCATCCTGCTTGGAGAGCACATCTCATAAAATCAGCTTTAAGGCGACTCAGAGAGGAGCCTTGGATGGGAGATTAAACGGGCCTTCATCAATTTCTAAACTGATTTACTCAAATCAATACAACTCCTGACCACTGCCAAGCCACGCTGCTTTAAAGCTGAGGACGCTTCCACAAAAGGGCTCTCAGCACCTCCCCTTCCAGGGCTCAGGGCTCAGGACTCGGTCCAACAAATCACTTAAGCTCGGGCTTAACTTTAAGTACATGAATACCTCATTAACATCAAGGGGACTACAGTTAACTAAAGAATAAGTGTAAAGTGCTTTGCTGGACTGGGGCCGTGGATGCTGCAGTCATCTTTGCTAGGTAGAAAAATAAGGCAGACAGGGAGTTTCTGCAAGTAGGATCTGGAGAATTATTCAACTACAGAAAACTGTGAGGGCAGGAAGATGATTGACTGATTACTTTTCTGATTCATGGGAACCCATGGGAGCATCTAAATCAACTCCTTTTGAATCCTGCAGGGTGACTTCAGTCCGGCTATTAGAGTTGAGTGTAATGTTTTGATTAAGAATAAATTAATTCAAAAGTACTGTTTTGGCTAAATGGAAATCTTTTCCTGACCTATTTTGGTTTTTTCTGATTTTCCATTTCCAGAGAAAAATCCCAAATAAAATTTTTAAAGTTTTATGGATGTTTTTAGTCTAATGTGTATAATTTTTTTGTGTGGGAAAAGCATCTTGCTTAAATGAAAACATCATGGCAAAAAATCCAAAGAGAAGAACACATGCTTTCATTTTTAGCATTGTCCCAATAGGAAAAAATATTTTTTAAAACATGGGTTTTAACTGAGAAACTTGTGTGTTTTTTCCCTCTTGGGGAATAAAATGACATTAAAAAAATAACACTTTGTTTTAAATGTGGCAAGTTTTCATCAAGGTAAAAACCTAGAAACTGAGTGAGATGAAGGACAAAGTGCTTCTGTTCTACATTTACACAAAACAAACTTTTATATTCCCCAATATCTCTCAATAACTCGCAGTTATGTAAAGCTAGAGAACCAGGAACTCACCTTCAAACAACGGCAAGGAGACAACAATTTGCAAATGAAGAGTTTCTTCCTGTCCCATATCCAAAGGGAGTTTTTTTTTTTTTTACAGATCCAAATAGCTTTATGATCAAACATTATTTTTTTTTTTCAAAATCACAAGCCAACCTGTGATAACAGTTCCTGTTATCAGGATGTATTTTATGCTGCAAAGAAATAAGAAAATAACCTATAACTTAACATCATTGCAAGTGTGTCCTAGGGACTTTTCAGCACTTTTTCCTATAAATTCAATGAACCAAAGAACCTATTACCCCACAGAATTCCTCCTTTAAGAAGAACTGCAGTAGTGCCCCCCTCACTTGCCATGTGCTCCTATTTCTGTCAGAGCTCCCAGCTCATGGTGACACCCTCATTTCCCAACATGGGAAGCCCCAAAGCCAAAAATGAAGCACATCTTTGTCCCCTCCTAGCTCCAAGTATCCCAGCACTGTTCAACCTAACAGGATTGTGTCTTGTTGCTCATAATTGAATCATATTGATTTTTAATGGCTTTAATTGATTGTGGTTGTCTCAGGGGCCGTGCTGACAGCTTCTTCTCAGAGGCTTGATTGTGTGGTGGAGTGGGAGGGCACAGAAAGGGTTAATGAAAGGCCACACAAGTTAATGGGGAACTGGAAAACCAGAGGGAGACCTAGAATGAATTCCTATGGAGGGAGGAATAAAGGCAAACAATTTATTTGACTTGAAACAGGTTATAAAAGACAATAATTATTTTAAATAGAAAGCTGTTGAATTATAATTGGAAGTAATTGAAACTCGCCGAAATATTGAATAAAACATTAGATAATTTAAATGGTGTTATCTTTACAATTATCATTGGAAATAATTGCAGTGAAGCCCATAAACTGTTGTGAGCAGAGGAGAGTCACCTGGGGCACCTTGTTTTCCACAGGCATTGTGCAGGGTGTTTGATGGGGAAGTGTTTATAAATAGGTGGCAGCATTTGTTTCTGATCTGGCATTTCACAAGTGAAAGTCCCACACAGGTGAGAAGGCAGGTGAGCAAGAGTGAAGCATCTGCTGTTTTCAGAGCCATTGCTTCAAAATACAAGTCAAGAAGATGCCTCTCCCTGGAGGACTCCCTGCCTTGTTGATTGGATTTGGAGGCTAAAGACACATTTTCATGGCTGTGCAATATCATTCTGAAATGTTTTCCCAGAATATTTTCAGGAAACCATGTGCACATTGTCCTTTGTCAACTAAGAAAGCTGCTTGAAAACAAGGAACTCTTTTCAGAAAAGGAAAAAAAAGTGTTCATTCATCACAGCACTCAAAGGTTGTCTCATCAACATATGTAGCTATTTTTAGTTTGGTGTCTAAAGATGTGACTGCCTTAACTTCAAATAAAGTCATTCCACTGCAGAATTCATGGAAAATGTTGCCCAGGTTCTCAGCTCCGACCTGAAACATCTCCCTGGGTAAGGCCACGTACAGTCCTCTGGAGGGGGAAAATTTGAATAATTACTTTCTATCAGGCTATGGCTTCATAACGCGTGACATCCTGCCAGAGTTTCTGGGTGATTAATGTAATTACTACAATGGGCTTGATGAATTTTGAGACAGCAACTGTGATAGGAGCGAAGCAGCATTCCACCTAGAAAAACATCTCCACAGATTCTAATCAGCTCCTGCATGGAAATTAGTTTGTTGAGTTCCCTTCCTAGTTGCCATGGGCCATATTTTTCCAAGCAGATGTAAAGCAAGCAAGGAATTGAATTGCAACGATTTCAGGTTATTTTTGGTCACATGGAAATAAGCCATTTTCCATCCCCTTGATATAGAGCTGGATATGCAGATATTAGCCCATTAATGCTGCATTTCCTATGGACTGAGCTGAGGAAAGAAGAGGAGTATCATTGAAGCATCAGTTGGGGAAAATTGCTGAAATGGAGTGGCAGATGAAGAGGATTGGATGATGTCTTTATCTGTGAGGAGAGAGGGAGAAGGGTGAATATGGAACATGTACAGGGGAAGAAGCAGCTGAGCTTTGAGAGACTAACATAAGCTATAGCAGTCTGCTGATATTCCTTAAGGCTCTTTTAACAACAGGATAGTTTTTCCACAGATGATCATCTGTTCTGTCTTAGATTAATATCTACCCAAGTCATATGTTGGGCATCTGGCTCCTTTGTGCTTTTTCTCTAGGACAAGTTAGAAGGGGAATTTTGCTTTCTAATGCAGCTTACAAAAGCTTTTCCACATGGGCAGAGGGAAAAAATGAGAGGCAGCTGAAGGGGAAAGGATTGATCCCGGGATACCCCTGTCCTGATTCATCTTCCTTAGGAAACTGGGAGGCATGGAGAAGAATCTGATGCAAGGAGCCCAAGCTGATCCAAGTGATAGAAAATTGGTGGAAGGATCTGTCAGGAGTGGGAGAAGATGGGACATAGTTATGATACAACATCAAAACTCCTCCAAGCTTGCCTTCATCCTTTTTTTTTGGTCTTCAAGTGGTATATCTTTTTGAAGATTGTGCAGCATGAATGGGGGAGCATGCAACTGTAAATTATAAGCACTGGTAAAAAAGGAAAGAATCACTTTGCTAAAGATGCCTAGACATCACAAAATGTAATTAGTCAGGTTTAAGATTCTGCCAGCAAATATACACGGCAGGAAGCACAAACATAAGGAGAGCAAGAGCCACCAGGCTTCACTTGGCTCCAGCCACTTCATCAGGGCTAATTAAAGTGTTCTTCCAAGTCCTTAAAGAGATTGACAATGACAGCAAACAATTTCAAATAGGATGCATTAGGCCAAAGAGGTGGTGGTGGAAGCAACAGGGAGGTAGAAATCTGCATTGCCAAATGCCATTCCGATGTGTTCAGTGCAGAACATTCAAAGCCAAGGGAAGCAAGGCCAAAGACAAGGCAAATGGATGCTCTCTAGCCTGTTTGTCTGACTGTATCATTTGGTGGAAAGGTCTCAGCTGTCTGCAAGGTCCTACCTGTGCTGCTCTTGCCCATGTCACTGCTCATGCCCTGGAGTTTTGCTGCCACGTGGTACAGCCACGAAGGAGCACAGGACACTGGTGATTTGGAATGCCTCAGTTGTGATCATGCCATGAAATGTGATCTACAATTCCAGTTCCATACCAGAGGCAAATGAAGCCTGTGCAGGCAGTCCTACGCTTTCTGAAGTCTCCGCTTTGAAGCCAATAAATGCAAATATGTATGTGTATAATATAGATACATCAAAACTAAAGTCACAGTTTGGGCCAAAATCAGGTTGGCAGCTTCCCTTTAAACAGTTTTATGGATCATTAAGTACCCCACAGGAGGCTGACTACACCAACTATGTTTTATTGATAGTCAAGGGTTTCTTGCCTGAAACAAAACAATTATTCATGTTAACGAGAGGCTGGAGCAAACTGCCCCAGACTAATGTCCCCTCCAAACACATGCAGACTCAAAATTCAGTCTCACATTTATTTATTGATGCATTTTTCTGTTCACCCAGGATTATAATATTCTGTTGGATGCTTTCTTTAAACAGGTTAGCACAACTGTTTTCCTGGGAAGGTCTTTGGCAGGCAAAGAGACAGGATTTTTCACATTTGCTCCAACAAAATGTCAGCATATTCATGTAAGTAATGCATATTCTTCTAAGAAAATCAATGAAAATGAACCTATCTCACCAGAAAAGCCAGCCTTCAGAGTGTGTCAGTGTACCACACTTCCACATGAAGTCCTAAGTTCAGGGGTAAGGTGAGTAATACATGTTATTTTTATTTACTGCCCTCCATCTCAGATAACTAACACGCCAGTAAAACTTTGGAGATTCAATGATACAAATCCCCAGAAAGTGCTTTAAGTATTGCAAGTACTTTCAAGGGAAACAAAGAGGAGGTAGAGTATATAAAAAGTAGTGATTTGCTTGGCCCTGAGCTCATCACTGAATACAAAGGAGGTAGCTGAAACTGGGTCTGCCAAAATAATGATCATTAAGCCAGAAGATGACCACACAATTTGAACACTCGCTGCAGCAGCAGCTCATTCTAAAAATCTGTTCTTGTTGTTTAGCCAGTGCTAATCTGCTAATATCAAAATGAAAATGGTCATCCAACCCTAAAAGTTTCAGTGAGATATATGTGAGATTTATTTCATCACTGTGACATTCCTCACAAATCCAGGGCAAAATCAGGAAAAATACCTGGACAGGTGAGTAGAATGTACAAAATATTTTTCTCGTTGTATGGAAGCTTTCATGTAAAGAAGCTAAATCTGGGAAGCTTCTAAAGTGATAAATCAATTATGAAATGGGAACTTTCATTACAGGCTGTCCACTTAATTATTTGACAAGTTAATTAATCTCCCAAGCAACTGTAGAACTGCTGTTTCCTCAGTAAGCAATGGAAACAAACTTTGGCAGATCCCACAGGTCTTGGCACTACAGTATCAATAGGACTCTACAAAGTTATGTATAATAGACATTAAGTGAGGTCAAATTGCTTCTGTAGGAGTAGCTGGAATTGTTTATTGCCTGAAGGTGTTTATGTTGCTAATTATTTCATTGCAGATAATTGTGCACCAGTTTAGGTGCAGCTCAGCTTTCAAGAGGTGCCTCTTTTCCCCTCAGAAAGCCATTGCATCATGGTAGGAAAGGACAGAGCCTCCTGCCTCCTTAGAACAATGCCACTGTCTGCCTCTCCTCAAGAGACAACACAATTACAGCTGACACAATAATTGATGATGAAGTTTTCTAGTGAGAAAGATGGACACACATTATTATCCCATCAGTCTTGTCCCACATGGTGTCTTGTGCTGCTGGCTGTTCATGCTGGGGCAGCAAATTGACAGAAGGATGCTGAGCAGTGTGTTTGTGTTCCCAGGGGCACCCCGTGACAGAGTGAGGGCAGTGTACAGGGCACGAGGACAGAGGTGAGACCAGAGAAAAGATCACTCAGTGTGAATTGAAGCCAGATTTATTTCCACCACATCCTTTACCTGCTCGTGTCTCCATTGCACAGTCTCAATTCCCAAGGAAGCAGGACATCATCCACCACATGCATTGCAGGAGCAATGTTTGACCATCAACAGCCTCTGCCCCTCGTTCAGCTCTGTCTGAGTTCACCCACAGATCCCTGCCAGGTCTGTAAGGACATGGAAACTCCAATGGAAATGTGTTATGTGCGTATTAGAAAACTTTGCAGTTATCTAAACTTAGCTTAGGATTCCAGTGAAGAGGAGGCTCAGGGGAGATCTTACCACTCTCTACAGCTCCCTGGCAGGAGATGGTGGCCAGGTCAAGGTCAGGCTCTTCTCCCAGGCAGCAAGACAAGAGAAATGTCTCAACTTGTGCCAGGGGAGGTTCAGGCTGAGCATCAGGAAGAATTTCTTCACTGAAAGGGTGGCCAGGCCTTGGAATACACTGCTCAGGAACTGGTGGAATCACCTGCTCTGGAGGTGTTCAAGAAATGACTGGATATGGATCTTTGTGCTGTGGTTTGTTTGGAATGGAGGTGTTTGGTCTAAAGCTGGACTCAATGTCTTTTTCAACCTTAATGACTGTGATTCTTAAAGTCTGCTCTCTTCATAGTTACATGAAAGACACCTGATTTCTACCTGTCCATTGCTTTTCTGAATACCTGAGCAGAAAATAATTTTCTTCAGTTGATGACAATACGATTAATCGACAAATATATCTTTTGTTAAAGAAAAGATTAAAAAAAACCCTACTAAAATACAGTGTTTGGCACAGCTCTATTCTTCCAATAATGAATAATCACTAAAGATATTATTGTGGATGCAGTTACCATGCAGCAATGTGAATAAAATTCTTTAGATGGAAAATTGTACTTCAAGAAAATATATGCAATAGTACAACTGTATTATTGCCCATTAATATGTATTAGTTCAATGAAAAATGCCTGACTGAGCTGGTTTACATAGATTAGGATGGCAGGCAGTGAAAGGAAGCACTTGGACTTGGTTAAATGGGCTGTGAAGATAGGAGGAACTGTAATCCAAAGCAGAGGAGCAAACCACCAAGATAGGCTGTCCAGTTCTGTTGGGATAATTTGTTCCCTCTCTCATTCATATCACTGTTTTTATTATGACAAATAATCAGCATTCTCTGCACCTGATGCATTAGCTCTCCTCAGTCTTCCTGAATCTGTATTTAAAAGCTTTCTATTTAAAAATAATAAAATAAGATAATTCTTCCCAAGGTGGCTACTTAGCAGGAATCATCTCATTAGCTTTAGTGTCTCCAGGAGGCAGCACTGGAGCTGCTGACAGGCTTGTCATTGTCAAGACAAGCTTATCTGAGCCTAAAATACTCAAATAATTCACTCCTCCCTCTAACTTCTGTCCATGACACGCAGGGTTTGTTCCAGCTCCCCAAACTGCACCGAGTGGGGCATTCCCACAGCCCTGGGGGGAGCTTTCACTGAGACACATCCAGTGTTCCAAATGATGCCAAATGCATCCTTCTGTCCAGGCATGCTTAGTTACACATATAAAAACCAACAATTTTGCTTTCCCTTCTGGCTAACAGCCTTGTTATGAGACAAACTATTATGGCAGTCATATGCTCAGCATAAGATGTAGTTTTCCCTGAGTTTATTTAAAAACACTCAGCT